>CM019150.1:91378248-91638722 GCA_009733165.1 Naja naja | reverse complement strand
TATATATATATATTTATATATATATATATATATATATGTGTGTGTGTGTGTGTGTGTGTAGTCTTGGTGTATTCGGGTCTTGCCCGTGTAGATGAGAAATACCTTGGCAACGTTTCGACGAAATCTCATCCGTCATCTTCAGCTGGTGTCTTCAGCTTCGTTCTCCTGGGAGAAGTGTGTGATCGTGGCTGTTTTTTTTTTTCCCTTTTTAAACTCTAGAGTTGGCTGTGTTGTTACTTCTTGATTGGTTGTGGAGTTGATGTATGCAGATTGGATGGCTTTTTCCTGAGACCCTGTGTGGCTGAGGTGCTGCGTGTGTCTCTCAGCCTTTTTGTTTGTAACGACCTGGGTAATGGGCTGTGTGATGACCTTCTGAGTTCTATTGTTGTGACGTCCTGGGTGTGGTGGCTGTAATCCTCCTGGGTCGTTGTCTGTGCTGCAACCTCCTGATGTTTTGTGTTGTGATCTCCTGAGTTCTGTGATGTAGTATCCTGGGTGGAAGGCTGTGATGGGCATTCTGGGCCTTGGTTTTGGCTCCGAGTTTGAGGTCTGGCTATGTGTTTATAGCGTGTGTCGTTTTGGCTTAGTTTTGGGGGTTGGAGGGGGTGTAGCAGCTGTTGTTGCAGCCATGGTCTGGTTTTCGGATGGTGGTTGCCTTTCATCTGTGGTGTGGGCTTGGGTTTGTGATTCTGGTGAAGGGATTGGTGGTGGCATCATGTGTTATTTTGGGTCCGGTGTTGGTTTTGTGCTGGGACTCGTTTGTGATTAGGGCTATTTCCAGATGTCTGGTAGGCGGGAAGTATCATCCCGTTTATTCATTGTTGGGGTGTTTCTCTATTTCGATGGCTTCCCTAATTATTCTCTTGTTGAAGTGTTCAGTATTGGAGATAAGTTTGGATCCCTCAAAATCAATTTCATGTCCTGTGGCTTTAAGGTGCTGAAAAGGGAGGAATTTTTTCTTCTTTCTGACTGCGTTCTGTGTTCTGCGATGCATGCATTTTATTCTTCTGTTGGTTTGTCCATCGTATGGCTGGGCAAATTTTGCATGGGATTATATAAACTCCTTGGTTTCTAGCTGGATCTGTCTTTGGGGTTTCTTAAGATGTTGCTATTTTTTGTCAGTTCCAAAAGGCTGTCCTGATATTGTGTTTGTGGAGAATTTTGCTGATTTTATCTGTGGTGCCTTTGATGTAGGGAGGAGGGCGATGCCATTGTCCTGTTCTGTGTCTTGGTTTTTGGGGGGAGTCTCTCTTCGGATTAGCCCTCTGGAGAGCGGAAACAGAAACCTTTCACAAGACAGACACGCACACCAACAAACTCCACAGACTAGAAAGCATGAAGCCCAACCCCCACAACAATGCATGAAACAAACAATACACAACATATCAGACAGAACCCTCACCATGGCAGAAACCAATGTCCTTTCCAAAGGATTCAACTTTGCTGTCGCCCCCAAACGCATCCCCATCATCTCCAGAACCAAACGCCTAGCTGACAAAGACCACTTGAGAACAGAATTACACACCCTCACTAACGTATTAATGTCCAATGGATTCCAAAGAAGCACAATCACCAACCTAATCCGAAGAGAGACTCCCCCCAAAAACCAAGACACAGAACAGGACAATGAATCTTACACGGGACAAGACCCGAATACACCAAGACCTACATACCTTTACCCGTGAAAATCTACGAAAACAAATATATATATATATATATATATATATAATCAAAATGCACAGAGGCTAAATCTTTGCGCCAATCAATGTTGTCATACTCTCTGTCTATAAATAGGCACGACAAGCATTGAGAAATTTAATGTAGCTCTGGCTGCGGGCAAGGATGAAGGCCTTTGCTTTCACCAGTACTGAGCAGCGGCATTGCATCATTGTGCTTCATGAAGAGGGCTACTTCGTACAGAAATAGCCAAGAGAGTGAAACGCCATCGCACCAGTGAGCAGAGTGGTTGAAAAATATCAAATAACTGGTTCAGTTGATGACAGGCTCCACTCTGGAAGACCAAGAAAGTCAACAAAACAGCAAGATCGGGCTCTGCAGCACGTTTCGATGGCTGACAGGAAGCTTACCTCACCTCAGATTACAAGAATTTGGGGTAAAACGTGTGATGTAAAAGTGTGCACAAGCATAGTGTGTCACAGACTGCTTGCCAGAGGGCTCAAAGGCTTCAGGGCTCGAAGTAAACCTTTGCTCACAGACGCTCACCGCTCTCGTCGATGTGCATGGGCCAAGAAGTATGTTAAGTGGACCAACGAACAGTGGGCCAAGGTCATCTTCACTGACAAGAGCAATTTCTACTTGACTGGGAATCAGTGCAATAAGTATGTCTGAAGATTTCCAGCTGAAGAATTTACGCCGTGCTGCCTGAATCTATCTGTGAAGCATCCATTGCATGTGATGATGTGGGGCTGTATCACTGCTTCTGGTATTGGTCGGATGCAAATTGTGCAGGGAATCATGAATTCCAAGCAGTATGTTGAAGTCCTAGAAAAGACCATGCTTCAGCTCAGCAACTTGTAGGGAAGGACTTTTACTTCCAGGATGACAATGCTCCTTGTCATCGAGCCAAGTCCGTCCAGCAGTGGATAAAGAAGCATGGTGTTCAATTCCTGGATTGGCCATCTCAGAGCCTGGATTTGAACCCAATTGAGAACTTGTGGGCCAAGATTGATTATGAAATAAGCAAGAAGCATCCGAAGACCAAGCAGGAGCTGACTGAATCCATTATTGCAGCCTGGCACCACATTGTCACCAAAGATCATGTGCAAAGGCTTATATAGTCTATGCCGAAGCGATAACGCCTGGTGATAAGCTGTAAGGGCTGGCCAATTTCATATTAGTAACCATGTTTGGTTACCTAAACGGTCCTTTTCAGGGCCACAAACAATAAAACTGTTAGCAAAACACTACCATCAGCTTTAGTAATTGCAACACATATGCCACTGGGTATGCATCAGTTAATCTATTTTCATAGTCATTGTAAGCATGCATTGTAAGTATGCAAGAAAATTCACAATCCCCATCCAAACAGCACCAAATTGCAAAAAGCTTATGCTTTTCACGTAAAAACCACCAATATTTATTTAAATATAGCAATATATGCATAGCAGATAGCATAAAATATCATAAAATCAATGGCCTATCCAAAAAATGTCATAAACTGCAAACCGTAAACTGTAAAGGGTGCAGCACTTTTTCACACAGCTATCTGTCTGTCTGTCTGTCTGTCTGTCTGTCTGTCTGTCTATCTATCTATCTATCTATCTATCTATCTATCTATCTATCTATCTTTCTATATTTCCACAGAAGATTAAAATGAAGCCAATGCTGCTTGTCCTCTTTTCATGGTAGCTGAAAAGGAGAAAAATAATTCCAAACAAAGAATAAAAGAGAGGAAACAGTAGCAGCTTGGATGACCTGAAACAAGTTATAGCAATTGCCAGTTCATAAGTCAATGGGTGTTTTAAGTTCCTGATTGGTGAATCAATTCCATAAACACTCATTGCCAGGTATGTTAGATTTTTCCTTTCTTTCTCCAGTTGTAGGGGTCATTTATTTTCATGAAAAATCTCCTCTACTTTTAAGGGGAGGGTGGCAGGTCCTGTGAGTCTTCATAGGGTGGTCTTGTGAATCTTCATCTCCTACAGCACCCTGCTTATTAAGTCCCAAATCATTGTTGAGTCCTGGTGTTTTCTTGGCAAAATTTCAGAAGTGGTTTGCCATTGTCTCCTTCCTGTGACTGACCCAAAGTCATGAAAGACTAGATCTATAAGTGAAGGTTCAATTAAACTGTTTTGTCGCTAAAGAGTCTCTGTACAGGAATATTCTCAACTAACATTTAGAATCTGCTTGGAGTTAGAGAAGGATCCACAGAATTCAAGGGAGGGTGGACTTAGTTTGGCTGTGGCTACATAGCAATTCTAAGCTGATCCCTCTTTTAAATATGCTTCCAGATACTGCCACTCCTTTTCCAGCTGTCTTCTTACCTAAGATGGGACTAGAAGTCATGACCTTATGGTTTGTAGTCTGATGCCTTAATATTACATCAGAATGGCTAATCTCAAACAACACAGAAAATGCCACATGAGGCAATTAGTGCATCCTCCAGATGAACACTAGTAGGCAGGAAGGCATTTAACTAATATAGCATATGTGTGTGAAGTATCTAAGAATTTACATTCTGGACTGTCAAGTCACCAAGATTACATATCACCAAAACACCATTCTCCTGTTCAGTTTTTATAAAACAGAAAGGAAGCCTGAAGCTACAGTGACCTGTTCTCTGCAGGAAGTGGGAGGGGGAAATCCACGAGCTGGGTCAATCTTTCAAAGTAGGTCATCTCAGGAAACAAACTCCTCAAGAATAAGTGAAAACTTATTTTATCATAACGATATGTGAGAATGACCTTGAGAGATGAGGAGGAGAGAGATGCTGCTGAGGGAATGATGAGATAAGGAGGGGTTAGAACCTGCAGCTGCATAAGGGGCAGAAAAAGAAACTTAGAAAGGAACCTCCCTAGCTTATCAGGCTGTAAAAGGAGACAATAGGAGATTTGTATTTTCAAAACTTGCAAGATTCTGTCAAGGTAATAAAGTAGAACTAGCTCATCTAGTTGTGTTTCCTGTCAGCTCTATCTGGGAAGGCCAACATTTACTGATATAGGCTGAAGTAACAGAACCCTAACACTGACAACTTAAGGAAGAGGGGTTTAACCTATTCTCCAAAGCACCTGAAGACAGGACAAGAAGTAATGAATGGAAACTAATCAAGGAGAGAACCAGCCAATAACTAAGGAGAAACTTCCTGACAGTTAGAACAATTAATCAGTGGAATGATTTGCTTCCAAAAGTTGTGGGTGCTCCACAACTTTAGGAAGATATTGGACAACCATTTGTCTGAAATGTTATAGGGTTTCCTGCTTGAGCAGAGGGTTGGACTAAATACCTCCAAGATCCCTTCCAACTCTGTTATTCCATTATTCCATTAAGGACAATTAAGGTCGTGTTAGTCTGAGCTTCTTTCTACTGCTTTCCCACCCCCTCGTCCTGGAATTCAGCTATGTTTTTCTAACTGCGATTGCAGTTTTTCCAAGGTTACCTTTGTGGTTCTCTACACTGGGAGACAAGATTATTGGCTGGGGCTAGATAACCCACTAATGGGAAGCTGATTCACTCTTAAACTTCAGAATACTTATTGAACTTCCTCTGGAAAAAAAATGGTTGAATCATTGTTGAACAGGTAAAATGAGCTCAGCTGATAAACAGCTGACATATTATGTGAACATGCAAGGTTGATTTGAAACATCACAAATTCAGCATGAGAAAATGTCCCAGGCAAGGTGGAAGATAAGAAAAGATCTGTCCAGAAACATTTGTGCTAGTTTCTCTCTTTCTTATCATTCTTTATACATTCCATGGCTTTATAGTTACTAATAAGGTAACTACTCCGCACCTTCCGCCATGATTTGAAGACCTGGTTGTTCGACCAATCCGGGCTGTGACCCCTCCTTGCGGGGGGGATGGGTTTCTTAATTATTTTAACCACTGTAAATTTTAGTTTTTGTATTTTTGGGCTTGTGAAATTAGTTTAATTTCTAAGTATTTATTGTTGCTGTTTTTAGTTGTGCGCCGAGTCTTCGAGATGGGGCGCATACAAGTCCAAAAAATAAATAAATAAATAAATAAATAAATAAATAAATAAATAAAGTACCTCAAAAAGGGAAGACCTTTGCTTAAATCCTTAACAATTGAACATTCATTTAAATGACTAAGTAAATTCATTTCCTCTTTATCTGTCTTCTAGTTAATATTTCAATAAGAAGCAGGGCAGTACACTAAATTCAGTGGTGGATTGAAGAACCAGATATTAAATTTCTGATCTACCATTAGACTTTTGGGTTAACTTATTAGGTACTCTTTCTCACAAGTTTATTATGAGGGCAAAATAAGACAGAATTCCTTGCAGGAATAATGGTATAACAATGTTATTGGTGATAACAAAGACACAGCAACTGCAGCAGCAACAGCAAGTATGGTACCATTCTTTGAAATACCGAAGTATGAGTGACCCTGAATTTATCATCTATGTTATTCATTTATTATAACTGTATGCATACAGTAATAATTTGCAGAAATCAAGTTTCTGAGTAAGGCAATGTGTGATACCCACTCAAAAATAGCACTGGCTAACCATAATGTTTAAGAATCTTTTATGCAGTGCTGTTGGTCTGAGTCTTCTGTTTAGCAAAAGTTCAGTGTTTTTTAATTCTGGAATTTTTTAAATGCTTTAATAATTGATCATAAACATTCAAAGACACATACTGCGTGCATCTACAGGGCATACGGTGTATTTGCATGAATAATAAACCTCCAACAACCTAGGTCTGCAAATTTCTAGCTAATAAAAATGGAGATCTCTCTTGCACATGCAGCTTTCGTGAAATATTCATTACAGCTGCATTGGCGTTCTGAAAGCAGCTGCATCCTTGCAATTTTCATTGCTCACTTATGAATATCCTGACAGGGCCACTTTAGAAAGGAAAGAAGCTCTCTAACTGTAAGTCATATGTCGTATGTGACAATTTGCTTAGCTTAGACATTTTAACAATATTGCATAGCTTATACACATTTCATATATGCTATATATGAAATGTATATAGGCTATGCAGTATTCTTAACAAAGTATGACATTTTAATCCCCTTCCCTTTTCATATACATTGTTGTGTATCTTTCCATTCACAAGAAGAATCAAACATATAGGACCAAATGACCTTTTCTACAGTTATGGTATGCTTAAACAAGTGGGGAATACCTAAGTAGAATGAGAAATACTTTGATCAAACATTTTCCTCTACAGTTATGGCCTGTACACACAAATTGATACACTCTTTACTGTACTACAAAGATAGAAAAAATAAAACTGGAGATTTAACTTGTTTGCCAAATAAAAGGGCACTACAGTAGAAAGAATATAGCATGGGTTGCTGCACATTGGAAAAGTTTAAGAGGTGAGTGGTAGGCCATGAAAGCAAATGAAATATCAATTTTATTTATACCCCAAAGGCCCAAAAGCAAGTTACAAGCATAATTTAAACTTGACATTAAATAAAACATTCTAATAAGTAAAATATTTAACAAATGTTACAGAATATGCATAAAACCTCAGCTTATTGATTTGTTACTGAGAGTCTTGCTTTTATAGCAATAGTTAAAAATCTGGCTGTTGCCACTATTTTAGGATTTTCATCTGCAAGTAATTTTTTTTATATACTCCAGTATCTCTTCCTGGTTTAGATTTTAAAATAGCTAAGATAGCCAGATAACTTCCTCCAAAAGATTCCTATAAAATTCACACTACAATAAAATATGATCTACCATTTCCAGATCTGTACCATTACAGGGTCAAAATCTAAGAGATAGGGATTTTTTTGAAATATACTGTATAGCATATTTGGGAGCAATAAATCAGCATTTGAAAAGACTATTTTATACTTACTAAAATATAAGTTACATTTAGAGAGCTAAAGAATATATTTATAATTGTCTTCCGGGTTGAGCCTTCTCGAGAACGGGCGGCGGTTTGTGATCGTCCACGACCGCAGCCTGGCTCTTGCGTCGGAGAGCCCCGATCCTGCAAGGTTCGGGGCTGAAGCTGCCTCGAGGGGCGCGGAGAAAGAAATCTGCCAGCCAGAGTGAGGGGAGCCACATCTCCCCTTTGGGTCTGGTCTTTTCCCTCGAAGGCGTCAAGAAGTGGTGGTCAAAAATGGCCACCTTGAAGAGAAGGTCTCAACGGGTTTAAGATTGGTGCAGGAGGAAAGAGAGAAGTCGACAGCAGAGGAACCGGGAGTATCGGATGGTAAGATCAAGGCACCCGGGATTAAGATAAAGATGAGTTTTTAAAAAGAAACAGAAGCGGCGCAGTTCCAAGTGAAGGAAAAAATAAGTAAAATATTTTTGACAGCTATAAGGGCTTCGAACCGGGGAAAGGAAGAAGCCAAGCGTAGAACTTAAGTTTGGGGCTCGGAAAACTTTGAATATCAAAATAAAAGGAAAGGGTTAAGACTCTGTGCAGAAAGTGCCACTTTGTGGAGAAAATTGGAAGCTAAAGAAGTAAGAAACTATCTTGTTCCTTTGTGGATTAGATGGTTACATTTTAAAGAGAGCATAGACTCATAGAAAGTGAAAGCTGAATACACAAAACGGACTACGGACTAATTGGTGATATTGATATAGTCTCTGGACCTGGGTTAGGATCATAGAAAATTTAAAGAAGAAGAAAAAAGGAAATTAAAATTTGGTGGTCATCCAAAGAATTAAAAATGGAGTTTAAAGGTATGAAAGAACTGTACAGGATGACTGAACTAACTTGGCATATTGCAGAAAATATGGCCATTCAAATGCTGAACAAGAAGAAGGAGCCTTGGAAAGGGTGGAGCCAGCACAAGAGAAAGCCATTTAAAAGACAATTAATACAAGATTAATACAAATAAGGGAAAGGAAGGGGGCTAAAAAACGGAACCTAAGAAAGTATCTAAAAGGGAACATTTATGAAATTAGCATGTTAGAAAGGTTCAGAAGAAGGGAACAGAAAGGTAAAGAGAGAGAGAGATTCAAACTGGATAGAGGGGAGAGCAGGATAATAGGGAGGAGAAGGGAGCCAGCACCAGCGAAAGCCATTTTAAAAGAGACACTAACACAAAGATTAATACAAATAAAAGGAAAGGGAGGATGGTCAAAAATGAAACTTAAGAAGGTAATTAAAAGGGGAACATTATGAAATTAGGCATGTTAGAAAGGTCCAGAAGGATAAAGAGCAGAAAGGTAAAGAGAGAGAGAGGGATTCAAACTGGATAGAGAAGGGGGATAGCGGGATAAAAGAGAGGAGAAGGAACAAGAAACAAGACAAAAATAGATAAGACACGGGAATTACATAATAAAGAAAGAACTTGTTTGCATAGAGATAATGGCTAATGTATTTAAAGGGGGTTCTGCATGAAGAAATGGTAATAAGAATATATTGTAATTATAAAAGTGTAAAACAATAGGGGTTACTGACAATTTTACTGGTAAAAGGTCACATTTTTATTTCTTATTTACAAAAGAAAGCTAAATGATGATTAGATGAATTGAATTAATTGAAATGATTTTAGAAATGCCTAAAAATGAGATTTGTCAATAACCAAGATTAGTTATTTTTTATTATCTTGGAACCATAAATAAATCTTAGGGGGATGTGTTGCAGAACCCATCGATTAGAGATATATTGTAAGGGAGCTTTTCCTTTTTCTTTTTCTTTTTTCTCTATCTTTCGTTTTAAAGGGAATGATTATGATTATGCTACTATATTAACCACTGAGGTGTCACTTTCAAAGTAGTAAAAGGGGGCAAGTCTAGGTTTTTTTTTTTCTTCATTCTTTTAGTGTTAAAATTTGTATGGATTTAGAATTATGGAGAGAATATGTGATGAAAGGGCAAATCTGATGGACAAAAGAATTCTGTAAATGATAAAAGAGTATTAACAATGTGAAGATAATTAAAGGATAGATATGGATGAACTTTATCTCTAATATGATGGCAAATATATTGTTATTTGTAAGATTTATAAATGAAGTTTTTAAAATATATATATATATTTGCAATTAACTCGAAATGAACTGGGGGGTTATACAGATTGAGATTAAGATTTGAGATTAGGATTAATTTCTTTGACCCTTTGTCTGCTAAAATGGAATAGAAGTGAAGTCAAATGTTTAAAATGAATATAGATTTACTGTCATATTTGCATGTAAAAGTGACGACCCGGGAACATGCTGTCTACTGAAAAGAGCTGTTTTAAAAAATTGTTAAAAATTGAATAAAATTTGTTTTTTAAAAAAAAGAATATATTTATAATTAATTCTAAATTTTGTAAGTAAACTTATTTGGACTTTGGCTGTTAATTCTTGGCTCCTGCCATTTGATAACATTAAGCAGTATTAAATTTTGGTCACAAATATATGTTTTTAAAAACAAGGAAGGGTTGCTTCAGGAAATCCCAAATGAATCCTTTGTAGACACAGTGTGTGGTTCAAACAGGTGACTCAAAAGATTAGTCAGATTGGCATAGATCCTAATTATTTATTCTCCAGGGATCATGAATCAGCAATTCATTGTATCAAACAAATATATAAATTGAAGAATGGGAAGTTGGAGAAGAAATCAAGCAAAAGCTCCTGTTTTAGGTAATTATAAAAACAGAAGGAATCAACTGAGTAGACCTATTCCTTGACTTATAGCTGTTCGCTTAATGATGGTTCAAATGAATGATGGTCTCAGAAAGGGTGCTTTATGGCCTATGTATGACCAGTTGCCAAACACTCGTAATCATTTCTGCTGTAAGAATGACTGCAAGAATTAAAATTTCCACACTATTAGGAGGATGGTATTAGGACAGTGGCTACCTCAGCATGCCAGCTTAAAAGAATTAAGAAGTCCCAGTGAGAAAGTACTTTTCAGTAATTCAAATAAGTACCAGCTTGCATATATTAAAAACATACCATGATAAATGCCCAGATGGTTTCTCTTGGAGATAAGAAAATTAAGCATTTTCTATCAAAACTGGACTGACCAATTTACAGTTATCCTAGCAATGATGTACTGTATAGCATTGCTTTCAGGTGTAGCAAATTCTTGCACCAAAGTAGGTAAAACCAATTGACAACACAAAGCATGGACACAAATGAATAGACAGATGGCATTCCGGAGGGTTTGGGGTTTTTTTGGTAATGAATGGGAATTTAGAAGATGCTTTATTATTAACACCAGTCTTTTAATACACTTTACAGAAAATGTCAATGTGGTTATCCAAAATAAATAAGAAAGGAAAACATGTTCAGGCCTTGGGGATTGCCTAAAGTGGTTATTTGGAATTGGGCATGCATATTTATATGCTCAGCAACCTGCTGAAGTAAGAAAAGAGTGACATCATAGCAGGAAGGGAAATATTGCTCCACAGATATAATAACCTGTAATAACCTAGAAGAATGAAAAAAAGATAACCTAGAAAACTGAGAAAGGAAATTGCTGCCACTTCTACTCAGGCTATTCACACCAAAATATCAATAGTGCGTTCTTCTCATTCTTATTCAGTTCCTTAGCAAGTGTCATGTATTAGCCCTCATAACAGAGACAATGGAATATCATTAGTCTGCAAAAATGTCAGTGACGACAGAAAATGGATGAAAATTGATACTCCTTATCAAATTCTGATTTATCCTACTTCTCTAATGCACTGCCCACATTTAATGTAGCTGAAAGGTTTTGGAGATTTACACACACACACAAACACACAAAGAAACACAGATAAACATAAATGTATTGTATAGTAATGATGTGTATTTTCTGGGAAAAACTAGTGTGCGTTATGTGAAGATTTTTTAAATGTGTGAACTAGTCTTACATTTCCCATTAAAAGAAAATGTTCACTTTTTCATACCCATAGAAAATTCAAACTGAATAATTAAGATCAAGAGACTAGGAACAAGAGTTACACATCAAAAGCAAACATGCCTTTTGTGTTTTAAGTAACACTTTTTGCTGACATTTATTATTTCATATAGTTTTCCATATTACCATGGCTATCAGTATTTTATCATTCATTCATTCATTCATTCATTCATTCATTCATTCATTCATTCATATTTCTACTTTGTCTTTCCTTCAGGAGCTATGGAGAATATTTTCATTTTCCCTCATAGCAGCAACTGTGTAAAGTGGCTTGGGCTCAGAGTGAATGACTAGGCTAACTTTATGTAGATTTCCATGTCTGAGGATAGACCTTCCCCAGTGCTAGTCTAGCACTTTATTTATTATCCACATGGGCCATTACTGGTTTAAGGTTTATAACAAGAACAACTCAACAGGAAAGTTGAAGAAAGAGATGGAGGGACTAATTGTAGCTGTACAAGATCAAGTTTTAAGAACAAATGCATACCAAGTCAGAATAGAGAAGACAGATGAAGTACTTAGATACAGAAGAATAGAATATAAAGCCCTGCGAACAGAAGTAGAAAGACTGTGGCAAAAGAAAGCAAAGTTAGTACCAATAGTACCTCAACAGTAGAAATGGAAAAACAAGAGCTCTTAAACATTTTTTTATCAGAAAAGCAATTGAAATATAAATATTAAACATCACAAATTATCACCTAAATGCTTTTACAGGTCCTATTTTATTTACCCAGTACTATTGGAGGAGCAGGTGGGAGCCGGGGGCCAGGGGGCCTTTGACAAGTCTGGCTGGTTCTCAGGTTGTGCCCATATCTGGACCGGGATGCCCTGCACACGATCACTCAGGCGCTCGTGGTCTCCCGATTGGACTACTGTAACGCTCTCTATTTAGGGCTGCCCTTGCATATCACTTGGAGGCTTCAGCTGGTGCAGAATGCGGCCGCGTGGTAGTGATGGGAGCATCCCGATACTCCCATGTCACACCCCTCCTGCGTGGCCTGCATTGGCTTCCGGTTGCCCTCCGGTGAGGTTCAAGGTGCTGGTTTTAACATTCAAAGTCCTGCATGGCATGGGGCCAGGATATTTACGGAACGACTCCTCCCAGCATCAAGTACCAACCGCCCTGTACGGGCGCAAAGACGGTTCTCCTCAGGGTGCCGTCTGCGACTCAATGTCGCTGGAGGAACCCGGGAGGGGCCTATTCTGTGGCGGCCCCGCTCTATGGAATCTTCAGCTGGAGCTCGGTGGCTCCCGATCTAAGCACCTTCGCCACGAGTTAAAAACCTGGCTGTTTTTTACAATCTGGGCTATGTTGACTCTTGGGTTTTTCTTTTTAACTTGGGGGTTTTAATTGCTTATTCGGCTTATAACGTTTAATATAATTTTTAAGTAATTTATTGTTGTACTGTATTTTAGTTGTGAGCTGCCCCGAGTCCTTTGGGAGAGGGGCGCATAAAGTCAAATAAATAAATAAATAAATAAATATTGTTTTTTATTTGTAATAATAATAAAAATAGTACAATATCCTGCTTTACTGTTGTAAAGTTCTCAAGACAACGCTGCAACGCTCTCTATTTAGGACTGCCCTTGCATACCATCCGGAGATTGCAGCTGGTGCAGAATGCGGCGGCGCGGGTGGTGATGGGAGTTTCCCGATTCTCCCATGTTACCCCCCTCCTGCGCTGCTTGCATTGGTTGCCGGTTGCACTCCGGGTGAGATTCAAGGTTTTGGTTTTAACATACAAAGTCCTACACGACATGGGTCCTCAATATTTAAGGGAGCATCTTCTGCCGATATCGAATGCCGGCCGCCCTGTGCGAGCACATAGGCAAGGACTCCTTGGGGTCCCATCGGCGGGCCAATGCCGGTTGGCGGTCCCCCGGCAGCGAGCCTATTCTGTCGCAGCCCCTGACCTTTGGAACCAACTGCCCTTGGGGCTCCGCCTGGCCCCTGACCTCCACAACTTCCGCCATGATTTAAAGACCTGGTTGTTTGACCAACCCGGGCTGTGACCCCTTCCTGGGGGATAGATTTTAATGTTAATTATTGTAAATTTAGTTTTTAGCATTTGGGCTTGTAAATTAGTTTAATTGTTTTTTAAGTATTTATTGTCTCTGTTTTTTAGTTGTGAGCCGCTCCGAGTCTTTGGAGATGGGGCGGCATACAAGTTCAAATAAAATTTTAAAAATAAGACAGCTTGATATGATTAAAATTTATAGGAAGGATTTTACAGTCCTTGAACTAGGTTCTATAATAAACGAGACTGCTAAAAGAAGTTCCTTAAAGTGTTTTTTTTAATATTGCAGATTGAGTTGAGGAATCAGGAAGATGTCTATTATAAACAAGGAAACCAGCAATGCATTTTTTTAACAAAAATGTTATTCAAAGTAGACACTGACTACCTTAACATGATTGTCCCATTTTCTTTATACAAAGAATTTTAAAATTCTACATGGAGTCATAAGGTTGTTCCAAAGCTATATAATAATTTAAAACTGGCAACTTGGAGGGTAGAATTTCAGTGAAATTTGCCAGAATTTAAACAGGTTATGGTTGCCCTGGATGAGATTCCCCTGAACTCATTTCACCTATATAAAAAACAATTGGGACTCAGTGGGAGTGGTGTAAGAGAACATATGACACAGATATTTTTGCAAGGATACAGTGAAATTTCTAAGAATGGGAGAAAGAAGCCATAGAGTTGATCTGCAGTCACACTACCTGTCAACCATGGTTCACCAATGTCCCTTCCTAATCTTTTCCTGTAGCAAATGATTTACTACCTTTTCATTGAGAGGTAAGTAGTTAGCAAATCTGCATCAACATGGTTTAGGCTTGTTTGAACTCTCTGTAAACCATGGATTGAAACTTCTTAAGCCAGGGCATGAAACTTCTAAAATCCTGCAACACATTAAGAATAAATTATTTTTGTGTAGCAATATGAATGCTTTTTCCCTACGATGAAGCCTGATGCTGCAACAGCATATATATGAAAAAACAGTTACATAAAATAGAGCATTCTTTAAATAACACTCAGATTACTTTATTTTTAGGGAGATGATTTACTTCAGTCACCGCTCCAATTTGTATGATCACTTAACTTGCTGGAAATCAGGACTGGAATCTCCATTCAGTTATGAAATCTACTTGGTTACTTTGGACCAGTCTCCTAAGTCTAGCCTATTTAGGGAGTTATTGTGGATGTGTATCTTTCTCAAGTGATCTGCATCTTTTAACCCAATATCAATCAAGTTAAAATCCACAGCTTTGCATAGGTTACATGTTTTCAAAAGGCTCTGATCAAAGGAAAATATACCGAATGATTTAAACTGGTTAATATTTCTACAGTAAAGCCAAGGTTTTTATCATACAAAGGTAGCATCAAGAAACACTGAAGACAAGAATGTAGATCATAAAGACTATACCTCAGGGCATTCAAATTAAATGAAAGAATGTGTGCGTGCCTAGTATAATACAAACTTGTCCTTTAACTAAAAACTTCATTTTATGAGGCAGCTTTAGGCTTTTGCTATTGATAAAAAAATGGTTGATGAGTTTTGTAGGGAGACTTTTTTATTGATATGCAAACTTATTAATTGAAAGAACAGATGGACATCTACATTTGCAAAATCAACAAATGAAAGACATCGCTGCTTATGGTTTTCCTTAAGCTAGTTAACAAACTTTTTCTGAGGTAATACAACACACAAATAATGTTATAATAATTATAGTATAATATATGCTTTACTATATTGAAAATGATTTCCTTATCTTTTTTTAAACTAATAACTGTTTATTGTGGTCAGAATTTAAAATATGTTAATAGTTTTAATCCAGAGAAATGAGTATGTGACCTACAGGGCTAGGAGAGATATATTATACCACATTCTGTTCAATTGGCTTCTATTACCTGTATTATTTTTAGTATCCTATATCAAAATGTCTCCTACTTGTGGATGCTTATCTTTTGCTAATCAGTTCAGTAGCAACTGGCAGAAATAAAAAGATTACAGGATTAGGCTGTACAGCAAGAATCTGTTTTTTATTCTTTATTTCCCCTACTCCTTTCTTCACCCCTACTATTTATTGGGTGGCCATATGACATATATTAACAAATGCCCTATTTTGACACTCTAAAACTGCACAGAATACTATACATCAAAGCAAAATACATTGTAAAATATCTGGAGGCAATCTGTTGAAAATCCTATTCCTTAAGAAGTGCAGAAGGCTTTCTTTGCCATAGATTAGGGTTTCCAAACTCTTTGGAAGGTGCAGAAAAGAGTCCAAGTACGGTGTGAACCTTTAGTAAATCTTTATTTACTTACAATACTTCTACTTTTCCCAAAATTTCATTATGTTGCTTTCACTGTTCATCTGTATTCATTTTGGTCTTTAGATTTGTAGGGTAGGTGTGTGTATATTAAGATTATACGAAAGGTTGATGGTAAAAACCATACCTTGCAACAGACTATACTCTTTGTAACACATTTCTCTTGGAAAGTCTATTGGATCTCTTTCCTTATCATATTTCACAAAACCACACTATTCTAATATCCATTTGGCTTACACAGACTGATTGTGAATGTTCAGTTGTGCATAAATAATAATGTTGCTTTTTATGCTGGGGGTTATTTTGTTATTCTGCTTTGGTGGTTTTTTCCCTCTCAAGTTGCAATTGATAGGACAAATATTGTTAAATAAGTAGGTAAATACATTTGAGCTACGATTTATATAATAGGACAGTCTTAGAATAGATTATTATTTTATTTATTCATTGTCTTCTTCTTCTTCTTCTTCTTCTTCTTCTTCTTCTTCTTCTTCTTCTTCTTCTTCTTCTTCTTCTTCTTCTTCTTCTTCTTCTTCTTCTTCTTCTTAATTGAGCTCACCAGTCATTTCCTCTTTTGATCCAGTTCTAAAAGTACTTGATTTTTCATGAATTCAAGAAATATCACACTAATTACCTAATTCTCCATCGCTTCTTTGTAGCAAGACTGTGCCTGAGCCACAGATGTTATGTTTATTGTTAAAATACAGTACTATTGTTAAAATACAGTATTTTACAGTACTGTATTTTACAGCACTGTAAAATACAGTACATAGGTAATAAGATTTCATGGCATAGACAAAGTGATGCTCCACAGAAAATACTATCTAAAGCTCTTGACCAAGTATCATCTAATGGACTCTTACTATCAGAATAAATGTCCATGTTGTTCTCTTCTATGGCTACCACTGATGCACATTTATAGGGTGAACAATTGTATCTTTCAATGCATTACAAAAAGAAGTTTAAAAAAACCCCAGCTAATCCGGTTAAAAATTTTATCTGCCACTTCAGGAAATAAGGCATTTATCTTAAACAGAAACACAAATTTATAAATAAACAAAAATACATTTCTCCCCTTGTGCAGGCATTGCATTTAAACAGAAAAAAATGCCTAAAATTGAATTAAAGTACTTTCAAGCATTCATATGCCTCCCCAACTTGTAGTTTAAATGATGCCCTTGCCATCTCCAAATTTGATGCAAAATATATAAAATTTCTCTCTCATGCCTCACTCTTGTGCACCATTTAACCATTTCATAGTTAATGAGAAGAGAAAAGACCAGTTTCAATCAGCTTCTAATGACTTGGGGGTTGTGAATACCTCCTCCTGCCAGTTTAGTAACTTGTCTCCATGGTCACTGCCGTTCACATTAGGACTGAAATACAGCCACACTACCATAAATATACATAGTCAGGGCTTGTCTATCCAAGGACATTTTTTGCATTATTTACAAAAACGTGGATAATAGGGAAAATAAATAATCATAACTTTATTTTATTTTGTGGAGTGAAAAGATTTATTGTATCTTAATCAGTGGAAGTTCAGTGCATAAGAAAACTTAGCAGAAGCTGTCCGCAGATATTGGTGAAAAACACCCATTGGTTGACATTTTCTATTACAAGTAACAGATTCACACAAATGTAGCCATGGCTCAGTTGCAGAATGGATGCAAACTGGCCTCCAGACTACGTTTCATTTAAATTGTTTTATTTATTTATTTATTTATTTATTTATTTATTTATTTATTTATCTTACATTTATTTGCCGCCCTTCTCCGAAGACTCAGGGGAGCTTACAATTTTTGGGATACAACCCAACGTGCTCAGCAATAGCCTTCATTCCATTGTATATGCCTGCTTATTAGTAAGCGGCATTTTTACAAAGTCAGCTTATTGCCCCCAACAATCTTGGGTCCTCAATTTACCTACCCCGAGAGGATGGAAGACTGAGTCAACCTTGAGCCTGGTGGGATTTGAGCCTGCACTAATTGCAGGCAGCTGGAACTTAAGTGCTAGGCATTTAGCAGCCTGCACCACCAAGGCCCTGCTGTTTTATGATATAAACAGATAAGATAGTAGGTCTTTTATTAACAGAAAAAAGTAGAACCTTACAAAATTGCCTTTTTAGGACTGAATCAGTCAGTCAATCAATCAATCATAAATCAAGCAAGCAAGCAAGCAACCTTTGTCGTTTACCAATATAGCCCATACAACATATATTTCATGTCTAAATGATATAAAATTAAGCAATGATCAAATGCCAGCCAAACTCTTCTGAATCCTACTTGTTTATGGCTGAAGTCTCTTTAAGATTCAGTTCAAGAGATAAATGTTTGCAATAAAAAACTACAGTATTATAACTTTTACAGTTTACTAATGACACATAAATAAGCTTAGAGTTAGAAGGCTTCTCCCCCTTTTATTCAATTATTTGAGATTAACAGCCTCCAATCATGACAAAGTTGTCCAGTTTGTTTCTTTGTGTAAATACCGTCCAATAAACATGATATCACCAACTATTAGCTTAGAAAGTCAGGCTTCACTGGATCTCACCTCTGAGCTATCATATCATTTCATGGGAGTTAAAGCATTTAATTTCCTCAAAATATACATAATTAGTCAAAATATTCACATGTTAATTTATAGATAAAAATACATATTCCCAAAGGCTATTGTTACTTCAAATGGAAATTTAATACAATGTATTGGGGGAAATTGGGAACAAGAATCTGTTCATTCTATTGTCTAGATGCTAACTGCTGATCAGAAAATCCAAGTTTTCACTATTCTACCTTAAGTTTAGGCAGATTTTCCAGCAGAAGACTCTGGTTAGCAGTTCAAATCGAGCTTTGTACTCTATAACAGGGATCACCAACCCTTTGGACCTCAGGGACCATCAAACTCATAATTTTAAATCCCAGGGACCACTAAAATGAATTTTGACTGACAGTGATTTGCTGACGTTGGTGAGAGAGAGAGAGAGAGATCTGATCTAACCTCTCTCTCTCCCTCCTTCCCTCCCACTCATACACACACACACACACAAACACACAGAGGCAGGGGTGGGATTCAAATTTCTTAACAATCAGTTCTTGGGCGTGGCCTAATTTGTGGGTGTGGCTTGGTGGTCATGTGCTACAGTATGGCTGGGCATGGCTTGTATGTAAATATTATAAATATTTATGTAAATATTGATTTTTTTTATTAAAAAAAGAGCAACTTTTACCCAAAATCAGGCAAAGCAGGCAGGCAGATTGAGTTGCTCACAGAATCACAGATTCATTTACAGATCTGTGTTTCTGCCATCAGCTATCTGAGTCTGCAACTGAATAATAGAACCTTCAGTCCTAAAGGAGGTTTGGCTCTGCTTAAAAGCAGAGCCGAAGATCTAAAAATTAGCTGGAAAGCAATAAATCCAATGATTTCCTGCTTTCTAACTAATCTAAATCTCCCGGCACAGCAGAACAGCTGATGGTCGGGAAAAGAAAAAGAAAAAATAGCAACTTAGCAGGCAAGTTTCCCAGGTAAGGAGTGAGTGGGTAGGGAGGATTCCCGCGGACCATGTGGGTGGCACAGCCTTGTGTTCCTGCACAGCCTGGATTAATTGCTTTGGGGGATGCTCTGGGAGTGATACTTCTGTGTGGACCACCAACATTTTCTTGTGGACCACCAGTGGGCCGTGGCCCACCGACTGGTGACCACTGCTCTATAAAGTATGGCACATGTCCATCCTACACACTAAATTCCATCTAAATCAACATTTTTCTTAGTTTCAAACAAATGCCAATTGACATGTGTGCTAAAGCAAGGTAGCATGTAATTCTGGAAATGACACTATCAGCAGCCCATTTCTAGTCAGTGGATTTTGGAGGTTAATTGTCTATTGAGAACTTTAAAATCATTTTTGTCTTACGGTTTTGAAAACAGAAGCTTATGAGATTCATGACACCTGTTCTGGAAAAGTTAACCTGTTTTTAAAAACCAAGATATATATTCTATTTCTGGTGATTCTGTAAGAGAAATGTTGCTAATATATTCCTAATCAGAAATGTGCAATGTAGCCACAATGTGTTTAATGGTGGAAGTTGAAGAATACTTTTTCTGTGTGCCCAAATGTTTCTGAGAACAATCTGAGCAATACTTAACAGCAGGTTTTATAACAGAATGGTATGATGTGTGTGTGTGTGATGGCTTAGCAGTTTTAAAGAGTGCTACACAATAGGATGAGCTCCCATATTTGCCCCACCTCCTACCTATCTAGCAGTTTGAAAGCATGCAAATGCGAGTAGGTAAATAGGTACCACTTTGGTGGGAAGTTAACAGTGTTCAATGTGCCTGTTCCGTGTCTTCGGGCAAGGCTGGCTCCCTCAGCTAAGAAATGGGGAGGAGTACTGTTAGACATGACTATCGTTGGACATGACTGGACAGGGGAAACCGTGTATCTTTTATAACAGAAAGAAGGATATACAGGATAAACATTACAAGAACACATAACGCTAAGCTACTTTTTACTAGCTGTCCATGCCCACAGGTGAGCTGGGAGGCTGTGGGTTGGACACATCTGACTTTGACAAAGGCAAGGTGGTAATTAACAAAAGATCGGGCAAGATAGAAAATATAGGATTCCTGGTTTAAAAATTAGCTTTTATTATATTTATTTTTATCTTTCTAGTTTTTTAAAAAGATCTTATAAAGTGTGTGTGTGTGTGTGTGTGTGTGTACAGAATAAATCCTTAACATTCTTTCTACACTCTTTGATCAGTAAGTCATGAAGTACTGAAAAGAAAAAAAAACTTTCAGTCTTGCAACACTGATGTCAGCCTTACCCAGATGAGAAACAAACAGATGAGCTAATTCTACATTATTGAAAAGCTGCATCAACAGAATCTTGTAAGTCTGAAAGTGCAGTTCTCCTACCATCTTCTTTACAGTCTGAGAAACTAGGTAGGGTCCCCTCTGAGTCTCTTGCCCTGCCCACTATGCAGCTGTGGTAATTCAGTCTCTTATCTGAATGTTCCTGGCCAGGGGTCTCCAACGTTGGCAACATTAAGCCTGGAGGACTTCAACTCCCAGAATTCAACAGGGTTGGACACCCCTGTTCGTGGCAGCATCTATTCGCTCTGTCTCCTGAAGTTTTTTCCCCACATACCATTACAGGAAGATAGTTGGGGTAAGTACAAATCATGCTGTCTCAAAATACTAGTGAATAAAGTTAGTTGCATTATTTTTTAGAGTTTACAAATTTTGTGATAATTTTAATCATACATGTGTCAACATGTTGCAAGCTGCTCAGTCTTTGGAAATACAGCAGTTTATAAAAGACAATAAATAAATAAAAACATCCTCCCAGAGAGAATTTATATTCCACCTTAAGTTTAAAAAGACTACCCTGCTTTGAAGGTCTGAGTGAATATAAGACAGTGATGGCTAACCTTTTCGTTGTCATGTGCCAAAAGAGTGCGCACATGTGCACTTGCCTGCACCCATAATACAATGCGTGTGTGACCCCCCACCCCCTGTGCATGTGATCCCCCATGCATGCCTCTGTGCATGTGTGCGCATCTCCCACACACGTCCCGCCCCCCCACATGTGTAGCAAACACCCGACAATCAACTGGTTGGCAAGACGTGCACATGCATGCGCAGTGGACCTGATCTGGGGTGATGGTTCGTGTGCTGGCAGAGAAGGCTCTGTGTGCTATTTCCAGCATGCATGCCATGGGTTCGCCATCACGGATGTAGGATCTTACCAATGTTATTAAAATAAAGTACTATTAATTTTGAATTGCATTACTTTTAATAGATATACTTTGTGAACTGGAAATGAATTCCTTCTCACTATATAATTGTGAGTATTTTTAATTCTTAATAGGCTGGAATGTAAGTTTTATTTTAAATATTATTGTCATGCTAATTTCCAGATAAACCTTTCTCAAAGAATGGCCTTCGGAAATTCATGAAGAAGTAGGGCTATTAATGGCTATCAGTATTGGTTCCACCAAGTGGTGGGATTCACATTTTTTTTACTACCGGTTCGGTGGGCGTGGCTTGGTGGGCGTGGCAGGGGAAGGATACTGTAAAATCTCCAGTCAGAGGTGGTATTTGCCGGTTCTCCAAACTACTCAAAATTTCCACTACCGGTTCTCCAGAAGTGGTCAGAACCTGCTGAATGCCACCTCTGATTGCACCCAGCATGGAACTTCTATCATCAGACCTTGCATGTTTCTGAATGCCAATTGCTAAGAAACAAAAGTGAGAAAGTAGTCTTGCTCTCATGTCATGCTTGCAGGGGGGCACTGGGAATAAAATAATATATACTAGTACTAAATAGATCTTGATCCAGAAAGTCTACCTTCTTAACAGCTTGGTAACAATTCTACACAGAGCTGCCATTAATAGTAATACAAGTAGTCCTTGACTTATAACCACAACTAAGTCCAAAATTCCTGTTGAGGAAGTGAGACAGTTGTTAAGGGAGTTTTGCCCCATTTTATAACCTTTCTTGCCACAATTGTTAAGTTTAATCATTGCAGTTGTTAAGTTAGTCGTACGATTGTTAACCAAATCTGGCTTCCCCATTGACTTTTTTTATTTTTTTATTTTTTATTTATTTGATTAGTCAATTGCTTACAAGATAATACGTATAAGTATAAACATAGTTATAAATACATGGATACATATAAAAAAATAAAAGAAACAATAGAATAGGGACGGTAGGCACATTGTGCGCTTATGCACGCCCCTACAGACCTCTTAGGAAAGGGGTGAGGTCAATAGTAGACAGTCTAAGGTTAAAGTTTTGGGGATTTGGGGAAGAAGCCACAGAGTCAGGTAGAGTATTCCAGACATTGACCACTCTGTTGCTGAAGTCGTATTTCCTGCAATCAAGTTTGGTGTGGTTAACCTTGAGTTTCTATTTATTGTGTGCTCCTGTATTGTTATGGTTGAAGCTGAAGTATTCATTGACAGGTAGGACATTGCAATGTATGATTTTATATACTATACTTAGATCAGACCGAAGACGGCATAGTTCTAGGTTTTCTAAGTCTAGAACCTCAAGTCTGGTGGCATAAAGTATTCTACAATGAGTAGAGGAGTGGAGAACTCTTCTTGTGAAATATTTCTGGACTTTCTCTACTGTGTTAATATCAAATACATAATATGGGTTCCAGACTGGTGAGCTGTATTCAAGTATTGGTCTAGCAACTGTTTTGTAAGCTCTAGTTAGTAGTGTGATATTACTTGTCAGAAGGTTGCAAAAGGGGATCACATGACCCGAGAACACTGCAGCAGTCACAAATATGAATATGCCAAGTGTCTGAATTTTGGTCATTTTGAGGATGCTACATTGGACATGTAAGTGTGAAAAATGATTATATGTCACTTTTTCAGTGCCATTTTAATCTTTTTAAACTTGAACGGTCATTAAATGAATTGCTGTAGGTCGAGGACTACCTGTAGTAATAATTTATACTTATGCCCTATTTCCTATCAGAAACATAGTCAAACTTTTATGTAGTAATGGATGAATATCCCAAGTACAATTTTTAGTATAATAATGACAGAACATTCACAGTCAATATTTTAAAGCAAAAGATGAAATCAAACCTTACTCAGTATAAGACCCTTCAGTGATGTCAGATCAGACATGGGATATAGGTAAGATAGTCCTCGACTTACAACAGTTCACTCAGTGACCATTCAAAATTACAATGGCTCTGAAAAAAGTGACTTATGACCATTTTTCACACTTGTGATCGTTGCAACATCCCCAGAGTTACATTCAGATGCTTGACAACTGACTCACATTTATGATGGATGCAGTGTCATAGAACCATGTCATCTCCTTTTGTGACCTTCAAATCAGCAAAATCAGTGGGGAAACCAGATTCACTTAACGACCGTGTTACAAATTTAACAACTGCAGTGATTCATTTAACAAATGTGGCAAGAAAAGTCATCAAATGTGGGCAAAACTCACTTAGCACATTTCTCACTTAGCAACATAAATTTCGGGCTCAATTGTGATCGTAAGTTGAGGACTACCTGAACTGTGTCAGTTGCCTCCATTGTTCTGCAAGCAGAGCAGAAATGCAAAAGGATTCATTTTCAATTATTGCAGATCAATGCCTTCTAAGTGCCTTTCCGCTATCTGAATTTTACCACTTAGATTATTCTTTGTCTTGTTCATGATGATACACCGAGAACATAATCACTTCCTACTCCTCCTGTGGGATGTCCAAAATTACCTCCAGAAAATTAAATCTGTCTTAATCCTACCCAAAATTTCACAGTACCTAATTACAGAATTGCAATCAATCATTAAAGCAAAAGAGATGCCATTTGTGAATTTCACAGCTAATCTTATTGCAGACTCAAATCCTAGCACAGGGCTTTTTAGTGTATGTGCTTGTCCCATTGCAAACTTAATTAAAGCAAACAATTTGCTTAAAGCCTGTCAAATTAAGGGGAAAAATTTCCCTGGATAGAAAAAGAAAGAACTCTTGGCTTAAGGTCTAGAGAATGTATTTCCTTAGAAAACCTGACAGTAAGAGCTCAGCCAAGAGCTCAGCCAACATCTCCTGCCATTGACAGCTGTCAGAAGAGACAGACAAGAGGTGCTCCTATTGCCAGAACAATAATTTCCCTAGTTTAGTGTGCAATCTCACATCTACCTCCGTTAGGAGTATATTTTATGTTAATATTCCTTCCTTCCTTCCTTCCTTTCTCCCTCCCTCCCTCCCCTCCTCTTTCCCTCCCTCCCTCCCCTCCTCTTCCTCCTTTTCTTGTATGACAGTATTACAGTACCACAGGACCAGCATTTAGATTTTAAACAACTTGACAACTTGCAAAGGTAAAATTTAGTCATCTAATTTGGTTTTGTTTCCAGGATCATCATCTAAAAATAGAAAATGGGAACAGATGTGCGCTGGTGCTTTCGGTTTCGTGCTTGTGCGAGCAAAGTGTGATCGGAGCTGCCGTCTCTCTATAAATACTGGTGGGGAGGTGTGGTGTGCTGGCTCTGTTGTAAGCAGGTTGGTTGGCTGTGTTGTTACTTCTTGATTGGTTAATGAAGTTGATGTTTGCAGATTGGTTGGCTTTTTCGTAAGACCCTGTGTGGTTGAGGTACTGGCTGTGTGTCTCTGTCTTTTGTGTTGTAACGACCTGGGCAATGGGCTGTTTGATGACCTTCTGAGTTCTATTGTTGTGACATCCTGGGTCTTGTGCTGTAATCTCCTGGGTCATTGGCTGTGTTGTAACATCCTGAGGTTTTGTGATGTAATCTCCTGAGTTCCGTGATGTGATATCCTGAGCGGATGGCTGTGATGTAACATTCCGGGCTTTGGTTTGGCTCCAAGTTTGAGGTCTGGCTATGTGTTCATGGCGTGTGTCAGTCTGCTTAGTTTGGGGGTCAGAGGGTGTAGCAGCTGGTGATGCAGCCGTGGTCTGGTTTCAGGACGGTGGTTGTCTTTCATCTATGGGATGGGTTTGGGTTTGAGTCTGGTGAGGGAGATTGTACAGACCTATGGAACAGCTGTCCTGCCCTACATAAGAGGTACTACAGACAAAATCAGTAAGATACTACACAGGCATCACATCAAGACTGCCTTCAACACAGACAGAAAAATAGCAGCTATCCTAAAAAAACCTAAAGATAAAATTGACCTGGAAAACCAAGGCATATATGAAGTCCCCTGCGCATCATGCCCTGCCACATACATCAGACAGACCAATAGAAGAATAAGTACCCGCCTGGATAAACATAAAAATGCAGTAAAAAAGCTGGAACACACTTCCTCACTAGTCCAACACATGAAAGCCACAGCTCATAGCATTAACTTCAATGGCACCAAAACCCTAGCCACTATAGAAAACTTCAGCTACAGAATTATCAGAGAAGCCATAGAGATTGAAAAAAGGCCTGAAAGCATGAATAGAAGAGACTGTCAGCTATCTGGAAGCCTGCACTCACAAACAAAAAAATCTCCACACCACAAGCCAAGGAAACACCTGGGCACAAACAGACCCCCTCCCAATACCTCCAGCTCAAACACACCCCAACCAGTCACCCAGATGAAACCTAGCTTCCTAATAAATGATCGCCGGCCATTCACCCGAAGCCAAGCCGCACTAAAAAACCCCAATACAGGAAACACAATGTTGCCAGCCAATCAAGATAAAAAAATGCTACAAAACAGACAAAAGATATTAGAAACACCAATCAAGCAGAACACAGCAAACTCCAAGACCAATAAATACAGACCAAGACTCCCAACCATCAGGATGAAGAAAAAACCATTCTAACACAGCACAAGACTAGCACCAAATTTAAAACTGAAACGGCTATGAAAGCCTGACACACAGACAAACCCAATATACAAGCCTGATGATGGCAGATGAGATTCTGCCGAAATGTCGCTACAACTTTAAAAGCACAACTATAATGACGTGGGAAAATACCCAAACAAAGCTGAATACCATACATATAAATACCCACGAAAACTTAAGAAAACACACACACACACACACACATATATCAAGGTGGGAACTACAGTATATATTCACTGCAATACTATCTCAAGATTTCCCCTTCAGAAATGGATATACACACATAACAGCTAACAAGAGAAGTAATGCCTCCTTTTATTAAAGACATGCTTCCTATGTCTTTTTTTTTTTGATACGAAGAAATGGAATCCATTGCTCATGGCTCATAATGACAGCCCACCCTATTGTTTGTTCAGAACATAATTTTCCCCATAAGGAAAGTCACATGATTGACAGTGACCTTTGAAGCCCTTAATAGCATAGGTCCAGGCTGACTGAACCACCTCATTCCACTAGGACAGAGGTGGGAACTATGGCTCCTTTATGATTTATGGACTTCAACTCCCAGAATTCCTGAACCATAGTTCCCCACCCCTGCACTAGAAACAATCCCATCCTACTCCTGCTGGCATAAAGGGCCTACCTTGGATCCCGCCAAAGAACTTAACTATCAGGATCCAGAAGAAGAGTCTTCTCTGCTGTAGCATCTGCCTTTTGGAACATCTTACCCTGCTTCTATCCTTCCACAAGAGTGTGAAGATCTGGCTCTTCCAGTTGGCTTGAGGACCAGATGGGGGAGTTCCAAGCTGCAGGTGGCTGTTGGGTTGATGGCATAATCTACCTCCCCCTTGCTCTCTACCCATCCATCTTTTTGTTATCATATTGTATTCATATGTATTCTCACTGTGTTCCTTTTTCATTATTTATTTTATTGTTCTAGTATTTCACTTTTTTCTGTTTAGTCTTTTTATTTCTAACTTTTTATTGTTGCAAGCCATCTAGAGTAGCCCAAGGAGGCAAATAAATAAAATGAGAGTACACACATTTTCTAAAACTGCCACACTTTCTTTACTAGTCTATAATCTTTTCTTTTCTTTTCTTCTTTCTTTCTTTCTTTCTTTCTTTCTTTCTTTCTTTCTTTCTTCCTTCTTTCTTTCCTTCTTTCCTTTCTTTCACTCTCTCTCATCTATCTATCTATCTATCTATCTATCTATCTATCTATCTATCCATTGATCCATCCAGAGGTGAGCTGCTGGTGGTTCATACCAGTTCTGGTGGACCGGTGGTTAAGATTAGGTGCAGTTCAACAAATCGGCAAATCCCATCACTGGCTGCCCCCCCTCCATTTTTCGCTTTGTTTTTTGGGCCATTTCAGACCTTTTTCTGGGCCATTTTCAGGCTGTTTTTCAGCCCAAAAATGACCTGAAAACGCCCCAAAATGGCCTGTTTTTGGAGCTGTTTTCAGGCCATTTCTGGCCCAAAATGGCCTGAAAACGGCCCAAAAACAAGCCAAAAATGGGTGGGGCAGGGCCAGCCAGTGGTGGGATTAGCCCCAACCAGCTGAATCTTACCTCTACCTTTGAGGTGAGTCGCTGGGAGGCGGGGCTGGGTGTGATGAGTGACATCACCTGCCCAGTCACATGACCAACTGACCATGCCTACTCAGCCAGAGAACCAGTTGTTTAAAAATTTGGAGCTCACTACTGTATCTATCATCAACTAACAGTGGGGAATGATAGCTTTTAGGCTTCCTTTAAGCATAGAACGTTTGGCCAATCAACCACTCTCACTCCTAGAATGGGAACTTGTAAAAAGCTCCATCTGCCCTAGAGCAGTATGTCATATTATAGTCCATAACCTTCAGTCAAGAGGTAGGTATTAGATTCATTTAGAATAACAAGAAGAACAATAGCAGCAGCAAAACCCAAAACCTTACACAATCATATGAGGTTTTAGTGTTCTTACCTAAAACATCATATTTAGGTGAGGAGAGCCTGTATCAGCTTCCTTCATTCTAGATGCCTTCTAAAAATAACTTTTACTTCCTAGAACCTCTCAGGCAGTATGGCTTTGCTGGAAGGTATAGGGCCAGGTGAAGTCTGAGCCAAACTGCAAGAGATCTCAATGATGATCTCTTCGGTATTTGGTACAGGTAGTCCTTGACTTACAGCAGTTCATTTAGTGACTGTTCAAAGTTACAACGGCATTGAAAAAAATGACTTATGATGGTTTTTCACACTTACGACTGCTGCAGCACCTCCATGGTCACGTGATTAAAATTCACACTTGTCAATGGACTCATATTTATAATGGTTGCAGTGTCTCAGAGTCATGTGGTCACTTTTTGCGACCTTCTGACACGCAAAATCAATGGGGAGGCCAGATTCATTTAATAACCATGTTCCTAACCTAATAACTGGAGTGATTCACTTAACATCTATGGCAAGAAAGGTTGTAAAATGGGGCAAATCTCACTTAACAAGTATCTTGCTTAGCAACCAAAACATTGGGCTCAATTGTGGTTGTAAGTTGAGGGCAACCTGTATTTTTATAATATCTCAGCTATGAAAAAGGCCCTGTCATCCCTGACAGTCCAACTCACCTTACAGGGTTGTTATGGGGAAAATAGGAGGAGGAAGGTGTGTTGAATATGGTCACCGCTTTGAGATATTTGTAAAAAGGCAGGAAATGAATGAATGAATGAATGATGTTGTAATTTTCAAATTCAGATAGTAATGTCCTTTTGATTGCAAAATTGGGACAGAAAGAGACCAAAGGGGGGAAATGTGAGTTTAGTATCACTATGTTAGCTTCCAAAATATTTGGTAGAAACCCCTCTAAGTGTTGGGAAAGAGGATCAGTAGTGGCCACTTTCTCATGCTACAATGGCTAAGAATTGGTGTGTCAGTTCCTCTTAGCTTAGTGGCCTTCCAGAGTTAGTGTGGAGCTTTTTTCTTAACCTGAATGGAGAATCAATAAAAATGAGTGTCTTATGGCTTTCTGACAACCTATTACAGTTGAAAAGTACAAGCTGAATCTTCAATGAGAAATGGAATGGCTTTTATTGCACTTAAGTAAAAGTGTAAGCAGAGTGTCAGGCCTCACATAGGTATTCTACAGATCACTCCCTTCCAGTTCCACTCTCTGGTGCCTCAGTAGAGACAAATTCCTCCCCTTTTTTCAGTCATATCAACTGTTCCTGGACAGAATCAAGTAACTCTGAATTAGGTAGGTCTGTGCTTTCTGTCATGGCTGAACTGAGATGTCAGAGCTCAAATCATTGCCTCAAAATAGTGACAACTGATTGAGAAAAATGCTGAGCAGTGAACTGTGAACAAGTGGGTGTTCCCAATGCTTTGGAGAGTTTTGCCTGCAACTGGGAGCTTTACAAACACTTTATAGCTAGGAAACCAGTTTAAAAATCAATGCAGCAGCCAACTCAGTGCGATAAAAGAGAGTGGATGCATTATAGTCTCATAGGCTTTCCCTGTTGTTCAAACAGTCATCTGTATAGTAGTCATTTCCACTGCCCTTTTATTATGCTATCTATTTTTAAATCTGCAATGAATTAGCCAGCACTCTGATAATTCCACACTCTTAAAAAGAAATCTTTGTAGTCCAAGGATGTACAGTATAAGCAAGATACAGTAAACACTTATGCCTTAGTCATTTCCCGCTTGGGTTACTGCAACATGCTCTGAATGGAGCTGCCCTTTAAAACCACCTGGAAGTTACAACTGGTCCAGAATCATGTAATATCTCTGTTGTGTGAACTGCAGTCTTTGCCCTATAGAACACCCTTTTGTCCTTGGAGTTTGATAGGCCTCCTAATCCTCCAAAAAGACCTGCTCCCTCCCCTCAAGTGTTCGGATACCATGAGACCGAGTAGAGTTTTTGTGGTGGACTGCTTGTTAAAAAGTTTATTATGGTGGCAGGTTTTTTTACAATCTGTGGTTTTAATAGATACATGCTTATATTAATTGATTATAATGATACCATTTTAACTGTTGGTTACGGGCCACCCAGAATTCAGTAGGATTGAAGCCATGGTGGCACAGTGGTTAGAATGCAGTACTGCAGGCTGCTTCTGCTCACTGCCGGCTGCCTGCAATTTGGCAGTTCGAATCTCACAAGGCTCAAGGTTGACTCAGCCTTCCAACCTTCCAAGGTCAGTAAAATGAAGACCCAGATTGTAAACAATATGGTAATATGGTAAGTCTGTAAACCACTTAGAGAGAGCTGTGAAGCACTGTGAAGCTGTATATGAGTCTAACTGCGATTGCTATTTCAATCAAACAACCAAATATGGCACAATTTGTTGCAAAGGAAAGGGAAAACCTTTTACCCACTCTGGCCAGTAATATTTTCAAATATTACTCAAAATAATGGTGTAAGAGTATCAGCAGTTGGTTTGTCCAGCTAGAGGTGAAATACATCTAGTTAACTAATCTACACAAAAGACATAATATAATGATTACCACATAGCTGAAGATAACAATCAGAACAAATAAGTATCATGAGTCTGTAAATTCCAAGTCCTGAAGGATTGTACTATATCTCTAACCACAATTCTGAGAAAACTTGAAAAATCTGGCTATTTTATTCAGTGACTTTAGCAGAGAGGTCTACCGGTATGGTGGAAAAAAGGTGGAGTTTGCATTTCCTTTTTTTTTTAATAATATTTTTTTTAATTTCCTGTGCTTTCATGATGCTGCCTACAAAATAGAAATGCTCTGGAACCCATATGCAAACAAATCCAGCTCCTGACCAAAGCTGGAAAACAAATTTTTGCTCTCTTCAAACCCAGAAGGAATACGTGTCTTGCTTTGTTTTAGACCAGGGTGTCAAACTCAAGGTCTTCTGGCCAGACCTGGCCCTTGGGGCTGCCCTGGAAACAGTGAAGGACCGGCTCATGGATGTGGCCCTCCCGAGCTCCATTTTCACTGGCAGAGGGTTGCAGGAAGCCATCAAGCTAGCAGAGTGCTTGGGCCACTACAGGAGCCCCTGACACAAGTGACATTGAGCTGGCCACGCCCCCTGCCCCCCCAGGTTAAACACAACACTGATGTGGCCCTCAATGAAATCAAGTTTGAACCCCTGTTTTAGACCGAAGACCAGGAACAAGCAAACTGCTTGAATATGGCTTCAAACCTGGCATCCAGCAAGCCCTAGAGTACATGAAAAATTACACCAAGAGAGTTAACTTCTGATTGTTATCATCACTTATAAGTTGGCTATCTTCCTTACCTATTATTGGGTTTTGAATTTGTATTATTTCTATAGCTGTTTTACTCCTCACTTGCAAACTGCCTAAAGTTACTCTGGCGACTGAAATGATCAATAGACAGACAGATTGCAAAATTTCTTGTGACACACTCTCTCTTTTTACTGAAAAGGAAAAAAAAGATTTAAGTGGGATTTAGCAGGAATAAATACAATTTGTTGCAGCATAGCAAAGTTCTGACTTGGAATTATATATATGTGTGTGTGTGTATATACACACACACATGTACACACATACAATGTATTCTATTGTTTTCACTTTAAAATTATAACCATATGTTCTGTTACGATAATGTACTCTTTTAAACTTCCCAGCCAGAACTGCTGATGACATTAAAACAAGTAGCAGTAAATATTATCATATATTTAAATATTTTTATGTCCGGAGATACTCCATTTGCTGGTCAGATCTGTTACAATACATTTAACTCAACAGAATCCTATCACTGTCTTAAAACTGAACTTGATAAACAGTGGGGAAACCCAAAGATAGACCTAAATGAAATTAAATTTTCAATAGCTACATTAAAACCCATTATCCAAAATTATTTATCATACAGTAGCTCAATAAGTGTCTTGTCCATACAAAAAATGGAATGATTTTGCTTGGGAAGGTTTATTGAATAACTAAAATCAAATGAATTGCCATCACTGGGCCTATTAGCTGACTCAGTGTGATAGGGGAATAATACATACAGGAACATGACTGATTGATTGATTGCCAGAATGAAACATTCCCTACTTATATTCTCTACAGCTAATTTATGTTGGGCAAAGAATAGGGCATAGATTCAGTAATGTTTTGCCTTCCAGTTTTCAACCTGAGTGAAAAGCTCTTTAGTGACCTGAAATGTATTTGGTCAATGCCTAATACACCATCCTGTAAAGTTATAACAAGACATAACATTAAGGCATTCACATCTTAATTGCTCCAAGTAAGATAACAGCCTCCCCCCCCGCCCAATTTTTGCATAGACTTCTGGCTCAGTCAGTCAATGACTAAAGCAGTTCTGCAATAATTGTTTAATTATTGGGGAGAAGAAGATTATAAACCAGCAACAAAAAGATGTTAAGTGCAGAAGAGGGTCTTCAGTTTAGACATGGAAATCACATAAATTAGCCAACTGATGGTCAACCATCACTCCATGGTCTGGCTGTACTACTGGAGGAGCAGCTAACTTTTCTCATCACTTCCCACCAGTGTTGAACAAACGAGACCTTTGAATGAATGAGGCACTTTGCTTCCATAATCAGGAGACCATTTTCTTTGAGACACCCAAACAATCCATGTGGTATGAATTTTATGAGTATTTATGTCTAAATATTTACTTTATGTTGGGAAGCGGTGGCAGGGAGGAGGGATCAAGCTTGGAGCTTGCCTGAAGTTACTACACAATTGCAAAAAGGGCTATGACCACCACCATCCTTGAGTTCCTTGGAGCTTTAGTTAACTCTTCCCAAGAATAGGCGGCCAGACTGGAGAGTTTCCTGTATTATAACCAGAACACAATAGAGTAGTTAGCTCAAAAACTGCATATGTGGGCCTATTTTTTCATTCCCGACACTGTGTTCCTTAAAAAAAAACGCACCCTGTATTTTTGTTCCTTTTAGGAGGAAAGAAACTCCATTGGTTTTATAATAATTGATTGAAAAGGGTTCATGCTATGTATAAAGACTTGTGTATATAGAGAAAAGAATGAATTTATGAAATACAGTCCAAAACAAATGGAAAACAAAGGCAGAAAAATAGTTTTAAACACCAGGTAAGTAACTATGGTGGTAATTCTTACTTGTGAAATCCATCATCATAAAAACAAGGTGCGATGCAATTTGTTTGGATTTGGCTTTATACATAATGTGAAGTCTATTAATGTAATTGCCTTAGACTTGAAAAACTGGTTGAGTGACTTAGGGCCAGTCACTGTCTGTCAGGCCAACCCCCTCCACAGGGTTGCTGTTGTGGATAAATGGGAGGAGGAAGGAGTTTTATGTATGTTCGCTGTCTTGAGTTATTTAAAAAGATATTAAAAGCAGGATTTAAAAAATCTAAAACATCAGGCTGTCGTTTTACAACTTGTGTGAAATCAGTTTTAGAAAATCACATCCACAATAATATGCCTTCAGACTACTATGCAAAATGCATTACCAATGTCCTTGCCCTCAATTTAGCAATTAAAGTACAACATAAAACACAAAACAGAAACATTTTGTACTGATTGGTGGGTACTCATTTTAAATACAATTTTTTGCCATGAGTTACGAATTGCTGGCAGCGAACAGCTCCTATGTTGAGATGTTTTTATCTGATATCCTTTATAACTTCCTTTCTATGATTTCCCCCTTTCCTCCTTTAAAAATAAACTTTGGTTTAATTTTATGGTTTGGTCTTGTATTCTTCCTTTATCCAAATACTGTTGTCACTGCATTTCATGACATTATAAACTCTTCTTTTAAAGATACAAAATAGGTTTCTGTAGCAAAGTATAAGTCAGGACATGCAAACAGCGACTTTAAAAATTGCGACAGAGCAGTTAAAACAAGAGCAACTGCCATTTACACTATTGATTTTGGAGTGACATTAAAGACCAAATTCAATCACTATTCTCCTTGGTTGTCAAAGGTTAATAATAGTTGAATTTTGAACCAAAGAAGTCAGACAAGCATTGCCAGGTAAAAGCAGCAAATTGTTTTCTTGTGAAGCAAAGTCAATATATAATTTATATTTTTTTTCTTTCCTCTTTAGTGGCAGGTTTAAGAACAGGCCTGCTGAAAGGACAGGAGATGGGGATTATGCAGCTCTTGAAGCCAGCATTGACTTCAGTTGCCCCACTAAATTGCTTCTTTTCAGATCAAATATTAATTCATCAAATAACGTTCATTTATCTTTGAAAAAGACCATTGTTGTGGAAAATCTCTTACAGGGAAAATAATACTTTTCCTAGAATATTTCTTTCAGATTTTACAGATAGAAGAATGTCCACTAGGTAGTTCCAGACATCTCAAGAAATAAATTTAGAAGTTCAGTATTCTATACAGGTCAGCTTTGCCAACATCAGCGTGCTCTTAGTCATGGAATACCCAAAGATGCCTCCAGATGTCTGGTGGGCTATTGTGTAAGAACATTGTGAGGAATCTAGAATGTGGAGTCAGGCATCAAAACGATGCAAACCTGATTCACATAGCCATGAAGTCCAATGCAAATTAAGCCAAGACCAGTTTCTGACTCCATACTCATATCATTCTGAAGTTCACTATATTATCCTTATTATTCACTTGCCCATAATATACAAATGTACTAGGGATCCAAATGATTTGGGTCTCAGTTAAGCCACTGATAAATGCAAAAGAATTGAGCAATGCTAAAAGGTACGAAAGACAAAAGCAATGATAACAACAAAAAGTCAATCAAGTGAATCATCCAATTGCTACACAATAAAATATTTGTTCTTGCTTTTGTCTATATGAGCAATATAGTACTTCTCCCATCACTCTACAAAAAGGTGGCATGCGGTATGATTAAACAATATTTCAGTACTTTAGTTCATGCAGAGGTTATATGCCAGAGGGCATAAAGGTTTGATTAGGTTGACGTCGGACATGAGAAATTTCAAAGAAAACCATACACCATCTCTAATATATGAGTGCAACACCTACAAATGACTTTTTCCCTGTGACCAGGTAGAGCAAGCTTAAAGTCCCTTTCCGATTACAAATAGGAAGAAAAGAACAAGCATTACAGGAAAACATCTATCTCTGAAATGATCAAGTGTTCTATTACAAAGCAGAAAGATTATGCATTGGCTAGATCTTTCATTTCTACTTCGTTTTGAAGTAGTATGAGTAGCTGCCAATATTTGGCTATTTTCAGTGTATATTAAGAAAAAATAGAAAATTTTAAAGCCATAAAACTGCTCTGTGTGCTAATTTCAGTAGTCCATCTAACCTAGTTCCTTGAATTTAATAATGGCTTTTCCTATGTGTAAAGAATTCACGAGATACACTACATTCCTTCAAAGAAAGGGGCATATTTAAACCGGATGTTGGCATCAGTCTATTATATATTAAACTTTCTGATTTTCCATTTATGTGTGCATCTGTGTTAATATTCTGAACAAGAGTTGTACTTGGATTTCAGAAAATTAGATTCAAAGAATCATATAAATGGTTTTATATTAATTGATTCAACTCTGTCACAAATGTCTACACTGACCAGCAGATTCTTCCCAGGATTACATATGCTTGAAAATCTGATGATGGAACTGGAAAGTTTTCTATGGAAAGTATATCTTGTACCTATGAACTACAGACCTCCTAACATGTTCAAAGGAAACTAGATGATCTTAAGCAGATACTGACACTTCTCTCATTGTTCACATGATAAAAAGGGACTGAGTCTGATGCACATTTTTCAGTACAATAGAAAATGCTGGTGTAAACAGTGAGTATTATGAGGCTGTAAAATAATATTATTTTTTCTTGCATTCTAATGTGACATTCTAAGAAAATCATTTTTTCGGAATTTGATTTAAGAAAGAAACATGACTGTTTCTTGTAGGAATGTAGGCATGAAACAGATTTGGAAAGAAGCTGGTATAAAAAAGAAGGCATGGGAATAAATGAATTATTGGTACATTCTACTAACAGTACTATTTTTTTTCCTTACTAGAAAGCAACAGTAGGAGAGGAAATTAAAGAAAGCAACAGGGAAGAATGGAAAACAGATGCCCAGGAGGCAAAGGAAAAGAAAAGCAGTTAAGCTGTTGAATTCAATAAAACTGGAATAATGATCTAGTAAAATAACATAAGCAACAAAAATATTAAAAAGAAATGGAAAAAAAGGCTGAGAAATTATTCAAACAATCCTTTTTCATATTTCTTTGAAACTGATTTATTATTTTGTTAATCCAAATTGAATTAGTTTATGGATAAGTGAACAATTACAATTAATCTAACTCAGTCTATCAAAATATTTAATGATTTTGATCATGTAGGTCACACCAGGGCTATGGATTCAGGACCCCAAACTAGTGAATATTATAGGTGCATATACACGCATTTTAGAAGTTTATGTGAATTGGCTCAGGATTGATTTGTTCCATAAAGAAATAAGTGACATCTATCTTTAAATAATTTCGCCTACATATTGAGATCAGTGAAGTAAGAAAAGATAAAAAAGATAACATTTTTAATATGGCTTTATAATAAGATGTATAACTAATTCAAAGTATGAAGGTGCCAAATATATAGCTATAATGGAGTCTCACAAGCCAAGTATGTGTTAGGATGACCAAAAATATGTTCTACACACACACACACACACACACACAAAGTAGTGAGTTTTTAAATGTCAGATGCTCTTTTAACTTTTATCTAGAGATCTCTGAGTGTTGAATTGGAACTAATAAGTACTTCTTTATTTTTAGCCTAAATACTTCTCAGAAGTAATTCTTACTGAGTTCAGTGGTATTTATGTTTAAGTAAACAGCCTGTAGCTTTTAGTGTTTGAATTCATTTTTTTGTGTGTGTGCACATAACATAGAGTTGCATTTCTTTGGGACACCCCTTAACTTTGAGACAATTAGCCTATCCATTTCCTCTTTACACTAAAGATACCATGGGTAAATCCTTGAGCTGATTCTAGTCAGGGGGTGGGATTGTACCGGATCGCCTGGTTTGGCTGAACCGAAAGCTCTGAAGATCATCTGGGAGAGAACCAGTTCTCTCCAATGATCAACTGCTGGGTCCACCCACCCAAGCTCCATACTGACCTTTATTTCCTACTTTTGATGCTCAGCTGCATCGCCCGGCACAGCGGATTGCCACGCATCAGCTGTTGAAGACATAGGAAGAGTGCAGGAGAAGGTTGGCTGAAAAGCCTCTGCACACACAAAGTGCATGCTGGCTGCATGCGTGTGCAAAGCACGCCCACCGAACCCATGGTAACACAATTTGAATCCCACCACTGTTTTGGTTACTTTAACGCAGAACACACACAGTTAATGTTTTGATGGACCACAACATATGAGAATGAAATTAAGGCAAGAAACAGTAGATATATGATTAGCTATGAAGTCAATATAATCTGCTTCACTTGTGAGTGCCTGTCAGAGAGTTAAATCATGTTTTTTTTTTCCCCTTGATTTGGTGCCTTAGCAGCTTTATGAATAATAATTAGAAGAAAAACCACAAGTTAAATACAAAATGTTACAAAATGCAAACTAAAAAACAAGATTAGATCTGCTGGATTTGAAATTAGATTTTGCCACTTGTTTCTTAGTTTGGATGAAAGAGTGGGTGTTGCTGAGAATAGAAGGCTTCTACAGTGAGGAGGACATGACTTGAGATTCAGGTGGCAAGGTTATTTATGGTATAATAAAGTAAGGTAATGTAGCTTTTAAAAATAATTATGTTAGATATGCCATATTGAGAATATGGAACAGATATAAAGCCAGGTTGTGATTGAAAACACCTTTGTGTCTGTCAGCATTAGAAGTATTTTATAGGCAAGAAATGAAAAGCAAACACAAATGACTAACTTATGGTGAGATATTAGAATTTTGTCAGGGGGGATGTAAAATCAAATCAAGAAAAAAAAATCCGCTAACAGAAGGATATACGTGCTAATGGTTCTTTTATATAAAATTATTAGAAATATTTAAAGGCAATTTATTTTTTACTTTGAACCGTGTAAAACTGAGTTTGAAACAAAACACTGAACAAATGCCAAATATACCATAGCATTGTTAAAATCAGGGGTGGGACTCAAATTTCTTAACAACTGGTTCTGTGAGCGTGGCCTAATTTGTGGGTGTGGCTTGGTGGTCATGTGACGCGTGGGAGTGGCTTGCTGACTGGGCATGGCTAGGTGGTCTTGTGACTGGGGTGGGCGTGGCCAGCTGGCCATGTGACTGGCAAACCAAATGTAAGTGGTCCTTGCTTAATGACCAGGTCCTTGCTTAATGGCCAGTTGCTTAGCAAGTGTTTTTTGCCAGTTTCCAAGGCCTGGGGAGCCCTGGAGAGGGCAAGGTGAGGCCATGTGACTGGCAAACCAAATGTAGGTGATCCTCGCTTAATGACCGGGTCCTTGCTTAATGGCCAGTTGCTTAGCAAGTGTTCTAATTTACAACTGACCTCCACAGAGCTACTTGGCCTGTTTTTGGTATTTTGACAGCCACACACACACACACACACACACACACCCTTCTAACCCTGCTATTCTTTGATTCTGTAAGGATCTCCTACTGGAGCAGGGGGTTGGACTAGATGACCTCCGAGATTCCGTGCAGGCCAGCCCTAGATTGCTGTGTTGCTTCAAAGTCTTCTGAAGCCAGGATTTATGTCCTTCCTTCCTCTCCTTTTTTTTCTCTCCCTCCCTCCTTCTATGTATTTATCTATCCATCCATATATCTCATTTACTTTCTCCTCTTCTTTCCTTTTTTTCTTTTTTTTTTTTTTTTTTTCTTTCTTTGCCCCTTCCTCCATCCCCTTTTTCCTTTTTCTTTTCTTCTTTTTTTTTTTTTTTTCTTTCTTTTCTTTCTTTTCTTTCTCTTTCTCTCTTTCTTTCTCTCTCCTCCTCTCTCCTCTTTCTCTCTTTCTGTCCCTTCCTCCTTCCCTCTCTCCTTCTAAAGTTAGAAAGCTCACCTGAAACACACACACACATACACATACACACACAGGGGTTCTCCCAGTTTGGCCCTGTTCTATTGTACTCTGCCTATCAGAGAATAAGCCTGCAGGCAGGGACTGTGCTTTTTAATCTTTGTGCAGGGTCTTTAAAAAAATACATGCAATCAACAGAAACAAATGAGGCAGCTTAGAAACAAGAGGATGCTCAGAGCAACCCCAGTTCTACAGTATCATAGAATAAAAACAGCCAGGAAGGAAGGAAGGAAGGAAGGAAGGAAGGAAGGAAGGAAGGAAGGAAGGAAGGAAGGAAGGAACCACCCTACTGAGGGCTGCAGAATCATGCAGCCTTTAACGTTTCAGATTGGTGACCCTTCCTAGACCCAACTGATGCTTCTTATTTTATCTTCAGTACATGAGTATCAGTCCCAAAGATGCTCCTTCCCCCCAGGAGCCCAAGCTTTAATTCTGGATGAATACTTCTGTACCCTTTCACTCTTTTTTCCTCAACATCTTTCTTACATTGGATCACAAGCTATTGAACCAGATCAGAACCAAGAACAACAGCTGCAGTTATGTAGATGTAAAAGAGACTGGAGACTTTACAGCCTTCAAACCCCAATCCAAGATCGCAGGCAAAACAGGAGCCTCAGGCTCAATACTTTTAATCCCCTGACACTCATAGCCAGATATTATTTTTGTTCATTGTGTCTCTGTATGTGGCATTGTTGCAGAGAACTTACACAAACAAAACAAACTTTACAAGATAATAACATCTTTAGAAATGATCCTTTCTTCAAAAACCAGACATTAGGAACTGTGAATGGAGAAACTTTATTATTTACTTAGACTCTATTTAACTTCAAGAATTCACCTGAAGGTAATAATCAGGCAACCCAAGACTGACAAATCAAAGTTAACAACTTCCATGAATGCACACAAAAGAAATGTAACACTCAAACATCCCATGCTCTTAACAAAAATGAATTTGTAGCACAGAAGGAAAATTCCAAATTTACAGATATTGTAAACAAAAGGTTCCTAATGCAACCAGGATCGGATGCCTGTATGCTGACTTTCTATATGACCCCATTATTCCTTCCATCTCTGTCACTCTGGGGGCAGCCACTCAGGGGTGGGATTCTCTTTTCCTTTCTTTCTTTCTCTTTCACTCTCTCTCTCCCCTCTTTCTTTCTCTGTTCCCCCTCTCTTTCCCTTGCTTTCTCTCTCTCCCTCCTCTTTTCCCCCCCTCCCCCCCTCTCTCACTCACACACAAACACACACACACCTGGTCTGGGACGAACAGCTCCAGTCAGCAGCGGGTGGAGGGAAAAGGAAGAAAGGGGGGAGGAGGGGGTGGTGTGTAACTGCAACGGAACCTTGAGCACCCCCCCCCAGCCGTCACCGCTCCACTGGGAGATGCTTTAGCGGCAGGCAGGATTTAAAGCAGCATGCTTAAAGAGGCAGGCGTGACGGGACTTTGCAACGGGACTGCAAGGTCCTGTCACACTTAAAGTGGCGTTTTGGGAGATCAAATGTTTCCAAAAACAGTGGAAAGATTCCGCATTCCTCCCCCATCAGAAACTGCTCCTGGGCAAGCAGAGAGAAGGAGGATTCAACCTGACTTGCTTCTCTGCTTGCCCAGGATCTGTTTCTAATGGGAGGAGGTGGACTTGGAAGCTTTCTGCTGTGCAGCAACAGGTGAGAGAAGCAGCCGCTGACCTGGTCGGATCCTATACAAGCCTCTCCATGTTTTCCTCGGCGGAAGGCAAGTGGTGGGGAAAAGGCGACTGCTGGTGGCAGCAAAAGGCAAGTGGGAGGGGAAAGGTGACCGGCGGCAGCAGCAAAAGACAAGTGGGGGGAAGATGTCCGGGGCTTGCAGACCCTCACTCACCCAGGGAAATCAGTAAAGGCAGGACCGCAGCGGAAGGCAGACAGCAATGGCTGGCCTGGCAGGTGCACAAGAGCAGGAAGCAGTGTTGCGCACGCGTAATAAGGACTGACAGGCAAGCAGTGGAGAAGCAAGAGGAGAAGCGGGCAGAGAAGGGCCAGGGGGCCGTTTTACCGGTTCTCCGAACTAATGGGAACGTTAACAACTGGTTCTACAGAAGTGGTGCAAACTGGTAGAATCCCACCCCTGCTTAAAATGTATAAACTTTATTGCAATTTATTTATTTATTTATTTATTTATTTATATTTGAACTTGTATGCCACCCCATCTCTGAAGACTCGGGGCGGCTCACAACTAAAACACAGAACAATAAATACTTAAAAAACCATTAAACTAATAACAAGCTCAAATACTAAAAACAAAAAATTAAAAACCCTTAAAAACCCATCCCTCCCCCAAGAAGGGGTCACAGCTCGGGTTGGTCAAATAACCAGGTCTTTAACTCTCGGCAGAAGGTGCGGAGGTCAGGGGCCAGATGGAGCTCCAGGGGCAGTTGGTTCCAGAGGTCAGGGGCCGCAACGGAGTAGGCTCATCGCCGGGGAATCGCCAGCCGGCATTGACCTGCCGACGGGACCCCGAGGAGTCCTTGCCTATGAGCACGCACAGGGCGGCCGGTATTTGATATCGGAAGAAGACGCTCTCTTAAATATTGAGGAATATATTGAAATAGAAGTAAACAAATGAAATAGAAGTAAACAAATGTATGATAAAGTGGGGCAAAAGTTTTGTTTTCAATATACAAAGGAAACAGTGGGAGACTATGTGGTTTACATCAGGTCAAAATATTAAAAGAAAATTTTTATAAAACCATGTAACATAGGTATATATCGCAGGAGAACTTGTCTAGAATGTTTAAAGGCACTTCAAATTTATATTGGAAATGTAAATAAAAACAAAGGACATTTTATTCTGTCTGGTGGATGTATACAAAAGCCAGAAAGTTTCAGATTCAAATATATATACACATACATACATACATACATACATACACACATATGTTTGTATGTATTTACATATATATACATACACAGACACAGACACAGACTTCAAGATTAATATACATTTGAAATTGGAAGTTTTTCTTTTGGGACTAATGGATAAACAGTTGGAAAAATATGATGGAATTTTGTTTTTACGCTTGAGAACTGCAGCACAATTATGATATGCACAGCGTTGGAAAAATCTGACTCTACCCCAATAGAGGGTATGGATAGAGAAGACAATGAAATGCTGAGATGGCTAATTTCACTATTTTGTGGCAACTTGGAAACAAGTGTAGGATTCTTTGATGTTTTCTGAAGTTTGGCTCAAGGCTCATGATTTAATTAGGGCAATCGCTGGAATCCTGACACTGACTAGAAACCCTTTACAGACTTGTTGCATGAAACAGAAAAAAAAGAATGTATATATTTATGGATTTGATTATTATAAAAATAGATTATAGGGGTGAGGTATGTTGTAGCCATAGAGTAAGAGGTAAATTTATACTTACTGTACATTTATAAATGCTGTAGAATAAATGGGAAACTACTTCTATATTTTTCCCTTACTTTTGCATCTTGGTTTCTTCCTTCCTTTTTATTTGTTTCCTTTAATCTATATTAGTTTCTGTTAGTTTTTTTTTATCCTTCTTTTAAAATAATTCAATAAAAGATTTTCCTGATTTCCCCAAAAGAGGCAGCGGAGTAGGGTACATTAATTATAACTGGGCTCTTGGGACATAAACTTCATACAGATATGTAACTTTGCCTTGTTGCTGTTAAGTTTAAAATCAGCTGATCAATTTTATTTTTAACCATTGACCTTATCTAACAATAACAAATTCTTCAGTAAAATCATTGATCTTCAGTCCTTGCTAGGCTGTAATTATAGTTAATTCCAAAATAGAATACTGAGAAAATCTGGACTTGTACCAAAGAAATAATTTCATTGAAACAGACTGTCATCTTTATTGTTTCTGCAAACATACGTGCATCTCAATCTCTCTCTTTCTCTTTATTCAATCTTGTACCTATAAGGAGATGTGATACAAAGAGCCCAATTATTAATAAGAATTTTTAAAAAGCTATTACATATGGTTCCTTTCAAAGTGCAGATTCTGGGAGGGTGGAGAATAAAAACATCAACCAATTGGGATTAATTTTTCCATGTAAATTCTGTAGTAAAATCTGTATCTCATTGTTGGTAGCAGATTGACTTTCAGATTTCAGATTTAAAATAAACTGCTTATGTTGGAGCCTCTGGTAGGAAAGGGTATAGATGACAAATGGATGCAATGTGCTAGTTTTTTTTTAAAGATTCTGTGTTACAGGTCAAGATATTCTTTATATACATATACATATACATACATACATACACACACGCACACATATATATACATACATATACACACACACACACACACACACACACAAACGTATTAACACCTCCCCCCTTATCTTTCTTTTGCATAAACCATTTCCGACCTGCACCAGCAGGAATAATGAATGCAAACACTGGAAGCCTCTTAGATGTGTAGTCAGTAGGGAACAACTTGGCTACAAGCATTTTTACATATCTTCCAGCAACAGGAGAATCAAAGAGTCAATTGCTCAATTTTAGAGCCCAAGGCTATCCTGTGGATTTATAAGACCCCTGGAAGAAACCACAAACTAATAATACACCAAAATTATTATTCCATAAACATGCATATATAACTGTAGTAGGTTTTGCACTCCTGTCATATGGATTTTCTTGTAATATTTTACACATTTCTATTAAACAAATCCTTATTTTACTGGCCCAAAGCACCATTTTAGGGGAATCAGTCTGGTATTAAGTTATAATTCTCATTTCAGTGTGCCCCAGAACTCTTTTTGATTGTTTTCATTTGAATTCCCAAAGCAGTACATCTCATAGCTTGCTGTAAATTAACATTTAAATTTCATACCTCTTCCATACTTCTAACTCACTCCCTACATTTCCTTTCAACCATCTTTATTCCTAACCTTTCTTTCCACCAACACTTTTTGAAGTGGTAAAAAGGGCACATGGCCAAATTAACTCCTAAATAATAAACGATATATATATAATACGTATAAAGGCATTTATATAGATGGATAATACATATGTTTACATAAAGCCTAGGGTTGCATATAATAGAATTTATGATAGGGTTGTGGGATAAGTTTGATTTGAAGCTGATTAAGCACTTCAGAAAATAGATTGATTCAACTCCTACTGAAACAGAAGTGGCTTGGTTTGTGGGCCAGGTTTGGCTATCGTGGGGAAATAATAGAATAGATCATTGAATTTTCTGTTTTTTAACAGAAGGGGATCTGATTAGCAGGCACAAGAGAATCTTCTGATGGGAAGAAGCCTGCCCACATTCTAGAAATAGAAATCCAAAATACAGAAGTTTTGGAGCTAGACTGTTTGATTATTACAAAAAGGAAAGTGCCTGTAATCTTGGTGGTTTTGGAAAAAATGCCTAGGCATTGTGGCCTTTTCACACAATAAATCATACCAAATTTGAGACAAAAAACTAAAGAGGTATTCATGCAAAGGTAAAAATGTAGTCATTATCCCCATTTCCAGTTTTTTGGTTGCCAATGTCTAAGAAACCTGCCAAATTACAGAAGGATAGAGGAAGATCTTTATATGCATTTAAATTCTAATTGTTAAAATAGGAAAGTGCCTGTAATTTCTGGTTTTAGCTATAAACAAGGACTTCTGAGAACACTGTAATTGGTAAGCTTTCAGGAACCATTCCTTGTGAATAGATTTGTAAGTCACTTGAATGTATTTTTCTTCATTCCTCTGTTCCCCAACCTGACCTTTATACAGAAAAATGAAACTCAGATGCTGGTGCCTTTGCAGATACTCCTGCCACCAAGTTCATCTATTGTTCCTACATTTAGAAGGGATGTTTAAAGAAAATTAGAATATATCCATAGTCTACTTCTGCAGTTCTGTTTTGATATCCTTAAAATTGCTGTTATAAGGTTGTCTTTATTTTTACACTTCTGTTCTGGTCCCCTTAACTTGAAACCTATGTAACCCAACCTGGTTGGTCTAAACTTGCAGACAGAGAGTGTTGTTTGGTTGCCCTGTCTTCTAGTGCACATAGGACAGTGTGGCTCACAAAGTAATAATACCCCTTAATTAATCTCTGTTCCCTTCAGAATTGCAGTTCCCCACCCACTCTTTCACCATGTTTTATATACATTCTATTTACATTGAAGTTTCTAGCAATTCGCAGAAAAAATCAAATGAGTGAATGAATGAATATCATAGACTTCTGAAAGATTGCACTAAGGACAGTAGTAGTGGTAAGGTTAGACCATTTGAAAATATGTTTAGTCCTTCGCTCCTCTATTCAGACATCTATATGATCAAAGTAGTAGAGAGTAGTAATCATAAACAAGACCTTCTAAATGAGAATACAATAGTGTATCAACCAACCTATACACAGAAGGGGAGGGAGCAGCAAAGTTGAGGTTACCTATTATTCTAAATTTAAGTTTAGTTTAACACTTTGCTGCCGCTACTACAAAATGATATCCTCAGAGTTCTGTTCCACATAGCCTGGAATCTTTCAGCTAAAGGAGATAAAACTACATTTTCTTATTTACTCCAAGGTCCAGCAGATGTGAAACCATTTAAATATTATTTAGCAATAATGCTAGCAATTATACTGTATGTAAAACTTATATAGAATGTTTCTATTTAAGGATACAACAGCAGTACTTTGCTGCTTATTTAAAGAAAGAGCATTTATTTTGTTGTAAGAACTATCAGTATTCCTCTCTTCTTTAATAATTGTTGATTATTGTATCTGCTAATTATCTCCTCTTTCTTCCTTCCCACTTCGCTTCTTTTCACTGTTCAGTTGTCCACTGTTTTTATTTATTTATTTATTTATTTATTTATTTATTTATGTATTAATTAATTAATTAATTGGACTTGTATGCCACCCCATCTCTGAAGCCTCGGGGCGGCTCACAACTAAAACAACCACAATAAATAATTAAAAGGGATTAAACTGATCACAAGCCCCAAATAGTAAATCTAAAATTTAAAATAATTTAAGAAACCATCCCCCCCAGGGAGGGGTCACAGCCCGGATTGGTTGAACAGCCAGGTCTTCAAATCATGGCGGAAGGTGCAGAGGTCAGGGGCCAGGTGGAGCCCCAGGGGTAGTTGGTTCCAGAGGTCAGAGGCTGCGACAGAATAGGCTCGTCGCCGGGGGACCGCCAGCCGGCATTGACTTGCCGACGGGACCCTGAGGAGTCCTTGCCTGTGTGCTCGCACAGGGCGTTGGCATTCGAGATCAGCAGAAGTCGCTCCCTTAAGTATTGAGGACCCATGTCAATACTTAAGGGAGGACCCATGACATGGGTCCTCAACCAAAACCAAACATGTCATGTTTGGTTGAGGACCCATGTCATGTAGGACATGGGTCCTCAACCAAAACCTTGAATCTCACTCGGAGTGCGACCGGCAACCAATGCAGACCACGCAGGAGGGAGGTAATATGGGAGAATCAGGAAACTCCCATCACCACCCGTGCGGCCGCATTCTGCACCAGCTGCAGTCTCCAGATGGTATGCAAGGGCAGTCCTAAATAGAGAGCATTGCAGTAGTCGAGTCTAGAGTTTTTCTCCTCATGTTCCTCCCCTTGGTCTCTTAACCTTGTCCTGCCTGCTTTATGAGGACATGTTTGTTCTCCAGTTTCTTACATTATATTAATGAAGCAAACGATCCTTTTTATCATAGAAGACTTAATGGCATTATATCAAACAATGCAATATCGGGTTTTCAATTCAATTGTATAGCATGTGTTTTATTTGTATAGTTATAATGTATAATTTACTTTAATTTCATTGTATGAGGTTCAATGACAATAAACTAAACTAAACTAAACTATACACTTTCGTTGAGCAATGAGAGTGGAACTAGAGGGGTGAAGAAATACCAAAAAAATACAAAAACCAGAATAGGATAACTTCATGCATATTGGGCAAATACTTCAGGAAGGAGAGGACTAGAGAAAATGACTGCAAATGTTGTAATGTCCTGGTTGGGAAAAAGATGGGAAAATTTTTTGAAATTCAACATTTTGAGCTGAGGGATGGGGATTAGCAAAAGCAAGAAATCTCTTATAGAAAAATGACTGTCTCAACGGGTGCAGAAATATAACTGAAGATCTCAGAGGAAGAACATTATCAGTTATAAATGGGGGGAAAGGTTTTTTTAATCATTTGAGAAAATGCCAAGTGAGACAGAAACATAGTTATGTTATGTATGGAAAAATATATAGGAAGGCAGTTTTTAAAAAAATATGTCTCAATGTTTTCCTTTTGGAATACCCTCCAGTTCCAAAGCAGCCTGAACTATTGTTGTATGTTGTATCATTTTATTGCTTATTCATAAAAGTATTTTGCTTTCTATGTACATTCCATAAATATATCCTGGAATCTGTGCCAGCTTTGTCCAATATATTTTCCTGATTGAATATTACAAGAAGTAAGCACCAGTTGGGAAAGGCTAATTTAGGCCAAAGCAGAACCTCAAGATTTAATGTAACATCAGATAATATGGTTGTGGGAATAAAGACAGCAACAGCACTATGTAAAAAGAAATAAGCATCTTTGGAAATGTAGGGGGGAAAATTACACACACACACACACTATGTTGCATTCAGATTTAATCAGATCTATGAAACGCAACAAATTGTTGTTTTACATGTGGATTACATGTTTAATTATTTTTAGCAGGTAGGCTAAGTCTACCTGAAACATTTAAACCAATCCATGCAAATGCTGAACTCTTTGATGCAATAGTCTCTTTATCTAAGAAAAGCATAATCAGATGTTGTAGTGAGAGAAGAGAGAGAGGAAATGGAGGAATTTCTGTTTTTTTCTCCTCCACTTTTGCAATATGACTCTTCCCTGTAAACAAATTATGTGTCTTTAGAGATGGTTATGGTTTCCTTAACTCTGTATTCACTTTATAGTATTGGTTCTTTAATATAGATCTCTGTTTATTTCTTTAGATATAAAAGCAGGTGTTTTAAATTTGTTATGCTCAGCAATTGAACCCTGCACTTGTTTTGTGAAGTATCCTATTATAATACTTCGTGTTTGTCCTCATTCCTAACAGTTCCATATGCTGATTTTTGCGAAGAGTTCCTTTTTAAAAACAAAGCTGGAAGCAACTAAAAAATATACTTTCCTCTATTTCAACTAATTGGGTTTCTAACACTCAGGGAGTTTGGATCAAGGTCTTCTATTATCATACCATGGGTGTTTTTCTAGCTGGACATATACATGACTGCACTTTAGGAGCTGAAATGACACAACCAATGGCTTAGAAAGAGGTCACCCAAGTCCACTCTGTGTTCCCACACAGATTCCCCATCACTTCTTAGTGTAGTTTCAACTAACCATAAAATACCACCACTGTAGCTAACCTTCTGTAAAATGCCTATGAGCATCATGTTGCTTGTATGGCTCTTCCCCAGAGAGGCTAGTCAGCATTAAGAATGTATAAAGTACAATTCTGTCCGAGCATTTTGGCAACTGTTTGTTATGATATTGCTGCCTGTCAAGCACATAATGCAATTTTGTCTTCCATAAAAATAAACACTGTGTGTAATCTCAGACACTTGTCACTTCCCCCATTTTTGGCACTAAATATTTAAACAGGAAGAGACCGGGGAATTCCAAGCTAGCAATCCACTCCTTGTGTTCTAGCCCTGAGCTAGAACTATCAGTGAAATGGTGCTGTACAGCAACAGAGAAATGAAAGAGACTAAAAATCTTACCTGCCCACAAGCCAGTCCCATGCCTCTTTCTCCCATGCCATGCGGGCATGATAAATTCAACTCCAGGGCATCTGCTCCAGAAGCCTACATGATACACAGAAAAGTGGGGGCAATCAAATATTCACTGCCAAATGCTCGAGCATTTTAGTGAAGGCAATTTCCCAAATAACCTGATATATAATTTGCAGTACATGCAATATTTCCTCCCCCTACATCAATATTTATTTTAGTTCATTACTAATTCCACACACAAAATATTTCAGAGCAACAGAAAATCAAATAAAAACAAAAGGAATATCCAAAGGAAGGCATCATTTTATATTAAAAGGGGTAGTTAACTTTATACTTTTCCTAAATTAATTCTGAATTAAATTTAAACAATTCTGAAAATATTGTCAAATGAGTGGTGCAATAAGCTCGTACAATTCAGACAACAGATTCAAAATGTTTTACATCAAACTATTGCACACGTTTCCATATAAAAAAAATCTCTCAGGTATTTTAAACTGTTGGCAAGATGAACACATTCTCCCCAATATGTTGGTTTTCTGTACCAGAAGAATGCTTACAATTGCTATTAGTAACTGGTTGCTAGTGGTGGTCTGTTTCCATTGTTCAATGTATTCATTTCACGTTGGTTTATAACACAGAAACGAATTTTAGAGAATATGATTTAACTAGGTCACTACATTAGAAATCTTGAAGGAATGGAATTCTTGGAAGGCATGTACAAATTTAGTACGTATGCCTGGAACTGAACATTAAAAGAACAAGTGAATGGTGGATGACAGGAAGCAATCAGAATTAGAGCAAATGCCAGGCAACTTGACTGAGTCAAGCACTGAGTATCTGAAATATATTTGTTTTAGCCAACGATCTGTCCACTTTTACTGAATGCCATTTATCCACCCCTTTATTTATTCACTGATTTATATCCTGCTTTAATTCCAGGAGCCAAAGGTTATGTACAGAACCCTTCAGTTTTTCTCCAATAAAAACCCTTGGAGTTGGGCTAGTAGCTCATGTAGTTGGCTTCCAATGGGCAATGTAGGTTCAGCTAATCTGAACTGTGAGACTATACATTTCCTATAGTATGTGCCCTGGGGACAAAGTTAACCAAACTTCTTCAGAGGTTAGATTATATTTTCTTTAGACATATGATTACATTCAGGAAAAAGTTCTTATTTTGTCCCAACAGATTTCCTATGATTATGAATTATAAAGATTCTACTTATCATGATTAAATTAGCTTTACCCTGAAGATCTTTATTCAATGGTCATCAAATAAACCTCTGTATTTGTGGAGAACTATGATGCAAATTTTAAGAAATGTGTTCTTGAAATGAAGTCCATTAACTCCATGCTTTATCTCCATCATTACATTAGAATCATGATGGCCTGAAAAGCATTTTTGTCAGGGGCTCTTATCTGCAGAGAAAAGAGGAAAGAAGCGAAAAGCTACCTTGCCTCTTCCTAGTAGCCTGAGGTCATTCACTAGAAACTCTCAGTTCATAAAGCATGTTTTTATAGAATGCTTCAAACCAGGGTTCCCCAAAATGGGTAATGTTGACCATTAAGGATTAATGGGACTTATCCATTGTTGTTATTGTTGTTGTTGTTATTGTTGTTGTGGTGTGCACAGTCAGACAAATATTTACACTGGATTTGGAATTTTTATCCACCTACAGAGTCCTTCTCAAGGATCTGGGATAGGTGATGTTGTTTAATGGTGTTAAAGGTATTGTCACAGGATATAAGCTCTTACACATAAAGCTGCTTTTTGCAACTGAACGTTGGTGATTCTGGCAATGCTGATGAGGTTCAAGTGATGCTTAGTTGTTATGGGACTGCACCCAAAGAGCCTATTACTGTCAGCACTATCTTTGCTTTCTTTTGCCATATTCATTCTACTTCTAATTCTTGGGCTTTGTATTTTGTAATTTTCTCAAGTTCTTTCTCTTCTCTTCTGCTGTACTACCATGCCCACTGTCTAGACTCTTTTGTCTTTCTTATGAACAATAGTTAAGTCTGGGGTTTATGTGGCAGGTGCTTCACTATTTGAATCCTAAAGTCCCATAGCATGTTAGCTTCTTCATTTTCTATTTCTTTGTCTGTTTTGTATTCCCACCCATTGTTGCTTGCAGGCAAATAGTTTTTCTTGCAGATATTCCATTGCACTATTGTTGCTACTTTGCCGTGCTGCTGTTTGTACTTCATTTGTGCAATCTTCTTGCAGCAGCTAACTAGGTGGCCCACTGTTTCTTTAGCCTCTTTGCAGAGGTGGCATTTGCTGTCTGTTGCTATCTTCTTTATTTTGGTTTTGTGCACGTTTGTGTACAAAGGTCTTGTGCTGCCAGAATTTTCCTCCCATCTCTTTCTGCACCTTTCCTACTCTTTGCCGTTGTCAGGTCTTGTTGTTATCTACTTTGCCTACTAGTTTTTTATGTACTGACTATGTAACACTTTGCCTTGCCATGTCTCTTTACTATTCTTCATTTGGTCTTTTTTGTAGACAAGTAAGCCTCCATGGTATACTAGCTTCAATGCATCTTCTTCGCTGTTCTTCAGATATTTTTCCAGTGCCCTTTTTTAATTCTTCAACTGCCTGGGCTACTTGCAACATCCTGCACCCACCTATTTTCCTTGTTAAGCAGAATCTCTCAAAATTACTGAGTAGATAAAAGACAAGGTTTATTGTAATTCTTTTTTTTTCTTTTTCTTTTGGCGGGTCCTTCCTACCTAGGGCTTTTAATTCTGTTTGGGTCAAGCCCAGTAGTCCAGCTGTATATCTAATGATGAATTGCCAAGATTTTAATTGCCTTAATGATATTTCCTCCAATAATTTTGGATCTTAAGATCTTCACTCTCATGATGTATTCATTTCTAATCTTCTTTTTTACTTCAGTATACTTGTTGTTGTCAGCTTGAAGGATGTCAAAATATTTACAGTATTCATCTTCATTCAGATTCTTAATGTTATTTCGAAAGGACATCTTGACTCCTTCAGTTTTCATTATTTTCCCCAATGGAGTGATGGTGACTCTGTTGTACAGTCAATTGTACAGTCCTGGCCTATACATATGGACAATGTTGAGTAGCAATTCTATTTCACGTGTGTTTTTCCATACAGCTTCAGACTGTCCATGAAATGGAGATGGGATAACCTGATACATGTTTTTGCTGTTTGATAACCATAGTTTGACCTGTTCAGTATTGTTGTCAGAGAAATCAATGCAGTGACAAACAGTAGTGGTGAAAGTGAATCTCCTTGAAAGAGTCCTCTCTTGATAGTAACCTCTCCCAATCTATCTCCATTGACCAGCAAAAGTGTCTTCCATTGTGCTACTGATATTTGCACAAAGCTTCTCATGACTCCTGCTATCCGATCACATGGCAGGAACTTAAATGCCTTCTTTTAATCAATCCAAGCTACATCAAGTGTTCTTTCTTCTCTTGCAGTTTTATCTTGTTAATTGGGAGCTGATCTTTTGTTCCTCTGCTATTCTGGAAGTTTTCCTTTGTTCAAATGGAGAAATATTTTCTTCAACTGCTGTTGGACTGCATCAGCTTCCACACCAATTAGCAATCTGAATTTTGTTGGTAAGCAGGTTGGTAAACCTGTAGTTGCCTGGTGCTGCCCCTTTTGTTGGATCTTTCATTAGGTAGTTTTTGCCCGATTCAGTTTCACTTCCTTGCAATTGGTTGTTAAACTGATTGGCAAAGAATTGGTGCAGACTAGACAGATGTTTCAATCAAGAACATGCAGTTTTTCTTCCTGTAGTGCCAATGAATTCTTGATCTTCCTTGCCTCCCACCCCCACCATTTCTGCTGTTATTACAAGTTCTTTCATTTCAGCTTTTTTTTATTCTTATTCATCTCCTTTATCTAAGCTGCATTTTTGTTGTAATTTTTGGGGTTGCCCCATAACTGTGCTCAGAACTGCACTGTATCTTCTTCATTGACTGGTTTTGTTTTGTTTTCAAGCTTTGTATATTTGTGACAGATAAGCATCTTTTCTTCCAGAGGTCCTGCAATTGCTGGCCCTATTTGCACAGCCAGCAGTCCTGAGTCTTGTAGCTATTTGTCACACAGGAACTCCAATGCTTGGCGCAGTCTTTATTGACTCTTTGTGATGACCAATCCAATCACTCTTAGCACAGAACATGTATTTAAGAATGTTTATGCATGTATGTTGTATATGTATGTATTTACAGTATGGGATTATATATTTTATATATGTGAGTGTATGTGTTTGTATTCACCTCCCTTTTCCTGTTTTATATTGATGATTGTGCACTATTAAGTTAGTATAAACTCTTAGTGACTATATAATTTATATTAACATTTTTAATTATTATAACTTTATAACTGTGTCTTAATAATATGTTATTTGTATACCAGTTAAAATGACTACATAAAAAGATGTACTAAATATTTTAATTTTACTAAATAAACAAATATTATAAAAAATTACTGTAGGCTCGAATCCCACCAGGCTCAAGGTTGACTCAGCCTTCCATCCTCTCGGGGTAGGTAAATTGAGGACCCAAGATTGTTGGGGGCAATAAGCTGACTTTGTAAAAATGCCGCTTAGTAATAAGCAGGCATATACAATGGAATGAAGGCTATTGCTGAGCACACTGGGTTGTGTCCCAAAAATTGTAAGCCGCCCTGAGTCTTCGGAGAAGGGCGGCATATAAATGTAATTAAAAATAATAATAATAATAATAAACAAGACATTAGCTTAACTAATAGCAACCGTGGATGCATATCTTTGGATTGTCTGCAGGTCTAGCCTTCTCAAAATCTAAAATATATATAACTCCAAAAATGGTTTAAGGATTAAGGTTTTTTTTTAAGTAATTTGGCCTAACTCCACCCAGTCTTACATGCTTATTCTGACTTAACAAGCCAGGATGTTTGATTAAAAATAAATCTGACAAAATTAGAATTTGATTTGTAATTTGTACTCTGAATGACAGAAATGATTTTTGCATGCTGTGTAGTGATGGTTCAAAAATTCCAAAGAGATCAATCATGAAAAATGCTATTTATAATTTTCTTAAAGCCTTTCCTTGCCTCTTGAACATCTTAACCTATGCATGTGCTGTTATTATTTTTGTTCTCCACATCGGTGACAAGCTGACCTTTTGTATATATAGGTTGGCCTCCTGTGGAGACCAGACTGACTACCCTCTAGAGTTTATGTACCTGGAAGGTCATAAATACTTGACAGTGAAATGTTTAACATTTTTAAAAATGTTCTTTTTATAGGCCCATAACATAAGAGGCAATAGTGACAGTTTGTAAAACTGCAATGGTTTTATTGCTTCTAGGATATTGGATAGTATCCTAGAGCACAATTATATATTAAAAGCACAATCAAATTTCACTTTCTAAATTTACAGATACCATATTGTTGTATATATGTATGTTTGTATGTATGTGTGTGTGTATGTATATGTGTGTGTGTATGTATGTGTGTATGTATGTGTGTGTGTGTGTGTGTGTGTATATATATATATATATGTGTGTGTGTGTGTGTGTGTGTGTGTGTAGGTCTTGGTGTATTCAGGTCTTGTCCCGTGTAAGATTGAGAATACCTTGGCGACGTTTCGACAAAATCTCATCCGTCATCTTCAGGCTGGTGTCTTCAGCTTAGTTCTTCTGGGAGAAGTGCGTGATCGTGGCTGTTTTTCCCTTTTAAACTCTAGAGTTGGCTGTGTTGTTACTTCTTGATTGGTTGATGGAGTTGATGTATGCAGATTGGATGGCTTTTTCCTGAGACCCTGAGTGGCTGAGGTGCTGGCTGTGTGTCTCTCAGCCTTTTGTGTTGTAACGACCTGGGTAATGGGCTGTGTGATGACCTTCTGAGTTCTATTGATGTGACATCCTGAGTCTTGTGCTGTAATCTCCTGGGTTGTTGGCTGTGTTGTAACATCCTGAAGTTTTGTGGTGTAACCTCCTGAGTTCCGTGATGTGATATCCTGAGCGGATGGCTGTGATGTAATGTTCTGGGCTTTGGTTTGGCTCCAAGATTGAGGTCTGGCTATGTGTTCATGGCGTGTGTCAGTTTGCTTAGTTTGGGGGTTGGAGGGTGTAGCAGCTGGTGTTGCAGCCATGGTCTGGTTTCTGGATGGTGGTTGCCTTTCATCTGTGGCGTGGGCTTGGGTTTGAGTCTGGTGAAGGAGATTGGTGGTGGCATCATGTGTTATTTTGGGTCCGGTGTTGGTTTTCGTGGCTGGGACTCATTTGTTGATAAGGGCTAGTTTCCAGATGTCTGGTAGGCGGGAGGTATCGTCCCGTTTATTCATGTTATGGGGGTGTTTCTATATTTCAATGGCTTCCCTGATTATTATCTTGTTGAAGTGTTCAGTATTGGAGATTAATTTGGATCCCTCAAAATTAATTTCATATAGTGTGTGTGTGTGTATATGCTACAAATTCCAAGTATTTGACAAAGTTACTTTCATTTATGCAAGATGGTATTTAAACTATAGAAAAACCAACAAAGTGGTATTATGTACAGTGACTTTTATGTGGTATTTTTTCTCCTCCTTTATTGTAAATCTGTATTAGAACCAGAACAGCACTGAACGAGCCTTTTATACTTTAAATATTCAAGAGTTTTATATTCAAAATTTCTTCCACTGCTGTCAAACTGGAGTGCCTGAAGGCAAGGTAAGATCAAGTTAGGTTCTCAAAGGTAGAATTAAATTTTATCAAGGCATCCGTCATAATATGCATGTTGCTTAAAATGCAAATAAAAAAGCATAGAAATTCAAAGGCTACAGAATTTTCAGGTAGCATGCAAAGTCCAGGGGACCATTTCTATGGAATAGATTCATTTAATTTACATTTCTATCATTTTAATGAAAACACAGAACAAGCAAGCAATCACAGATACATTTTAAACCCTCATTTTTCATTTGAATTTCTTCTTTTACACAATTACAGAGTAAGGGGAAAGAAAAAAAAGAGGAAAGAGGGAGAAAAGAGAAGGCATATTAGTAAGTCATTACCTCAGCCATTTTTGAAAGCTCAGTCCAATCATTCTTATTATAGCTGCACATGATGCTGGCAATGACAATCTGAAAAGATAAGTATGGAATTCAGTTGTCTAGATAATAAACTAAAGTTAGGAAAATCTGTTTGAAAATCTTCTGTCTCCATTGTTTAACTACAATTGAATTTTTCTGCTATGCGTATCTATTGAAGAACAAGTCCTATTAAATTCAATTGATCTTAGTCTCAGGTAAATGTATAAATGGATTGTATCAAATGTCTTTTAATATGCATTTCTAAAATAATTTGAAGAAAGTACATGGAAGATACATGAGAAACTGTCAGAAATATAATTGAGAACTGAATGGACAATATACTCTTAAACTGATCATAGATATTTTGAAATCTACATTAAAAGAAATTGAAAAATGAAGAACTTTAAATGTCTTTCACTCCTACTGATTAAAACTTCATCCCATTCATAGAAACCTTGTGGGTACAATATCCATTCCAGGTACTGGATGTATGGAACAGCTATTAGATATAATGGATAGCTGTGATATAAGTGTGTCAAATAACAACTATGAACAAATATGAGATTCCTAGAAGAATATAGTAACCCTAACATGCAATAAATATATTGACAACAATATATCCAAAGACAGTGCCATGACTTGACAGGTAATAAGATGAACTCTGATAGAAAGCAGCTGCTCTACCAGTAGCAACTACAAGTGGAAGCATGTAGGCTAGAACAGCTGTGGCAGATATATATTGGCAATGATAAAATACATCCATACAAAAAAAATAAACAGGGATGCAGAAGACAATGGAAAATCATTGCACTGTAGTTTCTCACAAAAAGTCACTAGTGGGTAAAACAATTACCATCATAACAGAAGAACTAAAGAATTGATGGTCTCTTAAGTTTTGAGAGGTGGTTTTAAATGAGTAAGAATATCCTGACAGTTGAAGTCTCTGCAAGCCAGAGTCATTTTTTGTGTGTACAGCTGTGAAATTTCCACACTGAGATTTAGAAGTTTTGCATGTAAACGTTTTGCACACAAAAGCCTGGGTTCAAAAGTTTCCTTCCTTCAGACAGTGAATAACCATTTGCCCCCAATAGTAACATTTTGTGTGTGTGATTTATTTGCAACATTTATTTGTAATATTAATAGACTCCCCAATCAACTGAGTCTCTGGATGTTATACAACAAAGGAAGAGGACATAGGGCGACTCATCACCCAGCTTCAAATTTTTTACACATTCCCACAATACCTGATAGTGTTTAGGTATATTTGTACATGTACAGACATGCATTCAAACTGAGAGCCAGGCAACCTAATCACCATTTTAGTATTAGCTTGTGGTGTTGGAAGATCTATCATTAGCAGCCACTCAACTGTCCATTCAGCAATATGCAATTCACCTTCACTTTAGAACTCTCAATATCTAGCCAACATATTGTGAATTCTTTTAAAATTATTATTTGTAGAGCAACTTACATCATGGCACAGATAACAAACCAAGTGTGTGGCTGACTGATCAATTTTATGCCTACAAATGTGTAATTCTACATCTGGAGACGCTGAAAATTTTGCCACATTAGATTGAAAATCTCTGGGGAAACGGTTGGGTAGCAAGAAAAACTTGGACAAGGATTTTAATTAGAAAGAAGATAAAGAAAATAGGTATGCTGGCATCAGTGCTTTGAGACAATGGAATATTAAAATAAAGAGATTGTGAAAAATTCCTTAGATTTTGGGATGCTTTCATTAATCAATTGTTTTAATTTATAAATTTATTATACTGACTTGCCGATGATTCTGATTTTTTTCCCTTGAATCATCCTTCATTTTTCAGAAATATGTAATGTCATACTGTTCTCTGAAGAGTATAATCAAAGTAACTCTTTTTATTTAAAAAATCCCTTGCATGGATATGTGGCATATTTATTTTCGACATGGCTGAATTCCAGACATTCCTATATACTGTGTAACTTCCCATGGGTAAACACTATAGTTGCGGAAATAAACAAAGATTTATCTTTGATTAATGTTTACTGCTACCCAATTCACTGAAAATTATTTTTTATATCAATTAAAGAAGTAATGCATCTGAAGGAACCAGATTTAACCTTCAAAGTAAAACCTGAGTCCAAGATGCCTCTCCTGTAATTATCAGAATTTTTCTCTATGCACAATTTCTATTTTCTATTCATGTTCTATTCATTAATCAATTGTTGGAATTTATGCTTCTTGCAAATATTATATTTGATAAAAACTTTAAAGTCCTTTAAAAGTTGACTTCAGGTTTATTAGTTCTGTGCTTCTCAATAATTGAGAATTTCTATAAAATACTTTACTCAGTAAATAAAGGGTTTATTTGGAGCCTCCACATGAGTAAAAGTAATGTAGTTGAGTATGACATAGCATTTTTAGTTTAGAAACATGACTAAAGTGCAAGGAATTATATTTGCATTCTCTTCTACCTGCTGTGTTTTGTATCCTTCTCTCCTATTATAAGCAAATGGTTAGATGATAGCAGCCTCTGTTCAGAACTTATTTAAAATTTTGTTTCTTCTGCTTATTTTGTTTTGTGGTGGTGTTTTAGAAGGCAGCCTACGTCCACCTACTTTCCAGCTAAACAACCTGGCAGCACACTCTTGTCCCTTAAAAAGAATTTTGTGGAGCCTCCAGGATTATGTATTTCCTTGCTGATAGGTAAACAGAAAAATAGACATGACAGGAATAAATCCTGCAGGCCTACTGTGCATTTGAAATCAGAAGACAGAATTAAATTTGGTTAAGCATAAGTATTGAAAAGGGTCAAGACACTAAATATATCCTTCATCTTGGATGTTGATGCATAAATTTTGCTCCTAAATCTATAGATGTTTATGTATTTAAAAATCTCCCTCACACACAGTTTAAAAGGCTATCACAGATGTACACAATTATGTCACAATAAAACTAAATCTTCAGATGATATATAATTTTTGGGGGGTGGGGGAGGTTGCAGTAAGTTTTTCAAGTATCCAACTGTTGCACCCCAGCATTTGTGAAAGGTACAGTAACTAATATATATTTCACCAATTACCCTCCCTTTGTTGGAACAAATTGTGATTTCACTGAAATGTACTATTAACTTTTATCTGACAGCAACAATAGCCCATGTCTTTATAGCTTCATAATAGCTGAATGAGGGTTAGGCTGTGTTTTATCAAAATTATTTCAAACATCAGATTTAAACCTTCCCTGTGGGAAAGTACTGATTGACAATTCTGTCCAAAAGTCTTTATTTTAAATGAGGGAATGGAAGAAGAAAAAGAAAAATGACTAATTGGATTACTACCATATGTATGATTAGGAGTGGTTTAATCTTAACATTGCTTGACTGGAAATGTAATATTAGGCATTCTTTTTCATTTATTTTTAAAGAGATATTCAGAACTATTTATGCCATTTAATGCCTCTTGATTGCACTTAAACAGGTTTAGATCCAAATTAGTCAATATCAAAAATCCATTTGAGTAAAAACAGGTCGAATTAAATGGTTTGGAGTGACTGCATTATAATTATTATAACATAAAACATTTCCAGATTCCCTTCCCTGCAATTATATTGGGTCAAAGTTAATATGCTTTCTGAACTTAGTTGAATCTCCTAAAGTCCTTCAGTTACATTTTTAAATATGCTGATCTTCACAGTTTCTTCACACTGCCAACTTACTAAGAATCAATATTTTAAGAATCTGACTATATTTTGAGATAGAAAACCCTATTCTGAAAATGTAACACTGAATTAATATGTAACAGGAACATCTTAGATTCATTGCCTTTTGTTCTTTAAATACCTCACCTCTGTCATCTTGAACAGCTCATCAACTCCACTCATCCATGACATACTCACTCTTCTCCTTCATTTTGACCTGTGCACTATTCTGTCATATATTTGTCTTGCAATTCAATATTTTTTCATTCTCTTTGATCAAACTATCTCAACATAGTTCTTTTGTACTGACCACTCACTTTTCTATTCAGTCCACAGTCATTCAGCACTCGTTCAGTTAGATCTTATCTCTTTTTCTTTTATTATATGTACTTTTTAAGACCTCTAACCCACTGCACTCAAATTATTTTTATTTTTCTCCTGATACCCAATTCTCACTTCCATATAATTATATAGACAGAAATCTTATACATATACTCTTATACACATTTATCTTCACCTCTAATAACAAACAGCAATTTCATTTCAACTACTCTCATTAGTTATTTGTACATGCATTCATCTTCTTGAAAATTTCTCTCTTCTCCCAGCATTAAAAACTTGTGTTTATAGCAAAAGTATTCTGCATTTTCTCTCTTTTAATCTTAATTGTTCTTTGCTCTATTTGACTACATTTTTGTATCCATCTTTTTCTCTATATACATATTATATGAATATTTTCCTCTCATCCTCGTTTTTATAGCACTCATTCTTTTGCATGCATTTTCCTCTCATTCTCTATTTTTATAATTCCTACTAGCTCAACCCCACATACTGATTATGACATTGTTCCAAGCAGTTTATACATCATCTTTCTTTATGTCCACTTATGTCTTCAAATACATTTTACCTTTTCTTTACCTTTTCTACCGTGTTTCCCCGAAAATAAGACCTACCCCGAAAATAAGACCTACCTCAAAAATAAGACCTACCCCAAAAATAAGACCTACCCCGAAAATAAGACCTAGTGTGTTTTTGGGAGCCAAAAATATAAGACAGTGTCTTATGTTAGGGAAACACGGTATCGATTTGTTGAGGTTTTACATGAATAAATGTACACTGTACTACATGAATATGGTAAGTGTTTTTTCATTTATATATATATATATATATATATATATATATATATATATAGGTCTTGGTGTATTGGGTCTTGTCCGTGTAAGAGAATACCTTGCAGCGTTTTGAAATCTCATCCGTCATCTTCAGGCTGGTGTCTTCAGCGTTCTCCTGGGACACCAGCCTGAAGATGACGGATGAGATTTAACGCTTCTCTCAATCAAGACAAGACCAATACCTACCGTGAAAATCTCAAAACAAACATATATATATATATATATATATATATATATATATATATATATATAAGACCTACCCCGAAAATAAGACCTAGTGTGTTTTTGGGAGCCAAAAAAAATATAAGACAGTGTCTTATTTTCGGGGAAACACAGTATGGCCACACTACCTATTTGTAAGATAGAAAAGATCTAAGTAAGGTGAACAGTTTTAGTTGTATCTGTGTCATATGCATATTCCCTGCTAATGATAAAGAAAATACCAATCAGTTTGGGAACCTTTAGGTGAGTATACCATAAATATAACTGCAGCCTGCATTTTATCGCAAACAAGGCTTTTCTGTGCAAGCTAAGATCTCTAACATAGAGACAAACATCCAAACCAGTACAAGTAGTCTTGAGTTATGATCAATGACCATTGAAAGTTATGCCATCATTAAGCCACATGGTCACATTATGTTTCACTTTATGACCACTTGGCTTAGTGATGGAGTTCCCAATCCCAACTGTTGTGGTAACTTGAGGAATACTTGTATGCCTCTCATGGGAATAATGAAAATTATTAGTCTTTTTGCTATCCATGAACAAAGAGTTAATTCTTCTCAGGTTTTGGTTTTGCTATTACAAACAATATTTTTATTAAAATGATTAATCATTGCATCTTATTCAACTTTGAAGATTACACACACAAAAATAATATGGATTTTGAAAACACCATTTTGTAAAACTCTATTTCTATCTGTAACCCTTCTTCAAGTAGCAGAAAACTGTTTAAGTGCAATGATAATTATTTCAAAAATAGGAAGTTCATAGTTTATAATTAAGAAAATATATTTCAACACTGTGATTTCATTATTTCCATTAATTTTGCATTTATAATATGAAAATAGCTCTTTCTGATGTTATTTATTTATTTATTATTCATCAAATTTGGAGATCACCCATTTAATTTATAGAGTGACTCAAAACAGAACTTTGTATGTTCCTATGGCATCAGTGAAGATTTAAAAAGCTTAACAGAATTAATATTTTTCTTCTCCTTACATTTTTAGAATATACATATAATTTAAAAATATTCCTCCCTTATAAGATATAACCCATTATATTTTTCTTATATCTAAAAAACTGCTTTCTCCATGTAATAAAATTAGATAGGAAAAATATTTAAGAAGGATAATTCAATGGGTTTTTTTTATTTTTCTCTTCTGATAAATATACAAACTTACTATTTTATCTGACCTATTCATTAATTAATTCTCTGGCACATGAGAACAAGATCCACCTATTTATTCCATCCATCAGGCAAATATGACACATCTTAAGTATAAGTGAACTGCAGCATACATACAGCAGTTGTACAGGATATGGAGAAGCCAAATCCAATCCATATAAATCCAACTGTAAATTGGATTCCCCATCTTGCTCATTACTGTTCAATATGGTGTCTATGTATGTATCCAATACAAATATAATACTAAGCAACTTCTATTGTTATTAAAGGCAAAGAGAGAGATGGAGAGATAAATTATTGCTACTTATTATTATAGGCAAAGTATTATTATTGAAATTGATAGCATAAACACTGATCAAATAATGACTCACTAAACTCAAGGAATTCTTCATTAATTCTGGAGATCTATTAGAAAAAATCCATAACATCACATGTCTTCAAATATGTGACTGTCATTTTTACAAATTTGTTGCTATAAATATTTGAAAATCAGTTGAGTTTACATAGGCTATAAAATATGTTAGCTAGTTTACTAAGGGCCTTGTGGTCAGTTGCATTCATGGTGAGATTTACATTAAGTATGCTATAGCAGTCTGTTAATTGATTTCATTACTTTCTATTTCTTAGGAAGCCAAGAGGCATTCCAGATTTCCCTTAGCCAGGGAAGACCCCTGGAATTCACCCCAGTTCATTTTTAATCCATCATATATATTAAACACCAGAATGAGAATGTAGTATGCCATGCAAAATATGAAGGGATGATGTTGTTCTATCCCAGGCTCATGGTTGTCATTTCTGCAGTGAAAACCAGAGCTAGGCTTGATGGACAACTGGGCAGGTGAAAAGAATGTTCAATGGGACAGATGACACACCATCATCAAGATCCCTGTCCCATCTCCGTAGCTCAACACCAGGAACAAAGTCTTTTCAGCTACATTTCCTATAAGACTGACAGAATTTCAAGTCACCTCTTTTTATGGCCCTCTGGGCTGTTTTGGTACAACATTCAGCTGACCAGCATCCAGCTGGTCAGAGGTAAGTCAGGTCTGCATCAGCTCCACCTTACTTTTTGTAGCCAACTATTTATTTATTTGTTTATTTGTAAAATTTACTGGTGGCCATCCATCTTATCATGGTGTATCTCATTAATGACGGAAACTATGGAACTATGATTCTTGGTTGCTTAGCATCAATTAACAACACCATGAAGTGAAGACTAGGAATAGCAAGAAAACCTACCATAGATTGATGGACAGATGTAAGCACTGCTCAGAATGGGAACAGGATTCCCCCCCGCTTAATTTTCTGGCCCATTATATTTGCAAAGAAGAGCATAACCCATTAACAAAGATGACTTATCTCAAGTTTATCATGACTTATGTCACTGCTTGTTAATATATGATCTTCCATATTATATGAAAAAGGGAACTGTAAAGCACACAGACTTCCTTAATAGTAGACATTAATTCTAGGCATCAGATTTTGCATTGGGTTACTGATGATTGTGATCATCATCATTTAGAAAATAGATATGAGCTACTTTTAAATTTGTATACATGTGGAAATGTTTATAGATTATAAATTCTTTTGGGGATGCTTATTACAGGAATAAACAAAAATGCTGTTTCTCTTAAAATTATAACTATTTAAATATAATCAGAAGATTAAAAAAACACAGATACTGAAACTCCCCTTTTCCTATGTTTATCTTTACAGACCTTTAAAAATGTATTATGATTTTTTTTCCTTCTGAAATTTTGGTTTGTCACTGGATTGAAGTAAAAATAAGCATCTTATTAAAACGCTCTTACAGCATCAAATCCCATGCAATAAGAGAGTTAACAGTTGTAAACCCTGTCATGCCTGTGAGAAGCAGAGGAATTATCTTGTTATCAATTTAATAATGGAGTATTGAAGTAAATGATGCCATCCACTGACACCAGTAACACTATGCTCCCCTGGGAAATTCAAGTCTGTGGAAACTGTCAATCTAGATGGATATGGACATATTAAACAATGTACTTTCAGTCCATAAATCTATTCTTTCAATGCTGCCTTACTAAAAAAAGATTCTGCATAGTGATAAAGACAAGTAATGTAGGATATCTTGACATTACTGACTTATAATCCTCTTCACTTTAAGATAGGACAATAAGAAATTCAGTACAAGGCCAGTATACAATTTAACCCTTTTTACAGCAGGGCCAATATGTAGTAGTTTAACTCTTACTAGCCTTATTTTATCCATAACATGCATTAAACTTAACATTTCACAAGAAAACCTGTATACAGGTAAATTTTTAATAATTGGCTGGTAAAATGATTGGCAGATACTCTTTATGAGCAATTATTCATCCCCTTGTTGGAATTTTAAAAAAATAAATATACAATATAACCTCAAAAAGAAGCAAATAAATAAATAAATAAATAGAAAAAGCAAGTTTTCCTCAACCACTTTAAGATGACAAAAAAAATAAAACTGACATTAATATAAATTTGCATATTAGAATATCTGACATCACTTTGAAAGATGCAATCAGTAATAAAATAGATTCAGATTATTACACATTAATTGACAACTAAAGCCACTCTAATTGAATTTATAAATTAGAAACCAAAAACAAATTTCATTGTTCTGTCAGGTCTAAAAAAAATAATGAATTCAGCAAATCAGAAAATAAGAGAAAAAAACTTAAATGTCATAACTTGTAAAAGTTAAATATAAATATTTATTTTAAATATTTTAAATATCAAAATAATATAAATACTTAGAATACTGATGTGGTTTACTAGCTTGAACAACATGTCTCTCAACAGGTACAAAATCATGAAAAAAACACAAAAGAAAATAACACCAATAAAGAAAACTAAAACAATTAAATGGTAATTAGGACAAAATTATAATCTATTTTAGAACTGAGAATCTTACTCATCTAAACTCAGGAGCTCAATGAAAGAGATCCCTTAAATGCCTAGGGTGATATACAAAAGAATTTAAAAGCATAAAAAAATACAAAAATTTAAAAAAATTACATAAAAACTATCTTTAAAATAATCTTTTTAAAAAAGATTAAATGTTTCCTTTTAAGTTCTCTTTCATGAAGATAGATGTTTTATATACAAGGAAGAAGTGAACAATCTAGATTAATTCTTTTTCTTCTTCAAATCCATAATATGAATAAAGTCCCATCAGGAGTTAAATATAATAAGCATATTTCATTTCTGAAAGTTGCCAGAAGCTCCTTTGGATGATTCAGAATTACTGTATTTAAATTTAAGGAAAAAAAGACCCCTGCAATTTCAAAGAGTCACCAGACTTTTCTCATATAATTTTATTTATAATAATTTGGGGTATATATTGAAGTAACTCATTTTTCTTTGTTCAGTTTGAATCATAATATTACAATTTAGGGACAGGGACAGAATGACTTAGTCAATTTTTTTTGCACTTTATGCTGCTTGTCCATATTGAGAGGAAACAGGGCTTTGTTAACATTGTTTATTTTTTAATAAAGCAAATATACTTCCAGCAAGCAAATAACCTCAAAGAGCAACATCTCTAAATACAAGCACACTGGCACTTGTTCACAGTGGGATGAGGACATAGAAACCAACAGGCAAAATCACAAAGGGTAAATAGAGATATTTCGTTGAAGTGCAAGAAATGAGAAAGCTAATAATCCTGCAGTGCTACAATTCTTCTTGTGCTGTGTGTCTCAGGAATGTCAATGTAAAAGAGATTAAAGGATGTTGATTATAACTGATTTTAAGATTAGGTATGGAGCTATCCCCCCCTCCCAGTCCCATCAATATTAAATTTTAAAAAATATCTTCCATTGGAATGGAATACTGCTTCCATTGAAATGAAAAGACCGAACAGTGGATTATGATAGAATAACAGAGGTGGAAGAGATTTTATAGAAAACTGCACAGAAGTGTTTATATTATGGAAAGAAGCATATAAATATTTGCATATAAAAAAAGATAGTTTTCTATTTTTAAAAAGTGCATATTTGACAGAAAGGACTTATTACTGAGTTCAGACTAAGTGAAACAGACTCAACTGAGGTTTATTTCTACATCACACCCTATATCCCTCAAATCACCACTACCTCTAACTTTAAAGAAACCAAAATTAATACATTAGCTAAAGCAAGAAGCAGATGGAAACATAAAGTCTGAAAAATTGTGTTTGGTTTGCTAAATGAAGGTTAAAGAAGGTTGTGTTTTACCTTAAACTTGCAAACTTCACTATTTCAGATTACTGTACTTTTAGGCCCAATATTGTTATATAAAGAATAGAAGGGAAAAAGGCAATGTAAGAAGCTAAAAGAAAAAAAAAATGATATCATTGTGACAGTAACTTTTAAACCTTTTTCAGTTAGCCATCATCATTCAATAAACTAATAAGAAATTCTAATGGGTCCTGCTATTAATTGCCAGCCACAACCAGTTTTTAACAGGAGAAAGAGTTTACTTTTTAAAGATATTGCCTTGGTATGGTGGGAGCAGAAAGGGTCGAGAAACAATAAAAAACTAATAGAAAGTGCTTATATCTAGTTTTACAATATTTCAAACACATAAACTCTAACCTGCAGCAAAACCTTAACAACAGGGTACTGACATCTCATTGATTCTTAACACTATGAGTTGAAAAGCTAGATAGGGAAATGGAAAAACAATCCCCTGGGTTTTACTCCTGGATTACGGAGTTTTCCAGCATTTTAATGTTAAAATAAGGCAGATCAAAATCCTGTTCAACTCCCCCCCCCCCAAAAAAAACCCACCTAAACAAATCCCCAAAATTGTTACCATTTAAACGCCTGATCGCTTTAATTCATTCCATTTCAAGTATGGCTATAAATTTGTAAGCAGCTCAGAAAGTTTAAAGGTAAATCTGGAGAATTCCAAGCATGTGTTCAGTATAGCCCTACACTGTTTGTTCCTAATACTTTACCATCCTCTGACCTTTCACAGGGAGACATTAAAAAAAATTAATGACATGGCCAATGGTATTATCTCCGAACGGAGCAAGGGGTATAAATATCAGAGAGAAATGGGAAGCATAGCATTCTTACAAGTGTTTTCACAAACTCCTCCACACATAAACTTAGCCTTGGTTTGTTTGCTCATACATTTGCAGGTTTTTAAAACACATTTCAAAATTCAAGAAGTTGCCTAAATTCAAGACCTAATGTAATCAGTTGGGAAATAACAAGTATTCTCTAACTTCTTCTCTTTTTTTGCCTAAAGCAGGATACAGGCAGTCATTTTCTCACTTTTTTTTTTTTAATTACATTTATATGCCGCCCTTCTCCGAAGACTCAGGGCGGCTTACAATTTTTGGAGCACAACCCAATGCGCTCAGCAATAGCCTTCATTCCATTGTATATGCCTGCTTATTACTAAGCGGCATTTTTACAAGGTCAGCTAATTGCCCCCAACAATCTTGGGTCCTCAATTTACCTACCCCGAGAGGATGGAAGGCTGAGTCAACCGTGAGCCTGGTGGGATTCGAGCCTACAGTAATTGTAGACAGCTGGATCTTAAGAGCAGGCATTTAACAGCCTGAGCCACCAAAGCTCTTTTGAGGGAACACATGGAGTAGACGGTCATAACTATATTTGCACAGGAAATGTGTATTTCCAGAACTTTCCTACTTGTTAGAATATCATAAATGTTTTCTTCCTTTGGACCAAACTAGCAGGCCAAAACACCAGAACTGAATACTGATATCCCCTACTGCCTTCACCAAAGGGTGCACTTAAATTAAGTTCAACATCAGGAACTCCTGTAATATAAATATACAAATCAGAATATATCAGATCTATATACTAATATATTCTGGGGATTTTAGTCAACACATCTTCACATTGACAAGTTTGAGAAACAACGGAATAGAGACATTCCAGAAATACACCATACTACTACCGTGTTTCCCCGAAAATAAGACACTGTCTTATATTTTTTTTGGCTCCCAAAAACACACTAGGTCTTATTTTCGGGGTAGGTCTTATATATTTATGGTGCCAAATAGTGGGTGTGAGTGTGTAGGGGGGGTGTTTCGCGGGTGCATGGTTGCTCCCTGAAAAGTCTTCCTGGAACTGGAGATTTACACTAGGTCTTACTTTCGGGGTAGGTCTTATTTTCGGGGAAACACGGTACTACTCAGGAATAGTGTAAAAATAGTTGACTATCAGGAGCCCAATCAGCTGATAAGTTCTGTCCCACTGCTCTAGTTATTTATCAAAATATGTATCCATCACAGCCCTAGTAAAGGAGAATGTTTGATGTACTTTTTGTTAGAGGAATTGGACAACTCACTGCACACCATAGCCAACTTGCTACGGCCAACTCCTCATGCAGAACTCCACATCCAATTTGCTGTGGGACAACTTGCTATGGCCAATTTGCCAAGGGACCATTTGCTGCGGGATAGTTCAACAAGTCAATTTAATCATTTAAAATAATTAAGAAATAATTTTAATTTTTGTCATTCAAATGTCATTTTGTCCCTTCTTTAGCTTCCTTTCTTTAATGATTCTATTCTACTGTTTAATATTAATGTAACTCTTGTCATGTGGCAAGTTGGCCATTGTGAGTTTGCCAAAGCGAGTTGTCATAGACCCTTCCCCAGAGCTGATGATATTTCATGAAAGGGGAAGGGTCAGGCACAAAGGATCATGGCCATATGTTAAATTTCACCATATAAAACTTATTTAAGCCTATACATAAGAATCCAATAAATTAATGGTCAGCACTAAATTGGTGCTAGATTCAACGGAATTCAAGGAGGGATGGAATTGGACCTCTTGCGGTAACACAAGGATTATAAACTGATGATGCATTTAATTCCGCCCCAAAACTCTGCCTGCTTTTTATTCTTCTGTTTCTCAACTTGTCTTGTATTAGAACTGAGAATAGCTCAGGTAGTTGTTAAGACAGAATAGGGGTCAACAATACCTTCTGTTGCCTTAAGGCCAGGAAGAAAGTATTTCAACAGAATAATGAGGAAGATGGGTCTCTTCTCAATCTTCTCTCTGTCCCTCCCGCCTAGTCTCTCAGATCTTCTTTAGCGGAATTGTGACCAAAACACCACAGGAAGTCCACCACTTGGACAGATTTCCACAGTTCATTTGCACTTGGTAGCTATTTTATGTCATACTCTAACTACAGCCTATCAGCATCCAGGGTCTTTCAATTTGCCAAACTGATCTCTTTCATTGTTTATCTCAACTTCTAAGTCTGTCACTCTTATTTCATGATATTCCATATGCCATTATCTCAAGAGCATTGGCAGCCTGAATTTTATCTTTTGTCATATAGTTAACAGTTTAGTCTGTCACAGATATATTTTAAAGTACAGCTTAAGCTACAAAGTATAGCAGCATTGGGTTTTGGCCTGAAGAAGTTGGTGCTGCGATTTTAAAATAGGATCAATAGGTTCCTGCAACTAATATCAAAATGGGCAAATGATAGTAGAAGGATACAGTACAGTTTACGTGAGACTATAAAAACAGTAGGGAAAATAAGATCTAGGTCATAGAATCATAAGGCTGGAAGGGACCTTGAAAGTCTTCTAGTCTACCCCCTGTTCAAGGCAGGCATCTTTATACCATTTCAGACAAATAGTTCTTCGATCTTTTCTTAAAAACCTCCAGCGATGAAGCACCCACAACTCTGAGAAGCAAACTGTTCCACTGATTGATTGTTCTTACTATCAGGATATTCCTCCTTATTTCCAGGTTGAATCTCTCTCTGACCAGCTTCCACATATTGCTTTTTGTCCTGCCCCTTAGGTGCTATGGAGAATAAATCAACATCCTCTTCCCTGTGACAGTCCTTCAAGTATTGGAAAACTGATATCATGCCTCCCCTGAGCTTTTCTTCATTAGGCTAAACTTATCTAGTTCATTGTAGCATTTAGCTTCCATACTGCTTATCATCTTTGTTATTCTTCTCTGCACTCTTTCTACGGTCTTGGCATCTTTTTTTGAATCATGGCAGCCAGAACTGGACGCAGCATTCCAAATGTGGCCTCACCAGTGCAGTATAATCACTGCACTGCACAGTACTATCACTTTCCATGATCTTGATGCTATCTAAGTGAATATATGGTGTTATTCCCAGTAGGCTACCTTATGCCATGGTAAAGTGGAATTCTTCTGAATCCTGGCTTATCAGGATCAAACAAGCCATGCAGGTGCATCCTGCCTAAACTTGGTATGAGCACACCTACAAAAATGCTGCAGTGTAATATATAATTATAATTTGCTATAGTAGTGTCTACACTGCCACAACACATCTGTTCTTTATTCTTGCAGGTGTTCTTTGTTGTCTTCTATTGCATTTCATAACATATAGCATATACAACACTCTAGGAGGAAAACAGTTTCATATTCTAAAATAAGAACATAGAAAGATACTTTTATGCAGTCAGACCATTCATTTAACTTGCCAGTATTATCTACACTGATTGGTTTTCTCCATTAGTCCATTCCTATCAGGAGAGGCTGAACGAACTAGAATCCTTCCTTTAAACGCTATCCTTCTTTTTCAATTAGTAAGTTTTGGATCAAGAAACTATGTGAATGAAATCCTTAAAAATTTAAAACTAAGCATTAATAAAACAAAAAAAGCTTACCATATATAATCAAGGTGACTTAATCCCAGAAAAAAATACAAAGCCCAATAATCTCATCAATAACATTATATTCCTTACACCTTATCCAATTTGTAGGGAAAGTTAACCATTGAATTACTTTTATGACTTCCGTTGTGCCTAGTCCGTGAGATTCTTCTATAAGGAAAGAAAAGCAACAGATATATATATATATTTTAATTACATTTATATGCCACCCTTCTCCGGAGACTCAGGGGCTTACAATTTTTGGGATACAACCCAGTGTGTTCAGCAATAGCCTTCATTCCATTGTATATGCCTGCTTATTACTAAGCGGCATTTTTACAAGGTCAGCTAATTGCCCCCAACAATCTTGGGTCCTCAATTTACCTACCCCGAGAGGATGGAAGGCTGAATCAACCTTGAGCCTGGTGGGATTCGAGCCTACAGCAGTTGTAGGCAGCTGGAACTTAAGTGCAGGCAATTAACAGCCTGAACCACCAAGGCCCTTCTCAGACCACCGCATCTGTCCTCAGTAAACTATACCATCAGACAAAATTGGTGAGATATAAGAATATGAGGAGACTGGTTTTATTTAATACATTTGTCATTTAAAAAAAAGACATTTTATGACAAAACTTGAGACTCAAGGAAATGCTTAATAGCTTTAAGTATAAAATCATAAGATGATGTTTTGCTGTAAAACATAAACATTTAAACAATTTTTATTTCATGAAATTAAAATTGCATGCCTTATACTGTGCGAAGGGTTTTAGGGAAAGTGTTATCATAGCCGTGTTAAAAAAAGAGAGTTAACCTTTTGTTGTCCAACTAAGTTTAACTTTCAGCTGCTACATTTGAATCCAAATGTGTGTGTTTCTCTGAGACAAATATAAACATTAAATACAACAGAAGTATTTGATTTAATTTAAGGAAGAACAGTTAAAAATTAGAAATATGAACTTATTTCTAAAGTGCTTAAAAGGTATACATTTTGTTTAAATTGAGCAAGTTCTAGAGCACCACTAATTCTGCCATTTCTACTTTATGTGACTCTCTAGACTTAACTTAAAGGAATCAGCACACTTTTAACTGTTACCGTGTCACAGCATCATTCCAGAGCTAGCAGAAAAGAAGAGGGAACAGTCCATAGATAACCTGGTTTCAATTTAAAAGTCTGCATGTAGGTTCTATTATTTTACTAAAATAAGTCTAGAAAAATAGCCTTGCACATTCAAACCATTGCTGTATTATATACTGTAATGTTTGCTGATTATATCAAACATTCTGCTGGACACAAAAAAACACCCTATGGAATATATACATGCATGCATGCATGCATACATCTGCTTTAGGAATCGCAAACTATGTGCTTGCACGTATTACCTAAAAGTTTGTGCTTGGCATTTCCCAATGGATCTGATAATGATTATGATTTTTCCCGTAAACTGAAAAGAGTAGAAACAAGAAAGATGGAATTCAATAAGTTGCTACCATCTATGGAAAACTATTTTCAATAGCTTCTGTTTATCATGATTATTCATCTTAATTTCATCCTTTGTATAGCAGAATTAACCAAAATAAGTAGCCATTCTTGTAATGCTGAATGTTAACTCCTGATTTATCATTTTCTAACAAACTAGTAATGAAAAAGAATTTAAAAACTCTGATTTGTTAGGACAGTGACAAACGTGGCATTCTCAATGGACTATAAATAGAATATTCTGGCTTTCTTATTAGTCTATTATTAGTTTAGGTATTCCTTCTTGGAGAGGAGCCAAATAAAGATGATCAAGTAGGGTATTCAATCTGGAAACTATAAACCAGGATTATTAGTAACTCTGGTAAACTAGAATTATCAGCAATCCTAGCTAATCCTAAAACAGCCACAAAGAAATAATACAATATGTTGTTTTTCTCTCATTATTGTTAGGTGAACAAACCTTTACTAACAGCACTTACATATTTTTCTCTTGTTTTTTTTCTTTTTAACTCTACATAACACTAATTCTTTACTTAAATATTGTATAAACCAGTGAGAGCTGAGGGACAGAATATTTATTTTGGATTAATGATGGGATATGAACATTTGATCACCTAAGGCACAAACCATGAGTTGTAACCTCAACAGGACTTTGATTCGTAGGAAATCAAAAAATAAATGTACCCAGGTTGTCATTGTTTTAAAATGAAATGAAATCACAATGGAAAGAGATTTTTGCTGAACTGAATCATTTTAATTCATTATAAGTTCATACTGCTTATATTTTAGGGGAATGAATGTTCCTTTTTTTTCTTTTACAGAGTGAACCTACATACTCATTTATTTAGGAGAAAGTCCCAAGGATGAAATGGACCATTCTGGAGCAAAGGTGTATTACATTGTGCTGTTAATGTTCAGAATAATCTCTTAGGCTATAATCCTATATCTGTATAATTGAAGCTATATGGATCCCACTGAACTCAATTGGACTTACTTCAGAACAGTCCTGAATAAGAAAACAATAAGCAGAATGGAAGTCTGTATGAAAATGAAGTTGTTGTTTTTAGCAAAATCAATCGGATGGAAATGTATTCATGTTCTCAGGACACAGATGCACAAAAGACCACAGGCACATCCACCACTTTTACATAATAGGTAATGCAATCATTTCAGGAGAAAAAAATGCTGAGCTGTAATGTAGTACAATTTCTTTCTTACAAGCGACTCTTCTTGTATTCCTTCATATAGGATTTTTCAGCACAAGCATTAGCCTAATTGTTAAGACCTTGTGATATAAGTACTCAAGCTATTTCCAGCCATTAAGGATTTATTTCTCCTAATAATCAAAAGAAGCTCTCAATTTATTTTCTGGAAGAAGCCTGGCAGAATGTTTCAGAAATGGCTTTAATTTTCTTCTTTTTTTACACTTGGAGGCAATGTGTTTCAAGATGTTCTTATAGTCATCATAAAACTGTGAAATGTGATCCCATCCAACAGGACCAACATCTTGTGCTCTAAGTAAATAGTACTTTACACTGAAAATATAAATCTCCAATATGCCTTACTGTTCTTTGTATAAAAAGATCTTTGAACATAAACAGAAGACTCAGAAGACTGCAGTCCTGTAACTTGAGGTAAACTCACAGGAACTTTATGGAATGGAACTCTTGAACCAATTAACTCTTGAACCTTCTTTTTTCTCTCTCAAGACCTTAACACACATATATACTATTTACTGAGGAAAACAAATTATGACACGTTTTATTTGTTTCTCTAGCAGTTTGTGCACTATGAGAAAAAATGGCCACTTTCTAAGATGTAAAAACATAATGCCTCTGATCTATAACATGCAGGCTATCATCCAAATAAATACATCATAATTGAGTCATAAATGGGCTTGTTCCTATAAAATCCATGGATACCATTGACAACCAATTCATTTTTATTTTCATTCTGTTAGGAAAAATTCATGAATACTTGGAGGGGGGTGGAATCTAACCAAATAGAGTTCACAATTCCAAATGACTATACGGGTCAAAATTCTTGTTGAATTGATCTTGCTTATTTTATCTTTTTTCCCCTTTTATTAAATCTTTGTGTGAGTGTGTATACAATATACAATGGAGACTTCAATATTACATAACTAGCTCAAGATCAAAACATTCATTGTACAACAAATACTTTGATGAAACTGCAGCAGTTTCTTTTTTCTTGTATTATGTACTGTTTTATATGGTGTCAAATAATTTTACGCTTGTTATATCAATATCCTAAATTGTAATTAACACTGATATTTATTTTCTTTTCTTTATTTCTAATACAGTTAGTTAACAAAACAATATGTCAATAATTTTAATACTGTGCAAATATCATTGTATCAAAACAATATAATATATTAAGATTTGCCCCATAGTAATATTTCTGCATAGTACTTTACCCGTTTACATATGTGGGTGATTTTTCATACGAGTAATCAGATGGTTTTCCGCTTTTGCAATATTTTATGAATGCTTACATGCAAATCATTTAACAGTGTCAAAACAAAGCAAAAACATCCTGAAGGAACCATATATGTAATTACATTAAACTGCCCTTTTTTCAATGCTTTATCCATGTAAACATTGTAATATCCATGTAAATATTTATGTAGGAGAAGAAAAGAAAGAATCGGGTATTTAAAACAAAAATGAAATGAAATCAGGGTTCAACCCCTGCAGAAGATAAATTGATTATTTATTTTGATTATTTACTGTTGTTCAGTTCAATTTCTGTCATGGTTCTCTGAAATTGAAACATAATGTAGCTAAAATTTGAATAATGTTAATATAAACGCCTTTGATTCCAGAATTCAACCAAAAGAACTGACAACTACTTTAACAGTAACAAAGGCTTTAATTCCTAACATATTAATTTTTGAATTCAGTCTTTAATCTTCTGCATTACAATGCAAAAGCAATTATATTTTCTTCTTTTTAATATTTACAATAATACAATTATTTACTTTACTGTAATCACTAGCTAATAATTCTCATGTATTTTAACTCTGCTTTCTTCTTGTTTCTGCCAAAATGTCATTCTTCATTCATGGTTTTCATTCAGTCAGGTTTTAGAAAGAACATTTTGCTTTTGTTGTTGCTGAATATAGTATAACATAACTTGCACTATGCAGTTTCTCAAAGGAAGGCACCAAAAATGGGGATTTAGATCAAATTATTTCTGCAAGCCCTATTTACCCCCAGCATTTTATAACACAGAACAAAAAGTCTACCCTTCTTTAGAGACAAATTTATCTCTCTAATAATGAGAGTTTTGGAATAAATTTAATGGCTACACTGAAGTACAGTACATGTATTTACCTCATGATAAGCATTGCATCTGCGAACAAAAGCTAGAAAAAGGGGCAGTTCTGTGCTACTGTCAGAGTAATTTGAGCAGATGCTTTGTTTCTCACAGTATATAAACATTTTCTTTATCCTCCTTCATGTCTGGTCAAACATATTCGCAGGATTTTAAAAACAGAAAATACTGAAAGGTCTAATTATCAGAAGAGTGAGTGAATATATATATGCCCCATGGTCGCAACTGTTTTTCAAATGACTTCCAATTTTCTAAAAAACTGTATTGATCATCTCTACATGACACATGAATTTCTTTGCAGTTCATTCTGACTTACTTTGTCAGGGAAGTCTGACTTCAGTTCAGTAATACTCCTGCACCAATAGGCTGCTGTTTTCTCACTTATGAGCTCAATGTTCAAGAAGGAACCTTGACCTGGACCATACATGGGACCTGAGGTAGTTCCACGTATTATCCTTGGAGAAACATTGGTTACAATGTCCTGTGAAAACAGTAAAAAATAAAAATTAGCAATTCAAATTGAACAAAGAAAAAAAATATTTCTACTTCTTAATTCTGAAACTTTTCCCTCTAGGGATGCATATAAGTAGTCCTTGCTTAATGATTTGTTCAGCAACCCAAATTATGATGGCACTGACTGAATGATACTTATGCCCGGTCTCAAGGTTATGGCTGCAGCAGTGTCCAAATCAAAACTGGGCACTTGGCAGACCTCCCACATTTATGACCACAGGTGAGCTTCAACTTCCTCCCACTCACCTGACTCCCCCCAACCTATGCCCTTTTGGTTGCCTTGCACACTACTGCCCTGCAATAGAATGTGTTGGATTGCATGGAAGTACTCAGGACACCAACGTTCTGATACCACTTTTTATTTCTTGCTAGGAGCACAGGAAAAAGAACTCCCGCAGAAGAAACTGCGGCAACCTTTGTAGCCGGCTGCTTACGGCTTGTGTCCAGTGACGGCTCGTTGAATTTCCTGCTGCCGGGGAACCATCCAATCACAAGTAAGTATGCTAATACATAACACCCCTCCCCACTTGGTCTGGTCCACCCAATCCGGTCTTGCCTACTGTACGTAATCATGTAAGTAGGCAGGGCTTCTATGGGTGCAACTGGACCTGCGCAGCTCAGTTGCGGTTTGGACTTCGAGCTGTTCAGGTGGATCTATCGCTGCTCTTGTCCCTTCCCTTGGAACCTCCTGGAAGTTTGAGCTGGTTATGCCACTCCCGCCAGGGCTCTCTTCCTGGATTTGTTCCGGCCTGCTCCTGCTGCCTTGTTCTTTGGTTTCAGGTTTGTGTCTGTGTTTTCTGACCGGGGCTACACTTCTTAGTGAGTTTTGTGTGTTTTTAGTTGTCAGGGTTTGTTCTGGTTGTATTCTTGTATCTGGGGTCCCCCCTCCCCCTTTACTTGTGTTATATTCTTGTGAGGGATCTTCCCCCTCTTCCCAGGTTGTGTTGTATCTGTTTGAGGGTTTTCCCCTTTCTTTACTGTTTATATTTTGTCTGTTTGAGGGGTCTCCCCCTTCCACTCCGGTTCCGTTTCATGTGTGTGCGGGGTCTCCCCCTGCTTCCTTGGTTATGCTATGTCTATGTGAGGTTTCTCCTCCCTCTTCTCCCTTTTTGTTGTCTCTTATAGTCCTGGATCTGAGCTGGTCTATGTGTCTTTTCCAGTTTATACCATCAGTCGTTTCCACCCTGTATGACCGGGGCCCGGTTATCTGGGTTATTTTTGCGGGTATCCATAAAGGGTCCTCTGTGAGGTTTTTTGCATATACTAGGTCCCCTGTTTGGAATGTTCGGGTTCTGCTAGAGGAGTCTATTGGTCTTTCTGGGTTGTATGTAGGGTGTAACCTGTCTAGGTTTGACCTTAGTTTTCTCCCCATTAGTAGTTCAGCTGGACTCTTGTTCATTGTTGCACTGGGAGTTATGTGCTGTATGCTTAATATTTTGTCTATCTTCTCTTGTGTATCCCCTGGCCCTAGTTGTTGTAATTTTTCCTTTGTATATCTTACCATCCGTTCCACCCATTCATCGACGGGTGTCCCGGGGCTGTTAGTGCATGCCTTATCCCATTTTGTGCTAAAAATCCCTTGAATTGTGTTGCCATGAATTGGGGCCCGTTGTTGGATACGATTAAATCCAGCAACCCATGTGCTGCGAAAAGCCTCCTGAGCTGTCTAATGACGGCTTCTGTGGTGGTGGATTTCATGATGCTTACTTCTAACCATTTGGAGTAAGCATCCACAACTATTAGGAATGTATGTCCCTTAGTTGGGCCTGCAAAAGCAATGTGTAGTCTCGACCAAGGTCCCCTTGGTGTTTCCCATTCGTGTTTAGGTGCTGTGGAAGGTGTCGGCCTAGATTCCTGGCAGCTTTTGCAAGTTGCCCCCCAGTCTCCTATTTCTTTATCCATCCCTGACCACCACACATAACTCCTAGCCAAGGATTTCATTTTCACAATACCAGGGTGCCCTGCATGTAGCATTTCTAGTACGCCTTCTCTTAATATTTCAGGTATAACTACCCGGTCCCCCCATAGTATGCATCCCTTAATAATGGAAAGTTCTGTTTGTCTGTTTTTGAAAGGTTTGGCGGCTTCGGTAATTTCAGTCTCTGGCCAACTTTTTCCTATGCAGTTTAATATTTGCGCCAGGAGCCTGTCTCTCGTTGTTTCCCTTGCTATGTCTGCTGCTGTCGCCGGTAGATTTTCTAATGTCTCTATTAAGAGAGTGGATGTGGTGGGTGCTGGATCTTCTTCTATGTTTGGTAAGGGACAGCAGCTTAGTGCATCTGCATGGTTTATGTCCTTTCTGGGTTGGTAAATTAGTTTGTAGTTGTATGCGGGTAGGAATTTGGACCACCTTGTCATTCTGGGGAATAGTATGTTTGGCGTGGCTTTGTTCCCTGCGATGATTCCCACGAGAGGCTTGTGGTCCGTTACTAAGGTGAAACTTCTTCTGTAAATGTATTTGTGGAATCTCTTGATTGCGGTGACAGCGGCTAGTGCCTCCTTGTCTGTAATTCCATTCTGGTTTTGAGAGAGTCTTTGAGTAGAATGCTATAGGGGCTTCTTTTCCGTTGGGTAACTCATGGCTGATGACAGTGCCTATGCCAAAAAAGTGATGCATCGCAGGTTAGGATTATTGGAAGCGTTTCGCTATATTGTATTAATACGCAATTGGATGTAATCAGCTTTTTTATTTCCCGGAATGCCATTTCCTCCCGTTGCCCCTAGGACCAGGTTGCTTTTTTGTCAAGCAATCTGTGTAGTGGTTCCGCAATTGTCACTTTCTGTGGTAAGAACATATTATAAAAGTTAATAAGTCCTAGGAATGCTTGTAGATCAGTTTTATTTGCAGGTCTGAGGGCTTCCTTGATTGCTTTGACTTTGCTCTCAGTGGGGTGAATCCCTTCGCTGTCTATCAGGTATTCTAGTAATTCGACCCTGCTGGCTGCTAATTGGCACTTTTCTTTTTTTACCTTGAGCCCCACTTTCTTGAATTTATGTAGGACTTCCCTCAGGCAGTCATGCAATTGTCTTTTTTCTTTGGCGGATACAAGGACATTGTCAAAGTATGGCACCATCCCTTTAATCCCTTGCAGTAATCATTCCATCAAACTCTGGAATACTCCTGGGGCAATGCTGACCCCGAACTGTAATCTGTTGCATTTGAATGCCCCTCTGTGTGTCACGATCGTTTGGGCTTCTGCTGTCTCGGGGTCTACTGATAGTTGTTGGTAGGCCTGTGCGAGATCTAGCTTAGCGAAGACTTCCCCCCCAGGGAGTGCAATAGGTGGTGTACTATGGGGACGGGGTATGCGCTTTGTTGTAGTGCGTGGTTCAGGGTTGCCTTGTAGTCCCTGCAGATTCGCATGGACCCATCCGGTTTTATTGGTGTGACAATAGGGGTTTCCCACTTTGCATGGTCAACTGGTTCCAAAACCCCTTGAGCGATAAATTTATCTAGTTGTTCATCTATTTTAGGTTTGAGTGTGAAGGGGACCCGCCTCGCTTTTAACCTTATAGGGGTTACAGTTGGGTCCAGATTAAAGGAGATTGGGGACCCCAAGTACTTGCCTAGTCTTCCGTCGAATACCCCTTGGAATTCTTCCATCAGGGTCTCCTCCCACTCCATCTTGTTGATGCTGTTTATTCTGGTGACTTTGATTCCCAAGAGTTCAACTCATTCGAGCCCCAGCAGACTGGGCCGGTCCCAGTCTACTACAGTCAGCGGCAGCATTTTTGAATGGTTTTTGAATGTTATTCTGAATTGTCCAATTCCTAATACGGGAATTTGGTTTCCTTGGTAGTCTCTCAATGTCAGGGTTTGGTTTTTAAGATGGTTCCTGCTTATGCTTAGAATTAGTCTCTTTATGGTGTCCCAGGATACCATCAACAAGTATGAGCCGGAATCCACTTCCATCCGACATGTTTGGTCCTCTATTTTTACCTGGACATGTACCTTTCAGGCATTTGTCATGTTGGAGTGTCCGATGGTCAACGTCTGGTGTGTTTCATCTCTCTCATCTGCGGTCTCTCTCCCCCACCTATTTCTTGTGGCCTGGTTCCAACGGCTTCTGGTTTTATTCTCTCTGTCCCAGGGGTTTGGGCTCCGTCTTCATCTTTGTGAATAATTCTTTGTTGCTCTGCACGCCCATGCGATGTGTCCCTGCTGCTTGCAACATAGGCAGATGGCATCTAAGAACTGGCATTTGGAACGTGGATGGTTCCCTTCACATCTGGCACAACAAAACTCTTTTCTTTTTCCGTTCCGGCCTCTCGTCTCTCATTCTGAACGGAGTTGGTTAACCCCCTCTTTGTCTCCTTCATCTTCTGACTTGGACTCAATGTCTTCATGGTGTGTGGTGGTTGTGTCTTTTGTCGATTCTTGTGGTATCTTATTCATTTTCCACATGGTGGCTGCCGATTTCTTGGTCGCTTCCACTGCAGTCACCTCCTTGATCGCTTCCTTGAGTGTTATCTTAGGTTTTGTCAGTAATCTGCTCTGTAGTGTTAAATCTCTCAGTCCCAGGACTATTCGGTCTCTCATAGCCTCCTCCATATTCAGGAATTCACACGCCCCGGTGATGTCCCTCAGGTTTGCGACAAAATCGCCTATGCTCTCACCTTCTTTTTGGTCATGCCAGTAGAGCTTGTGTCATTTCATGAGGCAGGATACTGGCGGAGTGTAGTGAGTCCTTAGGAGTCGCTCTACATTGGGCCATGCCATTGTCTTTACATTGGTCGGTGCCGACATGCTTTTGCCATTTTAAAAACGGCAGGCCCGCAGTGTGTCAGGAATACTGCTCTCTTTCTTTGTTCTGATATTGTTGCAAGGTCGTTCCCTTCAAGGAACATATGGAAATGATTGACATACGATTCCCAGTCTTCGGTTGTGGGAACGAATGGTGCGGGCGGTGTGTTAGTCCCGGCCATTTCATTTTGGTTTGCTTCCGGACTTCTTCAGTTGCTCGTTGGTCTTTGTGTCTCAAGATCCCACCTTCGTTGCCAGTGTTGGATCGCATGGAAGTACTCAGGACACCAACGTTCTGATACCACTTTTTATTTCTTGCTAGGAGCACAGGAAAAAGAACTCCCGCGGAAGACACTACAACAGCCTTTATAGCCAGCTGCTCGCAACTTGTGTTCAGTGATGGCTTGTTGAATTTCCCGCCACCAGGGAACCATCCAATCACAAGTAAGTATGCTAATACAGAACAGAATGTACAGCTGAAGATGGAATAGAGGGAGAAGTAATTGGCAGTAGCACTGTGCTTCCCATGGAGGAGTCAGCACATTCCACAGAAGGCCCAAGACCAGAGACTGCGTAGTTCTGTACTAGATGGTAGGGGGAGGAAAAGTTTCAGGATAGTCCCCCTTAGAATCTATTAGGTTAGCAGCTTATAACTTTAGTCTTTCAAGCTTAAACTGGAAGAGCCCATAAAGATTTGGACTCAATTGGATCTCACTGTGGCATCTTTGGGCTTAGGCCTGACATGCTCTGGCTACACCTGTTGTTCTCTCTCACTTTCCTGCTACTCTTGCCATGCTGCATTCCAGTTATGTCAGCCACTCTGCAGTCTTGCTACCCCTGCTGCTTTGTACTCCACCACCTAACAGCTCCATTGCTTAACAATGTAAATTCCAGTCCCAATTGGGGTCATTAGGGGAAGACTTTATACTGGGTTCTTTTATTATTTTTATGAATGATAACTACTATCATTTTACTACTACTACTAGTAATAATCAATTAATATGTTGATTACAAAACCAGCAAGCACACATTACCTAAACTATCTCCTCATAAAGGTCAAGTTTTCAGGAAGGGGGAAATGGTTTATTTTTTATTCTTGGACAGGAACTCTGGTACTAGAAAGAGAGTTGCTAAGTTCTTATTGGCTACTATTGTCATAAAAAGTTTAAAGTAACCTAAATTGTGATGATGACATGAAGAAATCTTTTATTTTATTATTTTGATTTCATTTGATATATTTGTTTTTGCTTTGCTTTATTTCATTCAGGTGGTGGTTGTTACTTTTAAAGCCCTACATGGTATGGGTCCAGGTTATCTGAGGAGCTGTCTCTCCCTGATGTGACTAGCCCGTCCCACTTGTGCCCACAGAAGAGGCCTGCTACAGATCCCGTCTGCTAAAAAATTGAAACAGGCTGGGTCAAGGAGATGAACCTTTTCTGCTGTGGCCCCACTCCTGTAGAACATTCTACCACTGGAGGTGAGAACTTTCTCCTCCCCTTTGGCCTTCCAGAAGAGTATCAAAATCTGGCTTTGCCAGCTGTTCTGAGGTTCTCTGGTGGTGGGGTGATGCAATTACAAGTCCTCATCCCATCCTGTCGGGCACTTAGTTCTCTTAGTTTAGTTTTAGAATAGTTCTTAATAATATTTTAACTCTGCATTGTTTTAATCTTTCAACCAGTGGTGGGATTCAAATTTTTTTACTACTGGTTCTGTGGGCATGGTTTGGTGGGCGTGGCAGGGGAAGCATACTGTAAAATCTCCAGTCAGAAGTGGCATTTGCTGGTTCTCCAAACTATTCAAAATTTCCGCAACTGGTTCTCTAGAATTGGTCAGAACCTGCTGAATACCATCTCTGCTTTCAACTATCTTTTACTTGTTTTATAATCTGTAAGTTATCCAGAGTCACCTTATAGGGGAGATGAATGGCATAATAAACAAACAAATAAATAAACAATTAAATCCTTGTTTACTTCTTATATATGTCTACATTGTATTTTTAATGCTCTTACTATATTTGAACCTGATTTAAATTTTAGTTTCATTCATGATTACTAAATATGAGTGAATAAATAATACATTCAGGCAGAATTCCCTCAGTAGATAAACTCTAAAGTTCAAATGCAAACATTCAGTTTGGTGGCAAACAACTATTCTTGTACTGTTCACTAAATACAGTCTACATTAGAAGTGAGAAGCAGGATTTGTAGACAATAGGCAACCCTTTAGGCAAATTTCAGCCCTTGCGTTTCTTTAAAAACTATATATTATGTCTAAATAGAAAATATAATCTATAAGCATTCTGATTATTTTATTCATGCTGCTTTCTGAATAAAAATGTTGTATGATCATTTCATTCAAAAATAAGAAAGGTTTAAAGGATATTTCAGATTTAAATTTGTAAATAATCATTAACATTATTGTGTTGTTTGGAAACATCACCTACACTGAAAATCATTTATAGAAGTATGTAAATTTACAGATTTAAAATAAAAACAATTTTAGGTAAAGGCCATTTGGTTAAGGATTTCATAGAGGTATTTGGTTAAGTATCCCTACTCAGAATCTTGTCACTTCTGGAGCGATAACATGAACCCCCATTAGTATATGGCAATTAAGATCAATTTACATATTTTAATTAAGATCCATCCCACATAAAACAATTAGGGTAATAGGCATACTAACTGATTTCATAACATTTGGACGTTTTTCCAACTAGATAGACAGGAAACGTTAATTAGCATTAATTAGTGCTGATCTGCATATGTTTGATAAGGCATACCCTCACTACAAATGATTATTTATTCCTGAATCTGCCAAGTGCTACCATAGCAGAAAATAAAGGAACTTCCTTCATATTGTATGTAAATGTCTGGTAATTTTTACTTGTTTTTCTATTTGGACTATATATTATGAAATAAATGAATAGAAATGAATATACAAATATATACATTCATATATAGAGAAAACATACTAATTAATGTGCAGCAGTTAATAGGCACTGATGACATTTCCATAATAACTGTGAAAATGATGGTGTTTAGAACCTTTTCTATTACATTTTGTCTTTATATCCTGATACTAGAAATCAGTATAATTTTCAGATAATTTTTTGGCAATCTTTAAAGATGAGGATACTGTAATATATTTAGAAAAATACAGCATTTGTCAGTGTCTCTTCCCACTGAAATAACAACATCAGCAACAACAACAATAATAACATTTGCAAGAAATTATACTTGCCTGCAAGTTAAGAACTGGTGGGACTACAGATGAATAGAATATTCTAGAAAAAGAATATAGAATATCGAAAAAAAGAAGAAGATGCAAAATAGTTCTGGGCCAAAGCACCTGCCCCATAGCACCCCAGATTTAACAATTATTGATAGGAAAGACAATGAAGTCTGGATAATGGATGTGGCAGTACCTGGAGATAGCAGAAGAGAAGAGAAAGAACTGGAAAAGATAAGAAAATACAAAGACCTGCAAATAGAAGTAGAATAACTGTGACAAAAAAGCAAAGGTAGTACTAATAGTAATAGGTGCTTGGGGTACAATCCCAAAATAAGAGGAATATCACTTGAATTGACAAAATCACCATCAGCCAGTTGCAAAAGGTAGATTTACTACAAACAGTTTACATCTTGCAATGATGCCTTTAACATTATGAAACAACAGGTTTGGATACTTACAGAACAATAGATTTGAAATGCTATGTTAGTTAGTTAGTTAGTTAGTTACTTACTTACTTACTTACTTACTTACTTACTTTTAATCCTAATATTGTGCTAATAGGACTGCCTTCTTCAGCTTTACACAAAATACCTCTCTCTATATCCAAGTGAGTATTTTATTGCCACAGACCCTCTGCTTAGTGGAGATACTCAAATTAAAACATCCAAGGCAGCTGTCTCACTTCCTGAACACCTCAAATGAAGGGAATCCAACACCTCTTTGGGTGATTTGTTCTGCTATCCCAGGTCTCTTTCAGTTAGGATTTTTTATTTTCAACATTCAGTAAGAATCAGTCTTCTTGTAGTTTAATTCTGATATTTTGTGCCTTGCACTCAAGAAAAACAACAGATCTTAATATTTTTTTCTATATGACATTCTTTCAGCTATTTGAAGAATGCTATTGTATCCCCTTCACCTGTCTATTGTCAAAGCTAAACATACCAAGCTACCTTTAGTCCCTCTTCATACAACTTAATTTTATATAGCTCTAATATTTGTTGCTTTTCTATGAATCCTTCTTACAGAGTTTTGTCCAGGTCTAGTTTCAATATTCAAAGTGTAATCTGATGAAATAGTATGATAGATTTTTTTTTTCATATTTAGAAATTATACTGCAGGGCTGTCAAACTCCCAGCCCATGGGCCGGATTCATCACACACTGGCCACACCCATGCCTGGTTTAGCAAAGGGGAAAAAGTCCAAATCATCATGTGATGCTACCATGATGACATGAATTTGATACCCATTATACTGCTATTGATATAGCTTAAAATTGCCTTCACATCATATTTTTAGTTCAAATTCAGTTTGCATCTGACTACTAACACTACAAGATTCCTATTGCAATTACTATTACCAAACTGGGTATCCCTCATCCTGTACCCGTGTATTTGATAACTAAAGAACCTCGCATTTATCTCTGTTAATTTTAATTCTTTTCTTTGCTGTTCATTTCTGTAAAGAATCAAGATTGTTCTGAATTTTTTTTCTGTCTTCTAGAAATAAACACAATTTTGCATCATCACCGGATTTAATAAGCATTCTCTAAATCATTAATGAAAATAGTGTGCTAAGACCAGGAAGGGAACCTGATAGTCTGTCACTTGATATTCTGTATCAAATATAGAATTTGATGTAGACCCATTGACTATGATTGTCGAGCCAGTTATATATTATATTGTGTAATCCATCCCAGACCTAACTAGATTGCTACTGAGTTTGACATTGCCCAATCATATGAAAAAGTAAAAACACATGTAACACTATAAATCATAGGCCCAAATTATTTAGAAAATATTTTATTGCGATTTTATTGTAATATTGTCCTACCAAATGTTCTACAACATCTATTAGTGCTATAGACAAATTGATATACATAAAATATAGACTTCTCTCCATAGTTAGTTATTTTAGATATGATAAAAGGCTTCAATGGTCACTTGACAAACATACCAAATCAATTCCTCAAAGAACATATGATTTAAAAAATATTTGAGTTTCTAATCTGATTTTATTGGTAAGATCAATTAAATCTGTTTCTGGAAAAATAAGTTTTCATCTAAATAGGGCCACCAGTCCTATTTTTTTTTAAAGGCACAAAAAGTTGGTATTAGTCTTCCGCATAGTTTTCAGGCATGATAGGTTGAAAATTCCCATGAGATATTCTGTGGGTGAGCTTCTTAATAATGTGAAAATCAATGGTTTTATTCTTAGGCCTTTTCAGGTCAGTTCTATCTTTATTGGAATGACTGAGGCAGGCTGGAAGTATCCACACAAGGGACCAAAATTCTCACCAAAGCAGATTAGTCTAAAACAAGACCCAATGAAGCATACTTAGTTACTGTATTTTATATTCAGAATGTCTCCAACATTTTCGGTCAAACAACTTTAACATCTTTTAAACCCATCAATAAATGCCAAACTAATAAGGTGAAAACAATTCCTTATCTCTGTTCCCACCCTATGAGACATATTTAAAAATAAATTTTTAATGAGATTGGGGGGGGCAGTATGTCATTAAAAAAGGGTGGTAATTGAACCAATCACTTTTATTTATTTATTTAGCATATGGCAAATACATGGATTTATAGTTCAACCACCGCCTTGGTGGTGCAGGCTGTTAAATGCCTAGCACTTAGTTTCAGCTGCCTGCAATTAGTGCAGGCTCGAATCCCACCAGGCTCAAGGTTGACTCAGCCTTCCATCCTCTCGGAGTAGGTAAAGTGAGGACCCAAGATTGTTGGGGGCAATAAGCTGACTTTGTAAAAAAATGCCACTTGGGGGAGCCAAGAAGTTCTAGTAATAAGCAGGCATATACAATGGAATGAAGGCTATTGCTGAGTGCATTTGGTTGTGCTCCCAAAATTGTAAGCTGCCCTGAGTCTCTGGAGAAGGGCAGCATATAAATATGAATAAAAATAAATAAATAAATAAAAATAAAAATCTTAATGTTCAGTCCACCCAGCCATTCAAGGACAGGGTGTGTGTGATGCTAGTTCGCCTCCTTGTGGTGCACCCTGGATAGCATGGTAGTGTGAACCAAACTGGCAGACTAGCAACAACTGGCAGCCAGACTACATTGAAGAATTGGCAGTTAAGGAGCCAGACATCTTTGTAGAACTCCTGGCTCTCTAAATACATGGCAATGGATAAACAAAACGGGCCTTTTCAGGCCCAAAGGACTAGACAGAACCAATCATAATCTAACCAGCTTATATGAACTCTAAATCATTCCTAGTATTATATATTGCTAAACTATTTCCATGCTGCAGGCACCCCAAAATCTAGTTCACCATCCTATTTGGCCTACTTAGTTTTTGAGGAAAAAGAGCTTGAGAGATAAAGTAGGTGAAAAAACTATTCACCATTTTGAATTCCACAGTCGAGCTCCTGATAAACATATCTCTCTAACACCAAGTGGCTATAAATAAAACTCCAACTAACATATACTCTCAATCAGGCATTTTTCAGAGATACTTTCAGCAAGTATAAGTAGTCCTTTTTAGCTGCCTCAGTGACTTCTCTCAGTTACGACAATGATGAAAACGAAATCTGCAACCAATGCTTTGCACCTTCTCTCTCTCAGTTACATGTTTGCCATCACAGTCAGCACACACTGTCTTGTGGCTGATTCATTTTTCTCTCTCTCCTCTTCTTCCCATGAGTAGATGATTTAAACAAACTATCTTTTCCTAAACTGCTTTTCTGGCCAATGCAACAGGTCCTTCAAAATGCTACGGCAAGCTAACAAATTTTGTTCTGTGACCTTAATTAAGGCTCACAGCTGCTGCTTGAAATTGACAAGACTCTAATCAGTTTCACAGAAAGACTTTTGTTCGCTCCTTTTGGGCCTAGCACATTCTTTTCAATTTGCATTCTCCATTGTGCCTGATTACTCTTTTATAATCCCTTCCACACCAATGAATATAAATAAAAACTGTTAATTCTCTTCTTCCTAATCCTCCCAGTGCTTGGATGAACATTCCAAAGAATGGGAAGTAAGGAAAAAGGGATATGAGATTTGCCCAGCTTCCTCTGAAGTCACGTTCTGGAAACCTTCATGGCCATTGGTGCTCACTTGGCTGAGTTGTATCCTTCTGATATTGTAAAGAAAAAGAAAGCTGAAGTAAAACTGAGCACAGTCACAGGATTTTTACTTAGTGATTGCTTTGCTTAACGATCACCTTGTCAGCCCCATTTGTGATCACTAAATGGGAATTACCCTTACAACCAATGTTCCCCTTAATTTCCGACAGGCAACATACAGAAAAAAATGTTTTGTACAGCTTCCTTCAAATTAAGTGCAAATGTGTATGCCACAATTCAAGTGTATGAATAAATTGCAAAAGCATGTAATAGTGACATGTTAAAATGTTTACATATTTCTTGGTTAAAATATAGAAACTAATAGTATGTCACAAACATTATTTAACTTTTTTTTTTACTGCTGGCAACTGCCTTCCATAATTTCCTTGGCAGTATTTTTCAGAAATGGCTTGCCACTTCCTTCTTTCTTGAGAGAAGTGATTGGCACAAGGTCACGCAGGTTGTTTTATGCCTATGGTAGGACTGCTTAGAATTGCTTACATTCTTAGATTTACCTCAAACTCACAATTTCCCAGCTTCTAGCCTGATGCTTTAACCACTACACCAAACTAACCACATACACACTTATTTGCAGATTATAATATAAATTTGCTAGTCACTTGATAACTTATAATTATAATCAATATTTTGTAAACATTTTAAGACTGTTTCTTTTAAGGGATAATTTTAAACTGTAAAGCAAGAGTCTTCAAACTTCCAAGCTAACATGACTGGAGGAGGAATTCTGGGAATTGAAGTCCACAAGTCTTAAAGCTGTCAAGTTTGAAGACCCCTGCTGTAAAGAAAAGAGAAAGAAAGAGAAAGAAATATTAACACCAAGTAATAATTGATAATCCAATCAAGCAACAATAAAAAACTAATAAAGGAACGACTCCCATCAACACTGACAGAGCAAAGAGCAGACTTCACTCCCTTCAAGCACCGAAAACAGCCAGGCTCAGAGAGCACAAAGGATCCCACAGAAAAAGAAAATATTTAGATCGCCTTCTTTTTCATCCCACCCTCTTTTTTTATTCTTCTCTGGATGTACTCTGGGCTTACTTGAACCTAATTATTATTAACTTAGATATTGATTTTTTTATAAAGTTAGCAATCATGGATCATGTGTGGCTTAACTCTGAATAAATATTAATGTAACCTTTTTGGGAGGGAAGAGGGAGGTACTTCTCTGTGTTAAGGAGATTCTGGGATCAATCCCAGCAGGTCTCTGGTTGGGCCCAGTGCAGTGGCAAGACCAGAAAAAAACCACCGCCTGCTTCCCTTAGGACTCCTGGTCAGTCCATGCTGTGGCAGTGCTGAGCAGTCCTTGCTGCTTAAATTAAGCTGAGGTGGTGACCTCACTCCAAACTGCTTGTGAGTTGTGAGCCAAGACTCCCTCCCTTATTATGGCCTTTAGGTCAGAGAATGTAGCTATAAAATACATATACCTATAATTATGAATAAAGATAAAAGGTGGACATAAATGCAATGTATAAATATAAATTAATATAATAGCTGTAATACAGACAGCGGTGGCAATCATCAAAATTTGTGCTAAACTTCAGTTATATGTAGGACAGATGAAACAAAAGTGGCACAGAATTGTATATATGTATGTATTGATTCCATTTTAAAGAGCTATCCTGTTAGAGAGCCCAATTTTTATCTGTCACTTATTCTATTGGAGCAAACCCCTAACACAGCTCTCAACCAGACTGCTTGTAATGAAAACCGGTAATGAAACCGGTAATGAAATCAAATAGGAAATAATTCCCTTTGTTTATATAATTGTCTATAATAATTTTCTCATGTTTATGCCCAAATAATTTCTACATTTTCCCAAATTAAATAGTAATACTGCAAGTATTAATGAATAGGACATACACGATGAGAAAACTCTCTGCTGTTTGCCACTCAGATGTATCCTGGACTATTTATGTGTTTTCTCTTCAAGCTTCTTCCTCTCATGAATTGTTTTACCCTTCCATGGGACATATTATTTATTTATTTAAATTTAGAAGCCACTTGATTCCAGACAACTTTACAAATTAAAACAAAACAAAAAAACAAAACCCAGCAATGCAAACAACAGAAACCATATATGTTTGGTGGAGGGGAAGACACAATATTGCAGAATAACCTACACCACTCAATTCTAGACACAGGATAGGAGAACAGTTGGCTCTTCAAATCCACTCAGAATATCACCAGGATGTGGGAACTGAAACTATCTCTGAGGAACAATGTGATCCATAAGGTCTCTCTTGTAGTGGGGACAGTTTTCTTTATCTATCTATATTAAAGAATCTCCACGGATTGATTGCTTTTCTCCGGGAACAACCAGATAAAATTTCATGGTAGGTTTGTGTGTGCATGTGTGTGTGTGTGTGTGTGTGTGTGTGTGATGCCTTTTGCAACTGCACAAGGATTCAAGGCTTATTCCACATTTGACCCCTCCTTCCACCTTGTTAGCAGTTTCCCAACCTGTGAATACATTGTTCTTCACATGGAGCATTTTGTATAAATTGGCCAGGGATTTGGGGGAAGGTAGAGGGCTAGTCAATGTTTTTCAATGCTGCTCTAGCAATTAGATTTCTGCTTTCTGGGATTTTATTCAAGGAAAGGACAGGAGTGATACCTGATAAGGTCAAATGAAGCCCACAATATTTGGCAAGAATAGGTAGAGAGGTTTGTGGCCAACACTAACCTTTGCTAAGTTTTATTACGTTTTTTGTTTTATTGGATGTGAACTGTGAGAGAGGCATGTTCCATAGTGAAAGAAAAACAAATCAGGAACCTGAACTAAACCAGCAGAAAAACAGAGAGCAGACAAGAAGTTCAGAAAATAATGTGATTGTCAATGTTTTCACAGGGAAGTGTTGCAGCTCCGGAGGAGGGGGGGAAGAAGAAGAAATTAATGAGACGGTATTTAATTCTTAAACCAGAGTTTTTGTTAATTTTGACATATAAAATAATTGTGTATAGTGAACGAACGATATAACCTTTGTACATTTCCTTTCATTATAAATGATGTAAAAGTTTAAACAAAATGATCATACAACTTCTTTCCAGGAGTTAATTTATATGACCTTTCCTCATCCAGAGTACTTTGGTGCTTTGATGGTATGTTCATTAAGTGAAGTAACTTTCAGATTGTGGCTGCGGTTAATACTTATTAAATGTCAGTGCTGGAGAGAGAAAGTCACAGTGGCCTCTTTATGAACAATTCTTATGAACCATTTGAGGGGAGGGCAGATGAAAGACCCTCAATTCAGTAAAACATAATTGTAGTAAAGTTTGAACAAGTGCTCAGTTGTATTATGCAAGAGAAGACTTCATGTTTTGAACAGATTTAGTAGACTACACTACTACATTTTGGTTCTAAATGTGCAATCCACAAATCACTTCGTTCAGAGCAGATTTAAAATACTGCTATAAATTGAAATGAGCTGGATCTAAGCTAAATTCTTTATAATCTAGTTCTTGCTTGGATCAATGCAGTTCTAAGTTAAATAAATTAAGACTATTTTTTCACATTTATTACAATGAGAACTAAGTGCAACTAAATTTTTAATTATCCCAGTCCCTTTTTTTGCTCAAATAACATTGAAGGGTGTGCTTGCTGACTGAATCCTAAGCAGGAGTGGGCAGAATAAAGAATAGAATTTACTGATACATCTCTGAATTGATGGATGACAATTCAGCTTTCTAGCTCCCCACTAAATTGCTTAAATTGACAATGAGGAAATGAAAGTTTAGGTAACCAGAAGCGATTTGGAAGAAATTATGTATGTCGTACTGACTAATTTGATACACAAATCCAAATGTTATATCAATATCTATAGAAATTACAATAAGGATATGCCAGTTTATGTCCTCTCTAAATTTCAACTTAAAAAAAAAGAATCAATCTACAGTTGTGACATTTTTAGTCATCCCTTGATACAGAATAAACTGCTCACTAAAAGTCTATACTGCTACTATAATCATTTCTGGACTATTAACATTAGTAGCTGCTGTTTCAGAGAAAGATGCAGCATCCATAGTTCCTTACTTGTTAAGAATCTTGGTTAAGGATTTGCAGCTTTTAGATGAATGTTCAACTTGCTAGAGGCATGCAATCCCACAACTATTTTTATATATTTAATGGTGGAGGCTACAGATCTAGAGAATGGATATGAAACAGACTGGCAGCAGTCATGTAACACAAAACATTTAAGAATAGGAATAAGAAAAGGCCAAGCATATTATGTGAATAAAAAAATATAACAGAGCCAGGTAATCTTATGAATTTCAAATCAATTTTTCCCTTCTCTGAATATGACTTCTTTCATGCCCCTCTCAGAGACAACAGCAGTTAAAGAAAGCACTTAATCAATATTTTAGTATCTTCCTAGGATTGCTCACGTATTTTTGTGGGAGAAACTAAATCCAGTATTCTGTGGGGAGCATTATAACTATTCATGATAATTTGCTCATTCCTTCAGTGGGCTTCCCTAGAGCTTGTGTCATAATTAAAAACAAAGTTCCAGTGTCTGAATAAAATAGTGTAAGGCTTTTATTCATTGCTGTTTTCATATTACAAACAAACTTTAATAAAAATATGGCTTACGTAGGGGAGATTTGATCTAACAGAACAAACTCTCACAAAACAGATGCAACAGTAAATTTTTGGTATTCTCATGTTAAGAACAATTTGGTTGCATGAAGAGAGTAAAACAAATACTATCTAGAGAAAGTTAAGAAGCCTAAAATGATTAATAATCTAATCATGATTAAAATATATGTCTGCACTGTACGTATCCCCAAAAAATATGTGAGAAGGGCCCACAAGCTGTGTTATTTCATAACGCATGCATAAGGTGAGAAGAACAGCACTTTATAACAGAATGTGTCTGGGGAATTCCAATCTTTCTAAAGTTGTTATGTGATATTTATTTATTTGAGGTTGTAAACTCTCAGTCCTATTCTATAACACTGAAATAGGAACAATACCTTGAAGCAAACTATACAGTAGACTTGAACACTGGGCACTATCTAACAAAATGAAATTCAGTTTAAAAAAAGAAAAGTTCTACATGTAGGCAAGAAAAACCAAATGCACAGGTGGTACCTTGCTCAATAGTAGTAACTGTGGGAGGAAACTTGGAGTCCCAGTGGACAATCACTTAAATATGAGCCAGCAGTGTGCTGCAGCTGCCAAAAAAGCCAACACAGTTCTGGGCTGCATTAACAGAGGGATAGAATCAAGATCACATGAAGTGTTAATACCACTTTATAATGCCTTGGTAAGGCCACCCTTGGAATACTGCATCCAGTTTTGATGGCCACGTTGTAAAAAAAACATTGAGAGTCTAGAAAGAGTGCAGAGAAAAGCAATAAAGATGGTTAGGGGGCTGGAGGCTAAAACATATAAAGAATGGACACTGGAGTTGGGTATGTCTAGTTTAATGATAAGAAGGACTAGGGGTGACATGATAGCTGTCTTCCAATATCTCAGGGGCTGCCACAAAGAAGAGGGAGTCAAGCTATTCTCCAAAGCACCTGAAAGAAGAACAAGAAGCAATTGATGGAAACTAGTCAAGGAGAGAAGCAACCTAGTCTCAGGAGACATTTCCTGACAGTTAGAGCAATTAATTGATGGAACAACTTGATGGAACATCCAGAAATTCTGAATGCTCCAACTCTAGAATTTTTTAAGAGGAGACTGGACAACCATTTGTCTGAAATGGTATATGGCTTCTTGCCTGAGCAGGGGGTTAGACTAGAAGACCTCCAGGGTATATTCTATTCTATTCTACTCTATTCTACTCTATTCTACTCTACTCTACTCTACTCTACTCTACTCTATTCTATTCTATTCTACTCTACTCTATTCTAATTCTAATTCTAATTCTAATTCTAATTCTATTCTACTCCCATTCCCATTCTATTCTGGATCTATAATAACCACTTCATGTATGACATTTAAAAAGATGTTCAGTATATGGTATTTTAAGACTAGAATGATATTATAAACATTTAGAACACACACACAAACACACACACAGTATAATGGGGATGATAATGCATACCACACAAATTATGCACTGAAGGCTTGCAACATATCTGGAGGCAACTAAAGTTCCAATGATCTACTTAAAGAACCCTTTGAGCTATGTCAGATCACTGATCCTTTTGACACAATTTATTTGTCTCTGAACAGCACAAATTTTGTAAAGTCTCACAGACAAGTTTTATTCTGCTCTATCTTGAATTTTCTCTGTAAATTCCAGGGATTAAGTAAGTCCTTCCTGCAAACAAATCCTCAATGTATTTTCAGTAACTAAATAACATTCTAGTAATCTAAACAACAGTGTTATCATCTGGTTTTTAGTCAGGGTGCATGGAACATTGAAAAGCAGGACACATAAGGCAAAACACTGAAATCTACCATTCCAGGTAATAATGGTGTTCAGGATCGAGAACTAATCATTATACAAAAAGTATTATATTTTCCACAAAAGGGGAAATATTTTCATATCCTTTTCATACTCTTTCATACTCATACTTATAATGCTACCCAACCCCCAGCACAGAAATAGTAAATGCTGGAGAGAACTCATAAAAAGGAGAATATCTAACATGCTTAAATTGTGCATATTTGCTCCACATGGCCCATTCAACTGGTCCTTCTGCTTGATCAGGAATTATACAATAGCCAATGTTCAAAAAGCTTCTACGAAGGCTCTTGACAGTGTGCAGCGACAGGAGGCAGATAGATGAATAATGGCAACATCAGAAAATTGATCTGGGGGGAGAAGCAACAAGCACAACGGAGAACAGCTGGAAAGAAGAATCAGGAAATGGGAAGGAAAGAAGAGGGATGATGAAAGCAGAAATTACAACCAGCAAGCGAGGAGAGGGAGGAGAGGTGAAGAAAAGGTGGGATGCTAAAAGGTAGAGGAAAGATGGCGAAACAGCAAGGCAAGCAGCATGGGAAGAAGAACAAGTAGGAAATATACAGCAGGGAGGAGGGAGGCAAAGGGAACCAGCAATAGAATGACAAGTGGGAGAAGAGAAGAATGAGGAGGGAGAGTGAGTGTGAAGGAGTTGTACAGAGCAAAAGGCTGTTTTAATTATTCATGCAGCACTGCATACCATTCCCCCTCCCCTTCCAAGGATCTTTTCTATTTCCAGTAATGGGAAGCTTCCTTCTCTTGTTGATTAGTTGCTGTTTTGTGGATCCAATACTGCCTATTATGTTGTATACCCAAAGATGCAGCATAATGGGGACTGGGGTGGGTTTGGTAGGTTGGGGTTGCTTCAGCAATTCCTAGTCTGAAATATCCACTTTTTCAAAATGAACTAGGTATGATTCCTTTGTAACTGCACTACTGTGCTACAGAAAAATAATGACAATCTGGTTGTAGGTATGGCTCCCCCTTGAATAGATATCCTTAGCTTAGATATGAGGATCTCATTTCTATAACTTGGGAGGGAGCACAACACATCCAAGAACACATTTCTCCATATGAAAGGAATGCATTTGCTGAAGCCCACCCCCGCTCCATTTTCTTAAACATTCCCAATTTAAAACAAACTTAAAAGAAAAACCAAAATCCCCTTCCCTGAAAGCTTTTATTATTTTCAGAATCAAAGGCACCTTTGATTTTCCCTACTCTTGGAGGAAAATAGCAGATTCCAAGGCTGAATGGGATTTTCAATAAGCCATTGAAAATGGTGGAAAAGATAGCTACACCCATTTTTTGAAGAAAAAGATAATACAGTATGTTACGTTTATGTGTCTATTTAGAAAGCATCAAGTTTGGTTCTCAAGGGTTGGAAGGCCATCTTCCTCAGAACCTGCTATCAGTCGAAGTGGACAATAGCAGTCTGTGTACAATTGATCTCAAAATAAAAATTAAATAAAAATTTTTTTTACCTTTCACTATTTTATTACATGATGTTTTAAAGGAAAAAGCTACTTTTGTTCAAATTCAGCATCCTAGTAGCTTTAAAAGGCATTTAATTGAAACATGTTTTTTTTATAAAAAGAATAAAATAAAAATTAGAACCGCATTCAATTTCTGACATTTTTATTCAGCAGCATTTTCTAGACCTTTAGAATGCTTCTTCTACAATTACGAAAACATTATTTTAGGAAAGTATTTTGTCCTATAGCACTTAGCCTTGACAAACAATTACTACCTATCACATTAAGCAGAATACATAAAGTAATCTTTATTGCAAGGTTAAAATCAGATGTTGAACAATAGGTGCTTGCAGAGCAATTCTAAGCTCCATGCTATTTTGTGCAGTTTCCATTGAGGGAGAAAACAGTAGAAAGGGATGAGAGATGGAACAAAATGAAGGCCATTCTGAAAAACTTCCGGAAAATATTTTATATGAACATACAGTTTATCATATTTATGACAAAACTCAAAACTTGATAAATACAATTAAGCATTTATCATGGAATTGCCAATAGATCCAAAGAGAAAGCAGATTCATATACAATTCTTTTGTTGTTGTTGTTGTTGTTGTTGATATCAACCTTAGCTAAATATTTTCAGAAATTTGTTCTCAACTTCTTTGTAGATTAGCTCTTGGAGCGGGGTGGTCATGTTTCAGTTACAAATAGATCTCATTTAATGAGTGTCCTGTTTAGTGACAGGACAAACATTCAAAGTTACAATGGCACTGCAAAAGCAACTTTATGACTGGGGCTGGAGTTTACAACCATGTCAACCTCCCAGCAGTGAGATACTTGCCTTCAGGCATTTCACAAGCAGTAGGTGCTAATGATCACCAAAGCTTCCCGGGGTCACATGTTCACCATATGCATGTTTCATGGTTGGCTTCCAACAAACAGAATCAATGGAAAATCCATCAGTAAAATGACGAGTTGTGGTAATGTGGTGTCTCGCTTAACAACTGCAGGTGATTTGCTTAACAACTATCATGAAACTGTTATCATTAAGTACAGCATGGTCACATGATGTTTTACTTAATGACTGTTGCTGGTTCCAGCTGGGTTTATCATGCAAATACTACCTATATTGGTATAATAAATGATGCCCATCGCACAGTGGCTGTGTGATGGACCATAGTGATACAGCAATTTCCCAGGAAGGAGGGAACAGAAAGAGAAGGCAGACGATAGGCATCATGGACCAGAGCTGGAAAGGAGACAGATGAAGTGAGCAACAATAGCTACACCCTAGAAGCTCCCATTATATCCTGGGAGTAGTAAGGGTTTAGTGTGGCAAGATTCTGTCTGCTATAAGAAAGTGTCAAGGCTGACTGGTACCAACAGAAATGAAAGGGGTAAAAAGAATGCTTGGAATGTATTGGAAGCTGGAAGGAAAAGTGAGGAATTTATGTGAGCCGTTGCAGCCTGAGAAAATCCTGACACTTTAAGGTCATGTGATGGGAACCTTCAAAAAGTGCAGGCTGTTTTCCCAAAATAAAAATGCAGAAATTAACTATGCTGTTTTTCACGTGAAAATCTCAGAGCTAGCTTTGCTTCTTCTGTGCCTGTAGTGTATAGATTTATCAGTAAAGTTATAGTCTTAGTAAAATAATATATCAGGAGTTTCTTTGGCTGCATATGTCAAAGGGACGGTTGACAGCAAGCAAATAAAGAACTGAATTCCGGCTGAATTGTTCCATGTCACTCTTGGCTCAGCTTGATACCTGGGGTCTTCATTGTTAGAGGCTTCCAAGCAGACTGGAGAGGCATTTGTTGGGGAAAATCCTTCTCTGGCTGTATTGCATTGGACAGGGGGTACTCTCACTATCCAATTCCAGCATGAAACATAATGTTCCAACAAGACTGCTGTCTGCTTTTTATAAACATACTAAAATTGTCCAGTCTGATAAAAGGAGAACATTCATATTTGTTCTAGTAAAAGGCTTCCTTGGAGGAAAGACAAAATAATGATTGATTCATAAGATATCTTAGATTCCCAGCTGAATCAGATGAAATCTTACAATTATGAGAGGTAGATAAAGCATGGGTTTCATTTGTCCCATGAAGCAAAGTCACAACAAAAGGGAAAAATATCCAGTATGAGAAACTCAAAGGTATTGCCTGAAGTTCAATAGTATAAATCTTACTTCAGCAGAATGATAGCAGAAAGAAAAGCAGCCAAGCAGGCATTCTATCACTTCACCTACTGTACTATACATAACCTCCCTTCACTTTATCACATTTCCCCATTCCACCCCCAAATCCTTCTTTATATGAAGAATTTTGTTTATATTTTACTAATTTCTCCCCAGGTTCTACAGTTCAAATACAGTTCAAAAGCATGTAAGATGCAAGTAGATAAATAGGAACCACTATTGTGAGAAGCTGATGGCACTTCTGCAGTAAGAAGAAACCAACCAGCACCAGACCTGCCTGAATGCTAGGTGAAATTGCTAGAGAAAACACTTCTACAGAACGTTGTTAGTCACTCTGTGTGAGGAGATAATTTGCCTCCCGCAGTGAACCCTACATAGCACACCCATGTGAGCTAAACAAACTAGCAATTTTGGCCAATTAAACCATAATGACATTGTAGACATTCGGCTTCTCAATATACAAACACCATACAATCAATCAATAAATCAATCAATCAATAAAACTGGCTTTGCATAAATGCAGCTCGTAATTTCTCTTGCATAAATTAGACTAATCAAATAATCTGGCAAACAAAGGAGCTGTCTATGACACAGTCAACTGAAACCTGAGCAGTGGTGGGATTCAAAAAAAATTACTACCAGTTCTGTGGGCGTGGCTTGGTGGGTGTGGCTTGGCTTGGTGGGCATGGCAGGGGAAGGATACTGCAAAATCCCATTCCCTCCCCACCCCACTAACCTGCTTTCTAGCCTTGTTCTCCTGTGCAGGCCAACAAAAGAAGACCCAGCTGATCAGCTGGGGCTTGGGAGGCAGAGAATAGATGGGGTGGGGCCAGTCAGAGGTGGTATTTGCCAGTTCTCCAAACTACTCAAAATTTCCACTACCAATTCTCGAGAAGTGGTCAGAACCTGCTGAATACCATCTCTGAACCAGAGATACCAGAGGAGGCATTCCCAGCTTGTCACTTCCAGCTCTCCAAATGCTGATCCAGAAATACCTCAGAAAATCTCCGTTCCCATACATCTGGGGAGTACTAGACTGGGGAAAGGTACCAGGATCCAATGCAGTTTTATTTTTGTCACAAATTTAATATTATTAATCACAATTGCTCTTAACCAGTATTTTTCTCTATTTTGTCATATTCTTATTATTTGAGTGTGGATGGTAAATTTGATTTTATATAAGAAAACTGTTGCCAATTTTATTCACACTCAAATTTCTTAGTTCTGCATTTCTAAATTGTTTCAGAGAGCCTCAGCATTCTTAGAAAATGCTTGCTTGCTCTAATTTTTAGCAGTTAAGCTAATGTTATTTATTTTCTGCAGCAGGAAGGTTGATTGTTGCTTTAAGACACTACCAGAATCTATAATGCAGGTTAAAAAGAAAGAAAATAACTGAAAAATCGAGGATAGAACACTGGTAGGTATAATGCTGTATATAAAGCTGAATAAAGTTAAATACCCAGAAATTCAAAGAGGTAAGTAGCATTTGTTTTACACTATAATCCTGGCAGTATGTCCGTTTATAAAAAAACAGGGTAGCAGTTAAAAGGAAATCATTATGACTTTGATTTACAGTAAATTATATTACATAGAAAAATATCTGTAATATGAATATGATTTGTTGACAGAAGTTAAATCATCCTCACAGGAAATTTAATTTGGAGGGAAGAAAAAGGGGAGAAAGTACTTACTTTTTCTAACCAGTAAAAAGACGAATATGAATGCCCTTTGTTTTATTTTATTATTTAAATTGCCACAAGCAATTATTATTATTAATAACAAATGTCAGACAGAGAAACAAAGAACAGTGAAAAACATCCTCTAATATATTGACAGTATTATATATTCACATTAACATCAGCATTATAAATGCTATGACTGCTCTTGAAATCCTCCCCCAACTCCTCAATTTAAATCACTAAAAACTACAGGTAGTTGACCCCAAAATGTTTTGATGTTAAGTGAGACATTTGTTAAATGAGTTTTGCCCCATTTTATAACCTTTTTTTGCCACAGTTGTTAAGTGAATGACTGCAGTTGTTAAGTTAGTAACGTGGTTAAGTGAATCTGGCTTCCCCATTTTGTCAGAAGGGGAATCACATTGACTCCCCGACATTCCAACCATCATAAAATATGAATCAATCTGAATTTTGATCATGTGACCATGGGGGAATGCTGTAATGGTCATAAGGGTCATAAGTCACTTTTTCAGTGCTATTGTAACTTCAAAAGGTCATTAATTAACTGATGTAAGTCGAGGACTACCTGTATAGTCTAGTTGCAATCACTATGTTCTCTTGGCATTAAAAAAAGAACCCTGTTTAAGCAACACAACCCATGTTTGTACAAATATTTTTAAAAGTAATAGAAGTTGTTCTGATTATGGTAAAATGGTAAAAATAAGAACCTTTGGCTCATAATCAGCATCATTATTCTGGGAGTAAAAGCTGAAAATACAGCATACATCATACATCCAGTTCTACAAATTCTAGTCAAGATAGAAAAAGGAATTATAGTTGTTTGCCTCAGTCTGGTTGAACAGAGCTGGCCTGTTGTAGTACACAACCCCCAGATTACATCCTATTGATGATGATTTGTTCTATTTGCATTAGTCCAAGGGCATTCATTAAGATGGATAATTAACTTCAACCCCAATATAATACTGGAAAATATGCAGAAATTGTCATTTTAAATAATCAACTCTTTTTAATTTCATTGTTAATCCAGTACCTGACAGTAGAAATAGACTAAATGAGGATCAATAAGCTGAAATACTTTGTCAGAAATACAGAAATACTGTGGGCTTCCTCTGCTCAGATGTTTGTTTTCTTTTGGAGGAGTTGTCTTCCCTCAAAGAATCCTGTTCATAATTTAAAATATAGAAGCGTTTAGATCCTTAGAGAGTACAGAAACTTTAATCAAGATAATATTTCAGTTTTACGTAGTAATCCATCACTAGAAATGTTGCAATATATTGTAAATAGGGATGTGTTTAAAAAGACAACCAGTGCAGTATTTATTCTATTTCAAAATCTTTAGCAAATTGCTGTAACTTTTAAAGCCTGTGAAAATTAGGGACTTGGAGACTTAAGAAACAGTTTCTTCCTACATGTACCTATCAGTGTCCTGATGCTGCACTATGCAAGGCTTTTAACTCAGCAAAATATACTTTAATGACCCTTTTTTCCATCAGTGATCTCTTTGGTGTTGCCTTCCACAGAGAAGTCCACCTGTCACCTTCTACATAATCTTTATAAAGTCAGAAGAGATTCTCTTAGGCTTTTCAATTTAAACGATAAATACTACATATAACTTAAATTATATAACTACAAAATGAACTTTATTAATTTTTCTCCTGCTATGCATTTTTAATGAATTTAAATCCCTTCCTTTTCCAAATAGCCTTATACATTATATGCTGGCTTTTATTTTTTATTTATTATAATTTTAATTGTTTTAAGATGTAATAATTCTTATCTTAAAAATCATTTTGAACATTTTCTACAAATGTTATAAATAGAGCATTTATATACATTGGATTGTTCATGGCTAGAAATATTAATATTTAATTTAAATGAACTGTTCTTTGCTAAGGTTTTTGGCCTTTATACTATGGAAACTCATAAAAGACAAGCATATTAAGAAAGCACTTTATCATTAAATTAAGCACAGAGCACAGCACATACAATATATGTTCAAAGATTATGGCTATAATGCCTGGTAATTAAACATCAAATTCATTCTTACACATAATCAAAGAGGCAACTATTTGCTTAAGGCAGAATTTACTCACACACTGGTAAAGCCCTTAAAAACAATGGACACCTGTTCAAGACTCACTTATTGCCTAATTAAATATTAACATGTCTTGATCCAATCTGTGGCATAATTTTAATTACTGTTGTCTCTTAGGATAGCCACATAATCAATGTATTTAGAGCTGTTCCTAGAGGCTATTTTGTAATTCAAACTGTGATCCATCATTACAATATTTCCTCTGGACTGCCATTAGAAAATCAGCCCCATTAACTCCCCTAAATAGGGGAGGGGGAAACATAGTTTCTCTTTAAATAAAATGAAAACTGAAGTTGTTGTTTTTTTAACTTACACAAAACCTAATCTTAGAAATCAGCCTATTATTGGTTGCTTTTCTTAACAGTGTTCCTATAGATTAATCATGGACATGTCCAACCTAGGATAAGCTTATTTAATATGCTATATGAACAGTATTATTTATTTATTTGACTTGTATGCTGCTCCGTCTCCAAAAGGACTCGGGGCAGCTCACAACTAAAACCACATAATAAATTATTTAACTAAAACCATATTAAACAATCAAGTCAAATTAGCATAAAACCCCCAATTTAAAACAAAGTCAGTCCCCCCCCCCGGAGGTCAGCACAGCCCAGACTGTCCAAATAGGGCCTTGGTGGCTCAGGCTGTTAAATGCCTGCACTTAAGATCCAGCTATCTACAATTACTGTAGGCTCGAATCCCACCAGGCTCAAGGTTGACTCAGCCTTCCATCCTCTCGGGGTAGGTAAATTGAGGACCCAAGATTGTTGGGTCTGACTTTGTAAAAATGCCGCTTAGTAATAAGCAGGCATATACAATGGAGTGAAGGCTATTGCTGAGCACACTGGGTTGTATCCCAAAATTGTAAGCCCTGAGTCTTCGGAGAAGGGCGGCATATAAATGTAATTAAAAAAAAAATAGCCAGGTCTTTAAATCATGATGGAAGGTGTGGAGATCGGGGGCCAAACGGAGCCCCAGGGGAAGCTGGTTCCACAGAGTGGGGGCTGCCACAGAATAGGCCTTCCCCCGGGTCACTGCCAAGCGACACTAATATTTAAATATTAGCTTGATTATGTAGTTTTGAAAAAAGAAACAATCCTGATTTTGGGGGGGGAGGATAGTCCTTCTAGAAAGTATGCATAGTACTATAGATTCAAATGAGCATGTAAGTTTGCAAAGTTCTAACAGATACCCTAAACACTTAAGAGGATCAATATGTAGTGGCAGAATGTTTTCACATAAGCATCCTTAGGTGAAAGACAAATTGTATATTAAGTGAGTGCTGAGGTTGATTCCTTTCCATGGTCCATTTGCTGAATATTCAAATTCAAGACAATTATGCCTTATCTGGGTTTGGTGTTGGGTAGGGAACTGAATTTAGATTCCCTGTATTTTCTGTTCCATTTTAGAGCTGAATTTGTCTCCATAGGACTGTTATTAGTATACTGAATTTGTACCACCAAACTTCAACTTAAACAAAGAAACCTTTAAATGTTCATTATAAATTGAAATTACTTCAGATTTATTAAATAGCCTCTTTCACATATGTAGGACACATAATGTGCCTCAGAAATACGTTCTTTAAGAACAAGCTTTGTAGAAATTAACAACTTTTGTTTTATTCCATAATGTGCAATTTCATTTCACATTCATTCCTGTATATGATTCCTGCAAAGATTTTGACTTCTTCATTATTATTAAGAGCAAGAGCTGACATTTGCATGCTTTTCAAAGACACGATAGTCAAAACATTAAATGCCTACATATATTTAATATAACTATTGTTACTTAAATAGCGCTCCAAGTCCTAAAAAGGATCATGATTATGGGAGGGAGATGAGTTAGTTAATAATCCTTTTATTCTACATCACATCTTAGTGGGGGAAAATCCCAAATCATAATTTACTCCAAGGTGGAAAATTCAGAATTAAGGTAACATTAAATGTATACATGGATTTAGTGCATAATCTAGTCTGGCTCTGACCAAGGTATGAACCATCCTCTGAACAGACTCGCTATTTCTGCATAAATCAAGGACTAACTATTGCAGTCAAATAGAAAAATAAGAATCTTCCAACATTTTGGAGGGAAAAAATTAGCAGGACTATGCAAATAATGAATAATATGCCATGGATAAATCTATCAATTTCTATTTTTATCAGTTTTGCATTTTTCCAAGCTAAAAGTTATTCTGCAAATTATATTAATTTACATTATTATTTTAAAAAAAATATCCGCATGAAAAATTGTACTTATTTTCATGCCTATTTCTCCTAACACTATATTTTTTATGCAAAACTGCTTAATGTACACAATCTTGATAGCAATTTCCCCTGTTCCAATTTTCTTTATGCTATTTTCACAAATATATGCAGTTCATGTGCATTTTCTTTAATATATGCATCATAAAATTGGAAGAATATGAATATTGAAGGGTAATTGTATTTTGGTTTGCATATACTTGGAAAATACAAATTAGATAAATTGGCATTAAAATATAATTCAAGCAAATTTCTCTTGTCCCTAAGCTGAAAGGCTACAAAAGCAAATAATTAGTTTCAGGAAAATGACATATGAATTGAATACTGGCCATGATCCATCTGCTCACTAGACCAAGGTTTAAGGGCCTTGGTGGCTCAGGCTGTTAATTGCCTGCATTTAAGTTCCAGCTGCCTACAACTGCTGTAGACTCGAATCCCACCAGGCTCAAGGTTGACTCAGCCTTCCATCCACTCGGGGTAGGTAAATTGAAGACGCAAGATTGTTGGGGGCAATTAGCTGACCTTGTAAAAATGCCGCTAAGTAATAAGCAGGCATATACAATGGAATGAAGGCTATTGCTGAGCACACTGGGTTGTATCCCAAAAATTGTAAGCCGCCCTGAGTCTCCGGAGAAGGGCGGCATATAAATGTAATTAAAAAAAAAATTCAGCATGGGTTTTCACATATTTTTTAGTGAACTGAACACTTTTTTTTACTTTACTACTGGTTCACATATATCTCTTGTTCTCAGCAGTTCTTGTTCTTGTAGTAGTTGCTTTGGGAAAAAAGTAAGCACTTTTGTTGCATATATAAAATTCACCTAGAATAAAAATTATAGATGATACCATATTTTTAAAGTTTAATTTAGGATCAGGGTTTTAAACAAACAATTCCTTCCCCAAATAACTCTGGTATATTTGTTTGACTCTCTCTCTCTCTCTCTCTCTCTCTCTCTCTCTCTCTCTCTCTCTGTGTTTATGTATAACTGGGTAATTGTCAACATTGCACAGGAAATAAACCATGGAAATGTCAATTGTACCTAATTCAATTGTTGATGCTAATCCAGCACTTCTAAAGTGTACAAGGGATTCAAACTATTTTAAGTCAATTCAGCCTTTACTGGGATCTTTATTATAGATTTTGATTGTGACTTGAGGCCTTATCTACTTGAAAATCCATGAAAATAAACTAAATGTTTTCCCTTAAGTATTGGTAGCAGCAATATGATTGTGGTCTCCTTCTCTCCCACACATATTTTGGTTTTGCACATACTATATATATATTTATTGCACCACATTTTGTAGGCAATCAAGTTTTGTTTTATTACAATTACCTAGTTGTTTATTTATTATCTTGATGTGTATAACTGCCTTTCTTCCTCTTATTCAGGGGCTAGCTGAATAAGAAAAAGCTTCATCCTTTGGTTGAAATGATCCAAGAAAGTTTAGTTCATAACTAATTAGATTTTAGGAGGGCATAAGCCTTTTGATATTTCTTGCTGCAAATGAGAAACTATCATTTTATAACTTAATGAATTTAATGAAAATTCTCTCTGACTATTATTTTTTGGCTTTAATAAACAACCATGGAAAAACTGAAACTGAAATTGTCAGTTTCGACAACAACTTTTCATGCAAGAGAAAATAATGGTTTGGAGCACAATAAATACCTATCCTAAAATTCTTTGGGAGGAAAAACTGTTTACTGTAATTCATTTTATAAAGACTGAATGAATAAGCTGCTATTAAGTATCTACCAGTGAGGGAAGGGATTATTCATGACTAATATCTCTGGGAAATTTCAATGAACCATTTGTAAATTGAGTTATAATACTTTTACTTAATGAAATTCTTTCAAGAGCAACTTATTTTTTCTCATGTTTCCATTTCTGTTTTGTGAGAAATGCAACTAGCCCAATGTCCACCAGTCGAGAGATGCATCCTTGAGGTTTATTCTTCAATATGCTGGCTCTTTAAGAAATACAAAGCATCTCATCAGCAATATATTTGTATTGCTTCATGCAATCATAGTTCTGGTAAGCTTTTTCTAGGGCCTGTTTCAGTGCCCTGCCCTTGGAACTCTTGGAGAACAAGTTTAATAAAATATCCATGTGTGTTTGGAGAAAATATGTGTTTGGAGAAATCTCACTAGATGTGGTTTTTTATGATATAATCTTTACTGAGGTTTGCATTCTAGATTGCTTCTGCCTTTTTCAAAGAAATAGCCAGGCCAACAGATTGATTTTGTATAAAATACCAAAGAGCTCAAAATTACCTGTTTAATTGCAGTATTTTCTTCTTATAAATTCAGGGCCCCTATATTAATATTAATGTAGCAAAATAAGAAGGGTCTAAGCCTGATACTGGCAGTATTGTCTTCTGTCTATTTGTAAGAATTATATTTACATTCATTTATTATATTTTTTTGTCTAGTGTGGTTTATGGATCCTGATCATAATAAAGCTTGTTGTTCCTTAAGCTGAATAATCATAATTAAAAAAACAGTTGTTTTTTTACTTAAAAAATATTACAAAAAACATATAAAATATATCCAGGTCTTTTAAAGGGAGAAGAGATACAACATTAAAACAAACATCACCTACAGCTACTGGTCATTTAAGAGCACGTGATGTGACAGAGACAACTGGTTATTACCTTTGTGCTATGATGTTTCTTCACATCTTTATGCACTACGCATCCCAAACTCCAATTAACTTCCATACACATTTGAGTCATGAAGTGATTGCAAGCCTCACTGTGAAGCAATGCATTTTCTCTTTAAGTAGCTCCTGTTCTCAAGTAGATGCATGCTGAGAATAGCAAAGCACCTTCACACTGGATGTTCAGCCAGCACTGTGCTTCCTGTCAAAATATTTCCTGTGTAAATGGAATGATGGCTATGGCAAATAGTCTAGGATGACCTGCTCTTATTTCTTGGCTGTGCAACAGCACAGCACAATTAGATTAAGAGCATAGGCATCCTCCTTTAAAAAAAAGTTACTTTAATTCTTAACTCAACCAGCTCCACCCATATAGCTCTATTCTTTTAGACTATCTCAATGATTATTTTATTATTCATTAAAATATCTCTTCAAGTTATGGAGAAATTAAGTTTCTTGAAGGATGGCCTTGCATGATGCAAGATGTGGTAACCAAGGAAGAAAAAAATGACTTGTGTATGTATCTTCTTTTTGCACTTCATTAACATTTACCTAGCACTCAGAAAAATACACGGGAAAGACAGACCTCTATTTTGAAGAACTGCAAATCTAAACACCCATAAATGGAAGGTGGAGGTGGGATGAAGAGACTTAGAAAATGACAGACAAGTCAGACAAGCAAGAGAATAGTCACTGCAGCAAGAGCTCCCTGCAGTGACATGCTGGAAAAGAAGAAAGAGCATTATTTCAATGACAGAACACTAGTTCATGCAGTAAAGAACTCTAGACTGCAGAAGTAGGAAACTGGAATTTCTTTCCTGCTAAAGGCTTAAACTGACAGACTAGAGCTAAGCAAAAGTCAAATGGATGGAACTAAGCAATAAATTATTTTTTTAAAAGTCACTACTAATTACCATCTCATTCACATCTATAAGGTGGATTAATGTGTCATGATTGACATGGCAATGTAGTTTTCTTGAACAAGTTACAATGCCTAGTTCTATACTATGCTAAACCATAAATCATGGTCTATAAGCTACCATGGCTGCATTCATACTTCTCTACCCATTCATAAAGCTATGTAAATACAGAAATACAACATGATTGTACAATACCCAGTAGAGAAGCCAGACATATCTATAGCATATTAACAAGTGCCCAGATATTAAGGTATAAAGGAATAACTTGCATTGTGGGGGGGGGGTTCTTTTTAAAATTGGGCTATATGAGAAGGTTTTTACAGATAAAAAAATAGCCTGTATACCAATGATTCCTTTATTTGGTTTATATTTATTCCTAATGAATGACCAGGATTTCAGACAAGAGTCCTTCTCAGTTCTTCTTTGGACATGCCAGAATAAGCATGTATTCTTCCACTGAGACTCTACAGCTCAGACATTTTAGAAGAAGGAGAGGAACATGATTCCTCTCAATTTTTTAAATGTTCATAGCCCTATCCTATAAAAACATAAGGACAACCTGTCACCGCTGAAATACAATATGGGATAAAACATCAAAGGCCAATACTATGCTTTAATATCTTTAAAAGTAGTTATTACCATTATTCAAGTTATTCAAAACCTGCGAAGATTATGAAAGAAAGTACTTGTGCATCTACTAAAACTAAATGAAGATAACTCAACTAGATAAAAAATAAACATGAAAGGAAATTTCATCTATTGTATCTTCTAAGCCTGATGAAGAAACTGTGATCTCTCAAAGGCAACAGTCCTGTCTTGGCAACAGTGACTCACCCCATTGTATTTGACACTCCATTGTTATGGTCTCCATTTGAGCACACAAACACACCAGGTCCCCCTTCTTGTGGTAGAAAATTGCTAATCTGCCATTTATTCAGCATATCTCTATTGCCATTTTCTTTCTGGAGCACACTTTACTAATGGCCTCCAACAGAAAACTGGAATACCACTGCTTTGTTTCATTTGGGTTACTATGACTGAGATAGGTCTCAAGAAACCAGAACTCACAAATAAAGACATAAACCAGAACTTAGGAAAAGCCTGAATCAGCATAACATCCAACAATAATAGCTTCCATTGCCTGCCTGTGAGAAGACAACTTCATACAGTTAGCACTATGGGTTTACCTTTCTTATATGAATGTCAGGATATTTTGGACATCATCCAAATAGTTTTATCACATTTGCAAGGCAAAATATTGCTTACCTGAATTTCATATAGTTCAAAATAAATTGCTATGATGCTAATCCATGTAAATTATCATGCTAAACGCGTGCTTATTTCAAAGAAAAGAATAAAATATACTAAGCAATCTACAGTAAGGAACACTTGGGAAACTCTTAAATAAATTCATATTCTCTGAAACACACAATCGTTTCAGTACAAAATTGCCTCTAAATTGTTCGTTTCTTCTAAAACCATAAAGAAAAGTTCAGTATTTTTACAAAATCAACAATTTACAATGTACCCAGAAATGCTTAAAAATTCAGATGCACTAGGCAGCATAGTTTGAGCTAAAGATTCCCCCTCCCTTGTATTTTTATTTATCTACAGTATGACTACATAACTTACAAGATCCCTGTAGTAAAAATGAATAGAGAATGTGGGTAACACATACTAATTTGCATTATTTATTATTACGTTGCATTCCTTGTGGCATAATCTTGAGTGTCAGCACAATAATTCCTGGAAAAAAATAACCAGTCTAATAATTTTTAGATAGAAGCTAAATTTTGAAACCTGGGAAAAAAAGATGAAGAAAGCTAACTAAGATGTGTGGTGCATCTTCACCATTATTCAATGCCTAGTTCTGACCTAAAAATCCTTCATGATGCCAAGAACCTTTATTCATGAATCAAACTAGAAAGTGGCACTTCTGGGCAAACATCTGCGCAAAAGGTTAGCAATGAGGTGATTCTTCAATCTTATTTTAACCAAGGTTGTGAGACAGTGATTTGCCTAAGGCTACCCAGTATCTTCAATCTAATCTAAGTTCAATAGATGACAGACGATATATTTAAAGAATATACTCAAAGAAGAGAAACATTCAATAGTGGCTCAGAAATTATAAGGAGAGATACTACAAACTGTTGGCATTTTGTTGACAATTACTTTTCTAAAAGAAGATCAAGTCACAAACTGGGGAATAATGGGTCTTACATAAAATATATATGGATTCATACCTATATTTATGTATATTCCAAGTTAGAAGTATGTTCAATATCAAAGGAGAAATGTGATGGAACCAGATTTTTAAAAAATAATATATACTCTTTTTGAATCTTCCCAATGATATGCACAATGATTGTATAAACTATGATATTCCCTGTAAGACTCAATGGAAGCCAAAGACAGATTTTGAAGGGGTAGGATAAGAAGAATATTGATGCTTTTGAACATTGGTGTTGGAGAAAACTCCTGAGAATATTATAAATAACCAACAAAACAAACAAATGGCTCATTGAACAAAACAATCCAGAGTTCTCCCTTGAGGCACAACTGGCCAGGCTCAAACTATCCTACTTCAAACGCATTATGCAAAGATCTAGTTCCCTGAAGAAGACACTAATGCTGGGAAAGGTGGAAGGAAAGAGAAGGGAATGACCAGCAGACTTGGTTACAGTGATGATCAGCATACTGAAAGCACTGAAGGACAAGTTTAGAGATAAATCATTGTACAGAAAATTTATGTGGTCACTAAGAGTAATCAAGTGACTCGACAATGATTTGATGCACACAATCAACTAGTTGTTTGCACACTAGGATTTTAATGTGAAAGAGAGATTTCATCAAGCTTGTTAGCGCAAAACTCAAGAGGGTGCCTTTCCCCAGGTATCCTTCTATACGTGTACAAGCATACCTGCTTTATTTCTTTGCCAGTCCCAGAGGAAAAATGTCAGAGTCTTCCTTTCCTTTAACAAACTTTGCTTCTGCTAACAGCATTATGAAGTACTTCTATTATATGCACATAACTCTGCATTAAGAAAATGTATTTGTAAAAGCTTGTATTAAGAAATGCATTATTCTTAATATAACACATATAATAGGAAGAAATTACTTGCTAAAAACGAAGGTATACCACAGAAAATGTGCATTCATTAGAAATGTTGGTGCCAATTCCTTTTTTCTTTTTCTTCTGTCCTGTTGGATTTATTCACACTGCAAATGAGCGCCAGTTTTCTTAAACTTTGAAAAGTGAAAAATTAAGTAAAAATAAAATCAATTAACTTTTATGTATGACGATTTTATTATCCTTAACATTTTTACACAATTCTTGACATGCTGATATGATCAATAGATTATTATTTGTATTTTGAAACAAAATTTATACTTAGTTTTTAAAATTTAAATTATTTTTTTTCTGAAGTACATATTCTGAAACAAGGTAAATTAAACATGTAAGGAAAATCAACATTAATGTAGCAATGGGATTGGCTCTGGTGTAGGCATGTACTGATTTATCTGTACCTCACACTATAAGCTTTAAAGCCCGGTACTGATTTTTAGGTATACCTTGAGCATGCTTTATTTGTGGTGACCAATGCTAGGGTTTTAGTCCACTTCTCTTGAGAAACTTTAAATAGCATAGAATATCAAAGCCATGCTCTGTAAAGGACAAGTTACCCCAAACCAGATTATTTTCGGTACATGTTCATTTTCTCCAGAAAGTTCATTTAAAATATTGATTTGGCTTGTTGATGTTCTACACTACTATGATATTAATAATATTGTTTCAGTACTATCCTTTAATAGTACTATGTAATATTATTATGAGATTGTATTAATATTTCTATTAGTATTACAATAATAACATTCAAAGGGGGCCTTCATTGTATTTAAAATAGCTAGAAGTCAAGCAGAGGTCCAGCATGGCACATATGTGGTCTGGATTGAGGTTGGTTTTTATACTAGTGTATAATGACAGCCAGTTTGGGATCATGTTAAAAGTGTCTGGATAGAAACTAGGAAACCGTGATTTCTTTGTCCACCTTAAAAAGAAAGCCACTTAGGTGACTTTGAGCCAGTCACTTTTCCTCAGCCCTAGGAAGGAGGGAATGGCAAATCACTTTGAAAATCTTTCCAAGAAAAATACAGGGATTAGTCCAGGCAGTTGGCAGGAATCCAGATTGACTTGAAGGCACACAAAAAATAAAAAAGTGCAATAGTATTAACACAGATGCATACAATTTACTTGTATTCATTAAAAGCCCTAAAATATTATTATTGAGAGTAATTTGCAGTTAGATTACAATTTAAGACTGGTAGTAACTTAATTCCTCACATCCTAACCAAGGACCAAGAATTACTAAGGTAGCACCAAAAGAACTAAACAGCTGCAAGCAAGATGTTGTTTTGTAAAGTTAGGATGTTCAGGTCTGATAAATTCAACATTTCCAAATACTGAGGGATTCCTTTAGGCATTGCTCTGATTTTTATTAATAAAATATTTGAAATAAATAAATATTTTAAATATTCATTATATATGTAATTTAATTTAAGTACTTAATAATAGTAACAATACATTTTTACTATTAATTGGAAAAGATCATTCACAAGTGGGACGGCAATGTGAGTACATGGAAACTTGAACTGTTTGCATCATACTTTTCTATGCATTCACCCCAGCTCTTTTAGTCCGCCAAAATGTTTAACTCTGTCCCATATAAACCTGGCCAAGATTTTCACTGTCCTCCTTTCTCTTTCTGCTCAGTATTCTTTCTTTTCCCTCTAAAATATTGTCTTGAGCAGATCATATTCTCTCTTACCAGTCTCCACACTCCCACAGAGTTTAATGCTTTACAAACCTAACATGCCTTTATTTCTGAGACAGAAAGGTATAATGGGGAAGTTTAATTTGTTCATGGTTAGACTGAAATGTTTCTTCCATAACCATGCTAATTTTTCTTTCTTTGTTATTCTAAATACATTCATTCTGCTCTTTATTTTTCCTTTCCACCCAAAGAGGAAAACCTGTATCACTTCAGATCAGCTCATTTGACATCATAGTAGAGTAATGTGATATAAGTAATGTGGTATATGCTTGGCTAGATACAAAAATGGACCTGGGATTAGATAGAGAAATTGTTTTTATTAGTAATGTCATTTCTCAGTGACTTTAAAAGTCTTTAATATTTTTAAAGAAATTAAATTCTAAGGAGCATTGTTCTTTAGTTGTTTTAAAGCCAGCTTTATTTCACCTGTTTATATTTTTATCAAATTTCTACCTTTCAGAATTTAAAATCATCATTCAGGCAATGACTATAACAGTAGAAGTAAATGTAGAGTAGAAAATATAGTGTCTGACTTTTAAAATGTATTAGTTCCTTAAATAAAAGAACAGTAAGAATCCAAACAATCTACCCATTGTTAAAATTAAGATTTATTTAAAAACAATTGGTAAGGATGAAGTTGCACAATCCTGTATTAGAAGAGCACATTCTTTATCTGCAGGACATACAACAATGGAACCAAACAAATCCATTAATATACACTAGACAAGAATTATTTTAAAGATATTATTATTCTGTCATCTACTGGCAATGTGCTTTCTAGTCATGTTTTCTGCCAGTCTTTACCAGTTTGCCAATTACACAAGCTGTTTCCTAGACATCAGACAAAAAATTCCACAAGACTGCTGTGCAAGCGCACCCTAATTAACCATCAGCTTAATTAGACAATTTACTGTGTAATTAGCAGGCAATTAGTCAACACCTCTCAGATCTTATTGACTGCTGTGACAGCCTTCTCTACTCTGTGCATTCTAACACACAACTACTACTACATTTCTAGCACCCTCGAATCCCTGTACTACACAGTTCTAGGCAAAGAGCAACATATGATATTATATAACAAATAGGGAAGGGGAAAACCATGTGTGTGGTCTATCTGGAGACTGAACTTTTTGCCAGCCTAAACTATATGCTGCTGTTTTAGCAGCTGCTCTCTCTGAGAGAGAGGGGGGGAGGGGGGGAGGGAAAAAGTATTTGCTACTAGGTCATGTTTATTTACAATCCAGCAAATGAAAAAGCAGGCTTACTCATAGTATTAAATCTCACTGATTGAGTCTAATGGACATAATTCTCCAACCACTGAAAGGTACTTGGTTATGCTTATATTAACTAGTAGAAAGTCTCTGCATGATCAGATAGGAATTTCATCTTGCCATGTTAAGAGATGCTTTTTGGGCTAATGGTACATTTGGAAGTATTTCAACAAGTTATGAATTCTCTCTCAAGATTACACAATAACTTGCCCATTACAAAATGGATTTAACAGTTTATCATATTACTACTTATCATCTCCTATGCTTACCCATTTCTTTAGCACACTTTTCTGGGACTCTGTTCACCTTTATCCTTGTTCTGGGCATCTGGATAGACTTCAGCTGCACATCATTTTTATTACTTAGGTAGTTTATGGATCCATTTATTGACCCAAGCAGCCTGGCATGGGCCAAAACAAATATTTGTAGGCATATTTAACTATAATTTCTTTTTAAAAATATGACTGGTATTTTAGTGTGCATGTAATCCACATTGCTACATATATTTCTCCTCAAAATAGATATTAGATATTACTGAATGCATTTTCTTTCAAGATATGCTTTCTTGAGAAATATAGTTTGATATTGTGTTTTTGAACCGAGAAACTTATGGTATTAACGAAGTAGACATTCAATAGATTTTCATTTTCTTTCTCACATTAATCCAAATGACAGTAATATTTATCGGTATCGAGTTTATACAGATTTATTTTATAAACAATTGTATTCCTTAGATATTTTCTTACCAATCAAATATTCCGTGCCATATATTTTAAGCCTTTGAAATCTTTTCAGCATGGAAAGATTTCTTTTTTCAATAGAAACTGCTGGTATTTTTTTCAAAATAATCTAACCCATTGTTATGTTTATAGAAAATCTTGTTTTCTGAAATTGCTAGAAGAAACACTCATCCAAATGAACTGTAGTCACATGTATTCCATGAAAATAACTTTTTATAAAGAAACATGTCATTTAGTCGACTAAGATATGTAATAATGGGGCAGAAGTGTACGATCACTTTGTAGTGCTCAACGCTGTCCCCCTTTTTTGAGATTATAATCACACTTTGAGAAAATAGTAGGAGTCAGGATTTTTGCTTCATCATAACCAACAGATAATGTTCATATTTCCTTCATGTCACTGCAAATATAAAGGCAAATTTTGCAAAAAAACAAAACAAAACAATGGCAACTGCATAAAGAATATTCTAAGTTTGTGTACTCATACAATTTTAGTTAAATATAGAGTGTTGAAAATCTGGAAGATTTATAAGAAACAGTACTTTGACTACAAATGCTAAGCAACTGCAAGAATATCTGAAGAGATGTTTTTAGAAGCCTATGTTATTTTCTCACTTGAATACAAATTTGCTAACTGTACAATATCCTAAGGCAGTCTTTCTCAAACTGTTGCCTTCTACTTGTGTTGAACTTCAACTCCCTTAAATCCTGTAGCTATGATGGCTAGGGATTATGGAAACTGATACACAACACCTTTAAATAATGCACGGCAAGGGAAAGCTGCCCTAAGATATCTATGTACCTGATACATTGGATACATTCCATGCTAATTTTTAAAATCTCTTCTTAGTACCATTTCTATTTCATTGGATAAGCATAGCTGGTAGGGAACCTGAAATATAGAATCCAACAATAATCAAAGAAATGTTTGATATAAACCAATACTGATTTGATGAAATGCTGTATTTAAATGATAGTTATGTTAACTTGATGGTCTCAATTCATTTTTTAACGTTCAAATATCAAGTAAGATTATACAACAAAGGATGCTATGGAATTTCTCAGGTTTCCTTCTAAAGACTTTTCCCACAACTAATTTGCCCTGAAAAATCAGTTAACAAGAGATCCCACCTACTCCTCTTCTCAGCTTCCCCCGCTCCAATCTTTTAGCTTTATTTATAGCTGATAATTGTATTTTTATAGCCTTTTACTCTTTTTATACACAATTGGTTGCTTTGTTTTATACTTTTTAACATTGTAAGCCACACAGAATAATCATGTGGTTGAGATGGTGGTGAATAAAGCATAATAAATAAATATAACAATTATATTCTTTAATAAAAATAATATTAAATTATTATTTAAAAACTCAAAGTGAGGAAAACGGGAATATTTATTTTTAAAACAACATGTGTAAGGATAGCTTGCAAAATGCCACCCCCTTCCATCTCTGCCTCCTTTCAAATGCAATATTGGTATTATTATTATTTTTCTTTGATGGTACTTAGTGGAAATATAAATAGCCTTTTTCCATTTGACATTAACTATCTGATTATTTTTGTCTCTCCAAGGAAAAGCTGTGTATTTTGTAGGAGCTACAAAATAAAGCATATAATATTTCTGCTTACTGAGATATCAACTGGCATTTAACTGCAAGTTAAGTGGTTCTGGCTATTGCAAACTATACTTTTTTGAGTATCTAAAATCTCTCTCTTTCTTCTTTCTGTCTCTTTCTCTCTCTCTCTCTAACAAAAGGTAGAACAGTAAAAAACCAGTTCAAAACCTTGCTTCAGGTTATATCTTAAAAGGAAATGAAGATTTTCTAAACATATTCTGCAAATAAATAAATACACAATCTGTGCAATATTCAGCTGTCAGTCTAGAAAAATAAGAAGGGAAACACTGTCAGTAGTACAGGATAATAAAATTTCAAGCTGATGTTCAGGCTCAGGCTTTAATTCTCATGCAACTCCCATGATAAGCATATACTTACTTTATCACATGCAAGCTAGGCAAATTGAACTTCATCATTATAACTGAATTGTAAAATATTAATATTTCATATTCTAACAAATTCCACAGAAGAAACTTAGCTACACTAAAAACATTAAGAATTCCACATTTTAATATTGTTTTAAATCATTTTCAGAGGGGTAGGGGACAAGCTGACGTGAAATCTTAAACTGTAATAAGTATTTTGTAAATTACTGTGAGAGGTAGCAGACAAAGAAAAAGGGCTTTTTATCCTGTGATTTCAACAGAAACACTGACATTACAAAGGACAGTGCAAGCTATTGTGTTCCAGATCTTAGCATTACAAAAGAGAGAGAGATGTCACCCATATTGGTCCCTATGGAAACACTATTAGTCGTAGCATGAATCTGAGTATCTATATTATGGAGAAATGCTTTTTCTTTGCATAATTAGTTTGTTCATTCAGGCAATGGTTCTAACTGGCAAGCAACCTTTGCAGGTATGTCATACCATCTATCTTGTTATGAGTTTACTCTGCATTCTGCTTGTAAAACAGAGACAGTGTTTCTAAAGGCTGAATTGGACTTTAATCATTAATTTGTGAGATTGTTAGATAAAATATTGTATCAGGTAGATGCTGAATTTGGGTGCAAAACTTTTCAGCAGTTTAATTTTATTGGGATAATTTTCAGATAGTCTCAAATATTACTCGGGCAGCTTCCTAAATTTTAGCCTCAGGTTGGTTTGTTGATTAGTAAAACCATACCTAGAGTACTGCATCCAGTTTTGTTCACCATGTTATAAAAAGATGTTGAGACTCTAGAAAAAGTACAGAGAAGAGCAACCAGGATGATTAGGGGACTGGAGACTAAACCATATGAGGAACTGGGCTTGGCTAGTCTAGTGAAGAAAAGGACCAGGGGAGACATGATAGCAGTGTTCCAATATTTGAGGGGCTGCCACAGGAAGGAAGGGGTCAAGCTATTTTCTAAAGCACCTGTAGGTCAGACAAGGAATAATGGATGGAAACTGAACAAGGAGAGATTTAACCTGGAAATAAGCAGAAACTTTCTGACAGTGAGAACAATCAACCAGTGGAACAGCTTGTCCTTGGAAGTTGTGGGAACGCCATCATTTGAGACTTTCAAGAAGAGATTGGACTGCCATTTGTCAGAAAGGGTGTAGGGTCTCCCGCTTGGGTGGGGGGTTGGACTAGATGACCTACAAGGTCCCCTCCAACTCTGATTATCTGTTATCTGTTAAAAACTGGCTAGGGTTCAGATTGCATTGCAAATAACAGCTGATCTATTATTACAATTTTTGAACTTTTCCTTAGTCTCCCTTAAATGGAATGAAAGTGTCCAAGTCTAAAATTCACTCAAGCTCACTTTCGAATAACTAAACCATAGTTTACTGTCACGTGAACCTGGCCAATATATGTTTAGGGGGTAAGAGAGACAAAGACAATGCTTGGAGATTTCAGCTGAAATAATTCCACATATTTATTTCAACGGGAGAGATTTAATAAAAACAACTGTTTCTCTAAGTTATTAAAAGTGACAGCAATCACAAATCAAAGCATGTCACCAACAGAGTGAAGACAGATTTCTCCGATTAATCAGAATTACATTTTTAGCGATGAAAGAAACAGCTAAAATCAAAGAAAATATCTCTGGTATTATTTCTTTGTGTTTAAGGTTTCTCCTCTGTTCACACTATCATATATTGAAATACTCTTTGTCTAAAATTAGAATGACATTTTTGCATTTCTTACTACTTTTATTATGTATTATATTATATAGGGAAAAAACATAAATATTGTCTAATCTCCTGTGTAAAGTTCAATAAAGAAATAATGCAGTTATCCAACTTTCAGTTGAATTATGTGACTCATATCCATTAATTTGTTGATCAGAACAAGAATATTTTTAAACTTGGACTGAAGTGCCTTCGTTTCTAATATGAAAGCCATGAAATACAGGGAAATATTTATTATATTTTTCACCAGCAGGCAGAGAAAACCTACTTTGTCTTGGACACAGCTTTTATTCCACTCACCAGCAAGGGAATTAGAGAATTATCTCTCTTTTTTTGGGTCTTTGCTCATATTTCTCCTGATTGGAATATTGATAGAGTTAGGTCTTCTCCTTTGGACTGCTTCCTATTAGAACAGTGAATACATTTTCCTTTTCTTTCGCTATGTAAGACAGAAAACTCCAACAAGCAGGTTTTCCATTACAGCATATAACTTTTCCATTATAACTTGCTTAATGAACTTGCTTGTCCTTTATGTCTGTCCTAAGTCTGTACAGATTCTCTGTCATCCAGGTCATGGTTATCCCAAGGTGCTTGTTCAGGAGGCAACTGGAGTTTCTTGTTTTTTCTTTGAGGACGTTTTACTTTCATCCAAGAAGTTTCTTGAATCAAGAAGTATCCTGTCAGAGCTGAAGAAGTTTCTTGGATGAGAAGCAAAATATCCTCAAAAAAATCAAGAAAGTCCAGTTGCCTCCTGTTCTTAGGTACCCTTAATGGGATTGATTCTAATATATTTATAATCTGCCAGATACACATTATGGTGAACGAATGAGTATTTTGACTTCAACATTTTCCCTGCACTTTCAAGCATGGAATATAGTATCTAATCAATCCCAGATTCCTGTTGATTAGGTAGAAAAACAAATGTTGCTGATCTGCTTTTTATGCATAGTCATTCCCCACCACAAACAATTCACAAAAAAGGAAGATAGGCCAGTTTCTGAGCTGAGATGCAATCTCAACTGGCTGGGAAGCAGAGGGACTTAGAATCAGGGGTGGGCTGCTACTGGTTTGCCCTGGTTCGGGAGAACCCATAGTTAGATTTATGGGCAGTTCGGTGAACTGGTAAATCCCACCCCTGGCTGGCCCCATGCATCCCACCCCTCCCAGGAGTCCCCACACGGCCCGTTTGGATGCCAGGTAAATGCAGGGCCCACACGGAGGCTCAAGGAGGGTGAAAAACAGACCTCCCGGAGGCTCCAAAAGACTGGAAATAGTCCTGTTTCTGGCCTCCAGAGGGTCTCTGGAGCCTGATGGAGGCAGTTTTCACCATCCCAGAGGCTTGAGGAAAGCCTCAGAAGTTTGGGGAGGGTGAAAAATGGGCCTCCCGGAAGTTCTGGAAGGCTGGAAATTGGCCCATTTCTGACTTCTGGAGGTCCTCTGGAGCCCAGGGAGGCCATTTTAGCTCTTCTGGAGGCTTAAGGAAAGCCTCTGAAGCCTGGGGAGGGTAAAAATGCCCCCCCCGCCATGGTGCTGGAGGCTGACTAGGCCACACCCACCATGGCCACACCCAACCAGCAACCAGGCAGAGAACTGGTTGCTGATATATTTTGAAGCCCACCCCTGCTTAGAATCCAGCAGGTCTATGTTTCTCTCAGTCAGTCTCCATGCCAATTCCATCATCTCTGCTTTTTTTTTTACCTTCCTGATGTAAAAGACTGAGATGAATGAAGGGCCAGGAGGGAGTTTTCAGTGACAGAATGGAAGCCTCTGAAATCTTTCATTAATAGCCAGACCTTTGACCAGTGCTACAACCAGCAATTTGTGAAATAGCAATATCTTTGCCTCCAATTGGTGACATCTGGCTTCCCTACAACACAGAAGAAACCTGATTGAAGAGTCATATGTTATCAGCATTTAATAGGAACAGTGGAGCACATTTTAAATCTACGGTGAATCTCCCCCAAAGATTCAAAATTTAGAGCTGGACAGTATCTATCCTAAAACCACATAATTTTGCAAAGTGATATCAAGTTTTCATATTTTGTCACTTATGCTAGCTGCTGCTATTATTATTATATCATCCATCAGTTCCTCACATCAAGAGCTGTTGTTTTACTTTGCTAGAAATAACTGACAATCAATTTTCAACATCATCAGTGCTTCTTTGTAAATATGTGTGGGGTGTACATTTGAAATTGTTGGTGACATTCACTCAGATAGGTGTTCCTTTGCACATAGACAAGCTTTAAGGGCTAAAGCAGAACATACTAGATATTTGGGAGGAGAAAAGAAAATATAAAATGCAAATTATATCCAAATTTGTTTTGGAATTTCACCCTTCAATTGTTGTTCTGGTTTTTTTAAAGAAATAATTTCTAAAAAGTCAAGGAAATGTATTTTCGGTACTGTCATTATTAAAAAGTATGCATATTTTTATAGATAAATGGGAAAAAAGAATTAAATGAGTTAAAAAACATATATCTATATTTAATTCAATCATATTTAATTACTTTTCCCTAGGTCCTTGCCACCTTTTGAGGTGGTACCCTTACAAACACTGACCATTCTCCAAAAATTTATAAAACTTACCATGGATTACATGTCCCAGCATGTGTATGCCAACTATCACCACGTTTTGAATAACAAACTTTTAAAAAGATGACATTTAAAAAGATGATTCCAGAAATGTTTCAGAAATACTAATTTAAGAAAAACAGCATTTCATCTAGCAGTGCAAAAAAAAGGGTTGTTTTTTGCCTTTTTCAAATGATTTCTCGGATTCAGAACTAAATGAGGTGATTTATAAATAAGATAAAATGAGGACAAATTATATTAAATTCTCAAGTCTTTTCCCGGATTCATATCCTTGTTATCAACATATGTTGATAAATAGGTTAGACTGGTTTATTCTTCCCATCACTAAATTATGCTCAGCAGTCAACAACAATTTTTTGTTGTTATTGTTGTTATTCAGAACAAAGATTGTCTCTGTCTGGAAAGGGGAAGGGATGGTTAACCAGATCCAGCTTTGTGTAAATTTCTGCAATCCAGAAGAAATGACTGCTGAGCATAATTTAGTGATGGGAAGAATAAGCCAGTCTAACCTATTGAAAAATTTGAAGCATAGTCTAAAAGATAATCATGTGTAAACCTATACCTTTATATTTGGACTGACATCACAATACTAGGGCTATCAAACAGATGAACTGAGAAGTGGTGAGGACACCTGCATTTAATTTCCTGACCTTTGACCAAAGGCTGATTTTAATCAGTTTAAGAGAAAGACTTTATACAATACACTATATAATAATAGGAACTTTATCTATTGCAAGCTATAGGACCTATATATTGCATACTCTCAAAAAGCTAAGTGGGGTTGGTTTGTAGTTGGACGGGAGACCACTGGCTATCTCAGTATTACTAGCAAAAAATGATATGGACGTCTATGAAAGTAGACCCCATAATGAGGGTAACTTTAGCATTTTATCTTCAGTATTTTATCTCTAAATAAAAATATATCCCAAAGAATATATCAATTGCCAGTAGTGTCCAATGAGAATGGCAGCTTGTCCTTGAGTGCACTGTATGATTACTCATTCACAAATAACTAGCATGAGAGTCTATTGAAACCCTGCATGGCAATAATAGAACTTTAAATCCTTTTTCTATAGTTGCAACGAATAGTGGAGTAAAATCCACAGGGACTCCTTTTTTAAAAAAACCTCATCCTTTTCCTCTGCTGTTTTCCTATCTAAAACAAGGAAAACATTTCAGTGATTCTAACAGACTGTCATCAACTATTAGGTTTTCAACAGAAAAATGCAAAAAGTTCATTTTGACCCTATCTTGGAAAACTATTATGAATAAGATAAATGCAACAAATGAGAGATTATTTGAACATAGATAAAAGACCACAAAATTCATTACCTTGTCCAGAGAAAACGTTTTGGTGAGTGCAAATGCCCATCCTGCTTCAAAAGCTCTGCGGATCATTGATGAACTTGTAGTTGGTGTTGCACTGGCGAGACCAAAAGGATTTGAAAACCTAAGCCCAGCCATTTCTATGCTGATGTCTACCAAGTCGATTGGTGTATAAAAAAGAGGCAACCGAGGTACAGCAGGTACTGAGGTACCATATAAAGACTGTGGGAATAAAAAACACAACAGTTTATCCACTTTATTCAAATATACCTTCCACAAATGAGTGTGCATCATCTCATTAAATATATACATATACATGCATGCATACATACATAGATACATACATACATACATACATATCTGAAATAAAACCTTTTAATTAGTTAATAAAATATTCTCGGCATATTAAAATCCTCACTCATAATAGGAGTATCGGGTCAACTCGGTGACCAAGTCTTCAGTTTAAAATCTTGCCAAATATAAGTAGAAAATTGGAACTATAAAGAAGTTTAAACTTCAAGAGCTTAAAGGTGTACATTTCCTACATTTAAGTACCAGAAGGGAGACACTTATGAACTATTTGGGAACCCTAATAGCCAGCCAGAATGGAAAACATGGAAGAGATTTGGAGACCCACCAAGATGCTCTTCATTTCTACACGGAAAATATTTATGCTTCACTCTTAAGAAAATAGTCTATTGCATTTTATGCAGGAAGTAGTTCTGTTTTCTCTTTTTAAAATGTGCACTTTTATAAGAAGATATTTTTGCTTTTCTTTTCTTTTTTTAAAAAATAGGTGCATATAAATTTTTTTAAAAAGAAATATTTCCAACTGTTCTGTAAACTACTTCAATGGAATTAAACTTCTTGAGAGGCTCCTAAAATCAATAATCTCTAGAATGAAAGAAAATTTCTGGATTTTTACTTAATACACAAAACCAGCAAAAATCACAAACAAACAAAAAAAAAAAAACCCGGCACAAACATATAAACCTAACATTTATAGGCAAATTTTGCAACCAGTAATTTGTACCATTATTTTATAATGATAAAGAAATCCGTACAGCTACTTACAAAAACAATGAAAACAAAGCCAAGTATTTTTCTACCTGGTAGCTAATGAGCTAAATCTGTATCGTTGCAGGAATGAAGTTTCTGTTAATGTGGATAATCTCTACAAGATAGATGTGTAGACTCTGGTGCAGAAGAGCCCTCATCAAATGTAACTCAATGTTTATATTTTCGTATTGTTGTACTATTCCAAATTCTGCATTTTCCACTTTCATCATAAAAAATTCTAGAATAATCTGCAATTGCCTTTTCCAGTTGTGTTTTTCTGCTGCTGCCAACAGCAATCTGCCTATCACCTTGCACAGTAATTCCTATAAAAATATCTTGAGATATTACATTACACATATATAGAGCTCCCATCAACCACACACTATATTGGTATAACAGGGGTCAAATGACAGCATATATTAGGACTTTTCCTCACAGCCACATTAAAACGCAACCCACATTTCTTGAGGTGGCACAAACGTTTTGCCTCAGTAATGAGGGAGTAAGTGATGCTGGCTCTAAAATTTTAATGTGGAACAAGTAAAGCAATTAATGGATTCACCAACTTATTTTTCTCTCCCACCAAATGTTCACCAACCAGCAGGAAAGCATCCACCAGCCTCTCTCAACAACTTGGCATAGAGATGGGCATGGATCTTGGGAGGAGGCAAATTTTAACAAAAGTGTTCTGCATAGATGCATTCAAAAACAGCCTTTTTGACATGCACTCAATTCTATTTTAGAACAGCACTTTTCTAGAACAGTACTATTCTGGAATAGGATTAAACTCATATTTAAATGTAAACCCAACCAAGTTGATAAATTTATCTCTATATTAACCGAAACTCTCCTAGATCTGTCAGCTGGAAGCTACAACAGACCCAATAATCCAGGGTTATCAAACTCCTGGCCCACGGGCCAGATTTGTCACACGCTGGCCACACCAATGCTCGGTTTACCAAAGGGGAAATAAGTCCTGATATGTCATGTGACGACGCGAGTTTGACACCCCCACAATAACCTATTGGAAGCAGTAGCCAGGGGAAGAGTTCATTCTTTACCTTAGCAGGTCTATGTTCTCTTGGAGCAGTTCTCTCAGAAACTCCAATATTAGGACTAGGAAGAATGTACTCATTCCCTATCAAATGAGCTTAGCTTTAATCCATAAGTTCCAACTTCAACACTTAACATATTAGTTTGCATAATAAAAGCATTTGGCTTCCAGTGAGTGGTTTGTGCCATATTTTAATTGTAACTCCAATCTAGCCAAATTTGTGTTGAGAAAAGAGGGAGAATGCTACTTTAAAACTGGACCAATTGCCTCTTAAGCTCTTTTTAAATTATTAGTGGTCCATCTTTGTTCCATGGTTAGAGGATATGAAGAAGCCTTAAGTTTTAGATAAAGATTCCTTCTGAAACATTCAGGCATATTTTCCTTCAACAAAGCAACAGCGAGATTCAGAAACTATAATTGCTATATCACAATTTGCAGTGGGCCAAACAGAAAACTATAGTATTCCTTCACAGCTATAATTTCTTCTAGAGGTCATTCTAGAGATATCTTTAGCTTAGCCATTTATATTCAATCAAATCATTTCCTGCTTTTAAATGTTCATTACTTAATCAGCTTTGAACCAAGCTTTTAGTGACCTGAAAAGGAATGAAGATATGAACCATTTTCTACTTCTATTTTGGACTATCAATGATGACTATCTGCAATGATTGGCTCCTATTCATTTATTTTCATATTTCTTCTATATTTCTAACAAAATAACTTTATTTATAGACACGAATTAGAACAATAATAAAATAGTATTTAGCATCAAATTACAACATGCACTATAAAGCAGCAACAGCAGCACAGCAAGCTGTTAAAAGCTGTTAAAAGTTAAAAATTCAGTTAAAGGACATTCATAGGTTTTGGTTTTTGTTTTAAATAAGCAATGATGGTTAACAGGAACCTATCTCAGGCTTGATATAACAACCAAAGAAACCATGATATCTAATGGAAACAATGCATATATATATATATAAAAATAACAGAAGTGACGTGGTGTTCTCTAGAAGGTTTGTATAGGAGAGGAAGGAGTTGTGCCTTTTTAATAGGGAACACTACTCTCTGATCACATAAGATCAGCAAATGAATACTGACAGTAGCAAGAAAGAGAATAAGTAACTGTTTCCATCTGATTAATTACTAGGATTGTTGCCTGGCAAATGAAGAGCAGACAAAAAGAAATCTATAATGAAGGACCACTGAAACAGAAGGCTACACATTGAGAGCTGTTTGACCTGTGGTTTCCTAGGACTAGAGTTTGTACATTTTCTCTGTGATGTCAGTTTCCTGTATGTAGATTACAAAATACAAGAATCTCAACCTACAACAGAGCACTGGAGGATAGAAAGTTGAAATTTCTCCCTCACTTCATTCTATTAATGTCTGGATTCTTGAAAATGGGAATGGAATCCAACATGGATTCCCTTGAATCGAGTGACTTGAAAGACCATATTTCACAATCACATCTACCCAATCCTACTAGCTACTGCAGGATGGGTATGTTGAGGGTCCTGTCCATGAAGGAATGTCATCTGACAGGAGACCCTTTTCTATAGCAACACCAGCCCTCAGGAAAACCATCCCCCTGAGGTGTGACTTGCCCCAACTTTGCAGGCTTTCTGGAAGGACCTGAAGACACAGCTTTGCCACTTGGCCTAGGGAATCCAGTAATGTGGGCATGGAGCTTGCAAAGTGGCTATATTGCTAAGGAAATTGAGTATGCCTTCATACAGATTATGAGAATTTTATGGTTTTTAATGTTTTTTAAATATTTCTTTTTATGTTTGGAATTATCTTTTGTATTTATTTGTGTTTTTAACTTTAAGTTACATATATGAGTTGGGTGGCAATATAAAAATACAAAATAAATAAATGAACCAATGAATCTATGGTGTCTTCCTCTTCCTTGTTAGTTCTACAATTTTGGCAAAAATGCAGGGACACTTATACTTTAAATATCAGAAATAAAAAGAATACCACTTTATAATTCACTTACCAAAATTCCTGGCAATGTATTTTAATAAACATGTTTATCCCTTGCTCATTGTTATTGGAAATATACTAAATGGTATGATGTCCAAATGCATTTACCTCCTACAACTTCAAAAAATGGCATTTTGCATCAATATCCCTTTTTCTGTATGAGTGTACTGCAATAATATTTCTCTGAACTTCTACATCTAGTTAACCAACTTCTTTTTAAAAGTGTCATCCCAAGAAATTTTTTTTCTTTCTTTATATGTTCACAGCTCTCCTTACTCTATTATTTATTATTTAATTCTGTAATTGCATTATTTACAGTCAGTCAGGGATGCATATTATATGAAAGTCCTATTCAAATTAAAATTGTATTACACTGCAATATATTATGCTGTGGCTCTGGATACCTCAAGTGACTGAAGAACATATTCTAAGAGATACACATATTTTGACTTACAGAAGTAAAATAAACAAACTGGAGTGTCTGAAGGAATTGAATTATTACTATTTCCTCCTACAATATTCCTCCTACAATAATTTATGTTCAAATTATTTCTGAAATATTTGAAAGAAACAACTTCTGGCAAACCATATAAAACAGTTCATCTATTATTTGTCAAAAAAGAGAATTTTATGTAATGTAACATTAACAGTTTGCTGTTAAAGTATGCTAAGGTGCATCTTGCATTTTGAGTGAGAGTTTAAGTGTACCCGGTCAGTATCTCACCTACCAGTTACTTAAGAGTTTAATCTAGCCATCTTTCAAAACCTGCCTTAAAAGGTAAAAAAAACTCATATATTTTGAGTTTCCTCAATATAGTCTTAATTTTTTGTTGCCAAATCAAATATCAAAGTACTTCAGACTAGTTTCCTCTCAGATTTGAATTAAATCATGTCTTCTTTGAATATAAAACCTCTAATTCAAATTGAATCAGGACTGATTCGCATAAACCTAGTTGAAATGGGTTGACCAAAATCTTTTCTTAATGAAGAATATATAAGTACCAGTCTCCTTTGAATGCATTATTTTACACTGAAGAGAATTCAATACAGAGAAATATATACATGCAGATGAAAAAGAAAAGCTGAGATGTTATCCCTACTCAAAATAAAATAAAATAAAAATTACCACCCTATGATGACCTGCCTTTAAATTACAGCTGTCCCAAAATAACGCCCTCTGTTCCAATGACTAAAATTGCAAGTGGCCCAAATACTGAAAAGCAATTGCCAAATTATAGTAATTGCCACCCCAGCAACCAGATTTACTGAAACCGCACACCCAAATAAATGCCTTGTGGCTACCCATTCATCTAGCAGCTGGAAAGATGACACTTGACATTTGGAAACTTTCCTGTGAAGATTGCTGGAAGGCTTTTCCCATTAGCTTCATGGTGAGATGGTAAGGTCGAATAAGCCCCCTCAAAATCTGCAAAGGCCAACGGAAACACTGTAATATTAGGCATGGTTGATCTAAAATTCCAATTGACAAGTTATATGAGTTTTCCTCCAATGCTTTTAGTATATTCACGTTTCAGGGGACATATGTGCTTTATTGTGCAGATCAAGATCCAACAAGGCATTTGCAAAACTTAAACAAAATATCAAAACAACAGCAAGAAACAAAAAGGAAAAACAAAACCTACTTCAACTGAAATGTGTGATTCAGTCTTTACCCTGAATTGGCATTACCACAAATTTATCACAGCAAGCATTATGAAGTACGAAGGCATGTCTATTCAATGCAGGTTCTCCTCAGGGCTGTGTCCTAAATCTGCTGCTGTTGACCCGTGACTGTTATGCAAGGTTTGCAACCAATCTTATTGTGAAGTATGCGGATGATACAACAGTAAAGGGCCTTATTCAGGATGACAATGAGAGTGCTTACTACAAGGAGGTAGAGGGTTTGGTGAACTGGTATAATAAAAAGAGTTTTGTTTTAAACATAAGAAAAACTACAGAGATCATCAGATTTGTTTTATTTCAATGGCTGTGAATCATAATCATTCACAGCCCGTAATGAGTCTCAAACAGCTTGTAAATAGTCCCACAGAAGTCTGCCAAAGTTGTTTTGGATAAGTTTGATAAGCACACACCTTTATCTTTTTTGGAATGCTGCCAACGACTAAATTACCAATTAGTTGTACAAGACCAAACAGAGCACAAATTCAACACAGAGCTTCAGGTTTTAAACCGACCAGTACAAAGTTGTTTCCTGCAAAGGTTCATGTCCCTTTGCTCCTCCTTTATGTCTTATGGGAGGGCCAATCACTTCCAAGCTTTACTCCCGAGTCACCCCTTTTATCTTAACTGTTCTTGTCTTCTAGCAGCTCTGTGCACGCACACATTGGGAACAGGCTCCCCCTGTTCCTTTGCCTCGCTGCTGTCAGATTCTGGAGGCTCCGGAGTCAGCACATAACTCCCAGATGGCCATGGCCCCATCTCTGTATCAGATGCAAAACCCTCGTCCGAGTCCTCCCCAGACTCCCAGACTGGCCCATGTTTCTCCCCACTATCCGACTCTGCTGCCATCTCTTCAGGCTGCTGGCAGACCACAACATTGCTAATTTCAGAAAAGGCAGGCACAACCACTCACCTCTGTGTATTAATGATTCACCTGTGGAGGTGGTTAGCAACATCAAGTTTCTGGGTGTGCAGCTAACAAGTAGACTAGCTTGGTTGCTCAGCAGTGAGACACTGGTGAAGCAGGCACAGTAGTGCCTGCATTTTCTCTGTCGCATGAGAAAAGTTCATCTTCCTTCCCCTGTCCTTACCACTTTCTATTAGAGGTACAATAGAGAACATCCTGTCATATTGCATTACTGTCTGGTTTTGAAGCATTACTGCTTCAGACAGGAAGGCAGTGCAGAGAGTGGTGAGGATCGCAGAAAAAATTATTGGTAGTTCACATAAATGATGTTTAAGCAGGGTCCGCAGTATAGTCTAGAACTATCACTGTCTGTTTTCAATATATTTGGGTGCGTATGTATGTATGTATGTATGTATGTATGTATATATGCATATTTATATAGCATGTGTGTTATATATGTGTATGGGTAGATATGTACTTTCTTTTGAGAGCAGGCAACATAATTTCATTATTAATGTATGCTAGTGTGCTCACAGTAAAAAATGACAATAAATGTTCTTATCTTATCCTATCTTATCTTATCATCTCACCTCACCTCACCTTACCTTAATGTTCTGTATCAATTATGAAGTTTGATTGGTAAGATAATAGAGGGCCTGAAACATTCAGCCCTTAAAGGAAGAGTTGGTTATATGTGTAAATAAATGAAATTACTGAAAACATATTGTGGACATATGCTAAATGATAACAGTCAACTGTATCTCCATTGCATGTCCACACATGTTCTATTTGTGTATAGAATGCATTAAGATGTTCAGTGCCAAAAAAATTGTTTATTTTGCGAACTCACTTGCCAGAATCTGCCTGATTAAGTCTAGAATCAGTAAAGGAGGACCCATTATCAGAATATGATTCCATGGGTCAACTACTCTTACTGGTTTCCAATAAATTAATTTTTTAATATGTAATATTCCTTTAATTTACAGAAAAATACAATCAAAATCATTTTAATCTTTTTAAACTAAACATTCCAAATTTCCTTAATTGTTCTTTTTCATATGATTTAGTTTTCAGTCTCATTATCATATTGCCAAATTCCTTTGGACTAGCTGAGTTTCTCTGAAAATTTTCTCACAATGCCAAGAACTCAGTACGACAGAAGGGAACTATTACTTAATGATCATGAGATAATAAAAATAATGAAAAGGAACCATACTTGTATTGATTCAGTCTAAAATTGTGTTTAATTTTATTGCAAACATTTTGATGACTCATATTCATCTCATTGACAGGACATTTAAAGGAAGATATGATTAGGATTTTATTACTAAACCTGATAACATCTCCTCTTTTATTACTATCATGCCTTCAAGTTGAATTATAGAATTACACTCTCATGCTTTCGGTATTTGAAATCTGTGATATTTACTATCATAAACCAAGTGGCTAACCCTAGCTGCAATACTAACAGATCCTTACCACCAAAAAAAACCTGTATTCTTATTTCAGTTGACAGACTTTTAAAACATATCCATATCTTCACTTTACTCACATAAAGCCAGTTCACTTTACTGCTAGAGATGGCTAGAGCAGCAGCCCCCAAACTTTTAGGCACCAGGGACCGCTTCTGTTTCTCCACGGACTGGAGTGGGTGTGGTTTTGCATGCTGTTGCATTCCACAAATGGGGCTTTGCTTATTTGTGCAACCCAGATTCTAGCATGCTGTGAACTGGTGCCATGGACTGGGGGTTGGAGATCCCTATGCTAGAGAATACCAAGTTTGTAATCTAGATGAGAAGTTGAAAAAAAATACTAAAAGAAAGTAATGGCAAATCGGTTCCATTCTGCTTTTTGGAAAACTATAAGGATACTGTCAAACAGTTACTGAAACCTGAGCTCAGATTGAAGCAATGTTTATCTATGCACAGGCTAATGGCAATAGCAATAGCACTTAGACTTATATGTTGCTTTATAGTGCTTTACAGCCCCCTCTAAGCGGTTTACAGAGTCAGCATATTGCCCCCAACAACTTGGGTGCTCATTTTACCCACCTCGGAAGGATGGAAGGTTGAGTCAACCTTGAGCCTGGTGGGATCTGAACTGCCAAATTGCAGGCGGTCAGCAAAAGTAGCCTGCAGTACTGCACTTTAACCACTGAGCCAACAAGGCTAATGGCAAGAGGTACCGTGTTTCCCCGAAAATAAGACCTACCCCGAAAGTAAGACCTAGCACTATTTTCTAAACCTGCCCTAATATAAGACCTACCCCGAAAATAAGACCTAGTGTAAATCTCCAGTTCCAGGAAGACTTTTCAGGGAGCAACCATGCACCCGAAACACCCCCTACACACTCACACCCACTATTTGGCACCATAAATATATAAGACCTACCCCAAAAATAAGACCTAGTGTGTTTTTGGGAGCCAAAAAAAATATAAGACAGTGTCTTATTTTCGGGGAAACACGGTATATATCTAAGAAATGTTAACAATTGCTTTATGAACTTTTACTTGGTTTCAGTTGCAGCAAGTATAAAGTTTCTGAATATCGGGAGTAGTCTTAAAACTTCTTTTCTTTTTTGTTTCTGTTTCCTGCTCATTTTTACCGTTTGAATCATTTTGAACTCAAATTATTTCACTTCATTCTCTCTTTTGTCCTTGTTTTTAAAAAAACAAAACAAAAAAAAACAAATGGAAATCATTCGCCCACACACTCCTACACACACCTAACTACCTTTATCCATATTGCTCAGCTTTCAGTATGGCTCCAATTTTTTCATTACATCACAGGTTCCTCCTCTCATTTTTTTCTTCTACTACTTGACAATGAGAAGAAAGAGCCTGGTGCTAACATTATTTACAGAACTGTACAGCTCTAATTGTACATTTGCCACAACAATCTATAATCATATGTCTCTGAAAATAGTGCAGATAAAAGTTAACATTTTCCTTGTATCACTCCTTGAATGTATCACCATTCCATCTTTGCAAAAGGAACACAAAACAATTTAAAATAAACATGACAAAAATATTTCGTTAGATTAATCTTTTAAGATCATAGAGATAATATCTAAGCCGTTTATAGTCAATATGGTATATTCCAACTTTTTATTACAGAATAATGAATACCTAGTAATACACCTTAATTATTTTTTTTAAAAGAAAAGCACTTAAGGGTATAGATTTAGAACAATCCAAATTTCAAAATCTCAGTATTGACAATAAGTTGAGATCAGTAAACACCCTTAATATATCTGGACCAAACTGTATAATCCAAAGAGGTTTAATTGAATATTTTCCCATTTTGCAGTATTAAATAATATGGTAATAACAAAAAAATATTTGCACTTGTTCAGATGATTTAAAAACTCGGTTGTAAATAAGTTTGATCAAAAGAATTAATACTCTTATTTGGCCGTGGTTTTTTTTTTTAAGTCACAAGCAATTTTAAAACAAGGATTGTCCCAGAGTGTCAGTTTGTGAAATCAAAGGGCAGAATGTATGAGCCTTTCAAAAGCAGTCAGTAGAATCTGCTTGAGTATGTTCCTTTTTCAGCGAGGCTCTCCTGCCTAACTCCTGTTGATCTCTTGTGTGACTGTCAGATATATCTGACAAATAGACAGGTTTCTCTTTTCAGGTGCCTATGTTTTATATTTTATGGATTTTAGAAACTCCTGGTGTGATAACATCCCATACATAATAATTTCTGTTCCAGAAGATAATGGTAAGGATTTTTTTTTAAAAAATAGATATTTCATGTTGTTCAAGGCTGCTCTGTATTAATATATGTAAGCTGTCACCCCACCACTAATTACCTGAATAAGATGTTGTAATGAATGGGCAAACCATCTTTTTTGTTTACACTTTCAACCAAACAACTGTCAAGCCCCACAAGAGGTGGGCAAGACCAAGAAAGCAAAAAAAAGCATATATTTCAATAAGGCTCAGTTGGATTAAATACAAAATCATGGACATGATAAAAGAAATTTCCCAGCCTTGTTTACAGTGAATAAATTAAAGCGAAGAAGACCCTGTGAATATTTTGAGATATTTTTCTCAGATTTCTAGCCACATGGTCTGAGAGGCTGTAACTAACTTGGCCATTACTATTATTTTCATTCCTTTCCTATAGTCTCTCATATTATCAATATACAGTAGATATGCCTCATGTCCAGTGGTGGGATTCAAAAAAAATTACTACCAGTTCTGTGGGCGTGGCTTATTTGGTGGGCGTGGCTTAGGGACATGTTACTGGGTGGGCATGACTTGGCGGCCATGTGTCTGGGGTGGGCATGCTTGGTGGTCATGTGACTGGGTGGTCATGGTTTGGTGGTCACATAACTAGCTGGCGTGGCCTGGTCATGTGACTGGGTAGGTGTGGCCAACTCAATGTCACTCACATCAAGGAGTGCCTCACCTGGCCCCTCCCCTCCCAGCCATTCCTTGTCACACCCAGCCTTAACATATCTATAGCTCTGTAAAAATGTTGTTCACCTTTTTTTGACTTTATTATCTATGTACTATAGATGTACTTTCATGGACCACTGAAAGGAGGAAATGGCTCACATGCTTTGCCCAAGAGGGTGATAGGCAACAGGCTTTTAGGGAGCTGCCAAAGGGGGGGGAGAATGTATTTTCCAAAGCACCAGAAGGCAAACGATGTATTTTCCAAAACACCAGAAGGATGAAAACTGAATGAAGAGAGAAGCAACCTATAAGTAAGGAGAAACTTCCTGACAGTGAGAACAATTAACCAGTGGAACTGCTTGCCACCAGAAGTTCTGGGTGCTCCAACACTGGAGGTTTTTAAGAAAAGACTGGACAGCCATTTCTCTGAAATGGTATAGGCCCCCTCTAAGTGTTATTCTGTTATTCTGACACCTTTCCCAGGACCTCTACTCAGAGTTTGGTATCCTCAGAGTTTTCCTGCCTGAGCAGGGGGTTGGACAAGAAGACCTCCATAGTCCCTTTCAACTCTGTTAAAGCACCTGTATTTATGCTCTGGACTATATACATTCAATGTATGTAAACCCTGAAAAATACCTGGGCAAAAGAAAGGCAGTAAAATCACTCTAGGTATAGGGACACTGTAAAATATTAATATATGATAACTAGTGGAACAATTAAAACTAGCACAGAGTTTTTTCTCTCTCTCTCCCTTCCTATTTCTTTTTCTTTCTTTCTTTCCCTTCCTCTTTCTTTCTTGCTCTTTCTTTCTTTTTATCTCCCTTCCTCTCTTTCTTCCTATTTCTTTTCTTTCTTTCTTTCTTTCTTTCTTTCTTTCTTTCTTTCTTTCTTTCTTTCTTTCTTTCTTTCTTTCTTCCTTCCTTCCTTCCTTCCTTCCTTCCTTCCTTCCTTCCTCTTTCTTTCTTGCTCTCCCTTCCTTTCTTTCTTGCTCTTCCTTTTCTTGCTTCTCTCTCTCTCTCTCTCTCTCTCTCTCTCACACACACACACACACACACACACACCTGGTCTGACTGGGATGGCGTGAGAAGGCAGAAAGTGAGCAGTAGGGGGTGGCTGGAGCATGCCGCCGCCATGGCCGGTTGCTTTATTTCGTTTCCCAGGTGGAAAGTGGGTGGCTATGATGGTGGTGATATTCCAAGAGGGCAGGGTGGGAGGATGTACCGGGGCTGCTGCACATGCGCGCCTTCACCGCCCCCTCAGCCTCAGTGCAGTGGAGATGTCTCTCAAGGGCTGCACGCCCACCTGCTGGCCAGGCTGAATTAATTGGATAAAGTCAGAGAAAGCTCCACTCAAAACTCACCTGTATGTATTTGTGCATGAACCAGGAAGCTTGTTTCCCATCATTCACTGATTCTACTGTAGTGTTGGTCAGCCCACTGATGTCACCACCTGCAAAAACTCCTGGTTCACTTGTCCGCATGGTCTCCTCATCAACTTCAGGGAGACCCCAACGGTTAAACTTGAGAGGATGCAGAGCTTCTTTTACTGTAATGAAAGGAAAGACAAAGAAAGAATTAAAAAAAACAAACAACCAATCCTTGATGCCTTTTATCAGGGACTGGTAGGATTACAACACAACATCCAGGCTTTAAGTCTGGGACTTAGTTTAGAGCAGGGGTGTCAAACTTGTGGCTTGCGGGCCAGATGTGTCACGTGCTGGCCCTGCCCCTGTCCAGTTTAGCAAAGGGGGAAAAAGTCCCAATACGTTACATGAAGCTGCCATGATGACGTGAGTTTGACACCCCTGGTTTAGAGCGTTCCCGTAGATTGTATGATTACATTTCACATCTTTCACATAAGGAAACAAAGATATGCAATAACATTCATTCCCATTGTTCTTCTATGAAATGTGTGGACTATCCCACTCTTTTATAATTCCTAGAAGTTGGTCTCCTATCTATTCCAATCAAAGACAAGGGTGTTCCTTTAGAGATACTGCTCAAGTTTAGAATTGGCTTCATAAGATTCTCATAACTGCTGCCAGCTGCTTCACTAGAATCAGTCTACTTTTCAGCAGCTGTGGCCATAAAAGAGGCTTCTTGCAAACTGTAATGTTGTAATCATGAATGGCAGCATCCATGTATGTTAAGGAGTTTAGGAATCTGAATTCTCCAGCACATCTGAACCCTGAACATGGACATTACATGGACTCAAAAATCTATATTTCTTTATAGTCTCTTCTAATTTATCATGTTTTCTGTTTCCTCATATCCTTTATATAATGAATTACATTTTCTATTTTATGTATATACCAAAGAGAAAGAAAAAAAGAAAATTAATTTTCCCTTTTTGCATCCATAGCCTATAATTCACATTTTAACTTTCCCCCAATTTGTCATATTGTTTTTCTAATATCATTTGAATAGTCAGTTACATATTTTAACACACACACACATATATTCATTCATAACAATAGAACTCATATATAATTGTATATATATAATTATATAATCTTACGGTACTTCCCAGTAAGTTTTAAACTTCAAATCTCCCCAGTCTATATTTCTAGTAAAAAGAAAATGAATACCAATATATATTCCCATATGGTATCCCCCTTATACTATCCCTAACCCTTATCTCTGAATCTCTTGGCCTTACCATTTCTTTTAATTTTAGCCAGCTTTCCCTTTTCTAGGTTTTTCCTTCTAATATTTTTATTTCCCTCTGCCTATCAGCCATCTTTTCCCCCGCCCTTCTCTGTTCTCTTTTTTGGAGTTTCTTCTTGTACGATTCCTTCTTCTGCTTAGTCTTGAGAGCGTTTTCTCTTTTATATGTTGCCTCTATTGTCAATATCTCAGTTTTAAATCCTTTTATGTCTTTTGGCAATGGCCCTTTTTCCCATACTCATCTGGGCTGCTTTCCTTCTCCTTTAACTCCTCCTCTCTAGGTTTTCTTTGTTCTTCTGCAAACTGCATCGCCATTACTTTGCCTACAAATATATCCAATAGTCTCATTCTTTCTTTTAATGTTCATCTCTCAGTTTGCAGTTCCGACTTAAATTCTTTACTTATTTCTTCCATTTTTAATCTGTTGAGTTATTTTTTATTTTACTAAAAGTCAAAGTTTTCTGCTATGGTCCTTGCCAAAAGTCTCCATTTATCTCAATTTACCTTTCTTCTGTTTCCTTGTCACAATCAACGACAAACAGTCCCAAGATATTACATTTGTTTATACTTGCTGCAATCTCCCCCCACCCCGCTTTTTTTAAGGCTTCTGAGGTTCTTGTTATGCTGTACTTTTATTTAGTTTATTTTCTCTTTCACATATTTATACAACCAGTAATTTTCCCGAACAACAAAGAAGATGAAATGTCTTTAACCATTAGATGGGGCTCTATATCACATCCACTTTTCAAAGTTCCTTTTTTAGTCTCTTTTGTTATATTAACCTTAAATTTTATCTATTCCAAGCAAGTCCAGCATTTAATCCAATTCCCGATTAGTGCTAAATTCTGTATATTATTCCAAATTTAATCTCTGCTTTCATGTAGTTCTTTCATCTCCTGTTTTTTATTTACCTTGTATTTTCCTCTTATTTCCCATTTGCCGCTATCAGGCTTCCAAATGAGGGCTCTTTGTTTCTGCTTTTCGGGCTTGTCAAAAAATGTTCAAGTTCTTTTGTCTGGTTACACGCCACTCACCACTTTACTGCTCCAGCACACACTTAAGTCCCGGTAGCTTCCCGCCTTCAGAGCAGCTATTAAAACTGCTGCTTCTCCCTGTCTTCCAGGGGAGTATGCCTAGCCAGGGAGGGGAGATGCAGCTCCCCACAACCCATCTGGAGGTCTCCCCCTTTTCGCCCACCCCTCTGAGATGGGTCAGATGAATCCAGTCCCGAAGGGACCCCTCCAACAGGGTAAGCATGGATCAAAGCCACGCATGATTGTGGTCTCTGGTCCATCTTTGACAGAAATGCCACCGGAATATAAAGTATTTATAATGAGAGTATTTTTGATGATTAAAACTAGGGGAATGGAAATTTATTAAACTACATAGGTAAGCTTTGGCTAAGTGGAAATAAAGAAAAAACATGATTAGGGATTGTATTGGAATGTAAAGTATTTATAATGAGAGTATTTTATTATGATTAAAAGTAAGGGAATGAAAAATTATTAAATTGCATGGGTAGATTTTAGTTAAGTGGAAATAAAGAAGAGGAAAAAAGAAAAAATATGGAATGGTTATAGGAATATCTTTGAAATAAATATAAGATATAATGTAGATTGGGGGGGATATACCATTTGGATCCTAAATATATTAGTCTCATTTTATTTTTACTTTTTTTGATTGTTTATTATATATCGGTCTAGAGAAAGTTAAGGATGATAATGACGTATAAAGTAAAATAAAATAGGTGTAAGCTGAAAATGGAAATAACGGGGATAAAGAATTGAAAATATTTGTGTGGATGAAATGACATAGATACTGAACTAATGAAGTGAAATATGAAATGGAAATTTATCTAAAGATTAGTGGATGATTTGAGGTGATGCTAAATTTGATAGATGGAAATGTAACTATGATTATGCATAAATGTTGTAATCTGGAACCACGTTGCTCACGTGAAGAGATGTGTAAAAAATAAAAATAAAAAACTTTTAATAAAAAAATCTATATATCCTGGGTGTTGATATTCATAGCGGTACTGTTTCAATACTTAAGAATTGAAAGAAGATCTAAGTCTTCCAATGAGGCTTTCTCAATATTAAAACTTTTAGCTTAATGTTGAAGTAAGGTAAGTGAAATATGGCAGCTGAAGTTTGAGGGAAGCTGTATGTACCCAGTTGTGCACCTGATGCTTTCAGGGAGAAGAAAATGACTTAGTTTGACTTACTGCACTTCACATTTCAATCTTCTGAATTTGAAAACCCTCCATCTGGCTTGGATTAAGTGGTCTCATACACATATGGATGAAAATGTAGATACAATATGGGGTGTGTTTGCTTTCAAACATTAACTATGCAAAATTAGTAATTGGATGCTAGCTCTTCTCACTCCCCACTCCCAATTTCAGATAGTCCAGTAGAAAATATGGGCAATGCACAAGCATGAGGTGAATGCTAATTTTTTGTTTTCTTCACCCAGCACTAGTATGTTCCTGCTACAAGTTGTAGCAAAAAGGAAGTTGCCACAGCAATCAATCAAGCATTATGTAGGCCATAGCTTAGTTTTCATAAACAGCAGACGAGGTGCTAAAAACTGTCTCTGGACTATACATGTAAAGCTGTAAGTAAAGGAATGATATAATAAAATGCCATTCTGTACATTTGTCTTTAAAAAAAACCTGCATTAATTAGCAACTCAGGAAAAAGAAATTAGGTCAAGAAATACATGTTCCTGAGATGCTAACTTTCTAAAAAAAATATTTGTGCATGCTTTCAAGTTAGTGTTGACTCCTGGAAACTGCCTGGACAAATCCCTCCCATTTTCTTAGCAAGATTTCAGAAGTAGTTGGCCATTCTTCCTAGGGCTGAGAGAGAGGGATTCATACCTAAGGCAGGAGTACAGTTCACAACCTCCTGGTTCCTAGCCTAGTGTCTTAGTCGTTACACCAAACTGACTATTGTTTATTTATGTACTTATTTATTTTATAAAGCTACTAAACTTATACTGTGACTCTGGGCAGAGGACTTTATCAAACAGTCTAATCCAAACAATACAAACCAATTAAAAATAAACCAAAATAAATTAAAAGATAAACAAAACAAAACAACGAGGAAAAAAACTATGTAGAGTGCATTCCAGTTAACCATCATGTAACCATCTAACAGGCTCAATTCTCTTAAGGGATTCCCAAACCAGCTGACAAAAACAAGTTTTAAGAGCCTTCCAGAAGGCCAAGAAAAGTTGCTTGTTTTTCCTTCGTAGGATCTGCTGACGTTGGAAATATGAATCGCCTGGCAATCCTGAATCTCATTTCTCTTTTTCCCTCTCTGTTGTGCCATTTTTAAAAATTGGGATTATTTGAACTATTCAAAGAGCAAGTTGATCCCATCTCATTCTTATTGTAATTTTGTGTATGGAATCATCCTTATTTTTAAGTAATCTATAGTAGTCAGATATTAGTTTCAAACCTCCTACTGTCAAGACTTGGTGACTTTGGGCCAGTCACTCTCTCTCGGCCCAATCCACCCCACAGGGTTGTTGTTGTGGGGAAAATAAGAGGAGAAAGGAGTATCACGTATATTCACCACTTTGAGTTATTTGTAAAAATAATAAAGGCAGAAAATAGATAAATAGATAGAGGGATAGACAGACATTCCCTCAGTAGCTTGGATCAGCTAGTCCCTCAAATTACCTCACATGAAAGCTCTGGGAGTAGAAGGTGTGTGGGATCCCTCAAATTCTGCCCTTTAAAACTAGCAAAAGAGTCAACAAATGTATTAAATAATACATGGTTGTAGGAAAAGAAAAAAAAGTGGGACAAAATATCAAGGCGTAGTTGACGGGGCATTTTTCCTCTCAGCTTTTTATGACAAGAATCATTTTAATCTCAGATTATAACTCACCTCTGCCATAAAAGGTTATACATTAATAATCTGAGATTTGGATAGGATTGAGTTTTCAAATAGCTGCTTTGGGCAACTCCTCAATATAGTATATTTTATGACAGGACTGTGTTACCATATCTTGAAGAATTACCAATGATTGGTACCAAGAACCGTGTTGCCTTATCTTGAAGAAAAAAATGGTGTCCAGTTTTATTGTTTTTGCTAGTTCCAAAAGATCTCTCTCTCTTTCTCTCTCTCTCATTTCTTGGGGACATACCACAGACAGATGTAGATTGCTAAGGTCAATTAAACTGTTGTAGCTGTGCTGTCCTATACGTGAAAGAGAAACCTGCTAGCATTTTTCTCAGTTGTCACTGAGAACAGTGTCAAATCTGTGCTCCGTTTTTGCACAAAAGGAGCCCACACAGCTGGATTTTGTCTTGGGAAACCTTCCTTAAACTGAAAGCCCTCATTATGGAAAGAAACTGGATTTTTCTTACAAAATTAGAGATTCCCAATGGGCTGAAGGATAGACAGATGAAAAGAAATGGAGGAGAGAGTAACAATAGGGGAAGCCCTTCTCCCCACAGTGATCCTACTGCAAATAGCCATTTCTCTCTTGCAATTTGATCTTTTAAGTATGATAATCTGCTAGCATATTGCTGACCCAGAAGTTTTTTTTCCTACAGTAATTCTAAAGCAGAAAAATCTTCTGTGAATTTTAAGCAGCTAGACCGAAGACCGTCAATCTTGTGACAGAACAATTTAATTTGGATGAGAGTATCAGTGAAACAAATGTAGAAAATATCAAAGAAAAAAAATGGGTCATGGGCCAATGAAATAAAAAGGATTCTGGGAAGATGAAACTGACAGCTAATTTGATAGAAAACAACCCACATTGCTTGCCCCAATTCTGACCCTGGTATCTAGTGACATTGTATCAGAAGAGCAGGGAGCCAAGAAAGGCCATAAAATGAGGGTTATTAGAATCACAAATTCCTTAGATAGGCAGATTTGAAAAAAAGAGATAGAAAAGTTTTCACAGATATTGCAGTTATTCCAGATACTGGGAGTTTATTTTCCCAATATAAATCTAATGTGAGAAAACACAGACTCATTCAAATGTAGGACACAAGAATATTTCATGACATGCAGCAGAAGATAGTGCTATCTGAGGCCATCAACTAATAAATACCTGACAAACATGAGATATGAACTATCAAGTAGGAAGAACATATAAGAAGAATTCCTGTTAAAGGCAGAGGATCTACCTGAAATAGAGAGCTTAGTTAGTTCTTTCTTGCATACAGTTCGGATAGATCTGTTAAGAAAATATTTTACCAACCTTGCTATGGAAATCAGTTAGCTATGGAAAGAAGGGAAGGCTGTGCCATGTAAACTAAATTTGCACACTTCTGATGCAATTTTTTCCTGTTTTAATCTGTAATAGAATTTTTAAGTAAAAAGAGAGAAACACAATTTTGCCTCAGAGAATGGCTAAAGGATAAATACTTTATGGGTAGTAATAAGCATAAAGCAAATTACTACTGGTCTTAATTTGATGGTTTCATAAAAAAGCTCTCTTACATATGTATGTGTGGCTGATGGTTATGCTAATAAGGTAACTAAAACAAACAAAAGGATGGATTTTTATTATAGAGATTTGTCAAGAGATTTGGGGAGGACTTCGTCCTATAGGTGGGTTGGGCTAGGTACCTGGGGTGGGAACTTGAAAAAAATTTTTTCAACTAAAATATACTGGTTTTTAGGTGTCATAATATAGTTTTGATGTGTTTCTCTTATGAAATTAGTGAGAACAAATTTCTGACAATTTTCAGCAATCATAGAAGGATCTCGAAGAAGATGAGAATCTGGGTGCTCTGAAATTATTAGCTGTCCTCTTCAAGCTATAACAGTTCGTCTTTCTGATACCAGCGTAATAATGCAAAATAAAATATTAGATAAGCTAGAGCTCTGTTCAAATGTACAGTTAAATATATTGAAAAAGACTGGTTGGGTGCAATGGAAAGGAGAATGAAGAACAGATTGGATATTAGATGTTCACATAGGCACTATCTCAAATTGCACTGGAAGGAAATAATAATTAGGGTCTATATCTCATTTTTGATACAGCATAAAAACCACTATTATGACAAATTAATATGAATACAATATAGGTTTGCTAATATTAATAATGACAAGCTATATTTTTTAAAAAATCTGAATGATGATTTAGAGAAACTACCAAGAAAAGAAATGATTTGACACCCAATTTTAAAACTGGAAATATTTTCATGATCATAAGTGATTAGTTTCCTTTAAAGTCCCAGGGCATTTAACATTCTAAAAATGTAAACTAAACTGAAATAAAAACAGGTTATACATTTTGTATATTAGTAAATGTAAAATGTATTAATTTAGTAGAATTACCTGCAAAAATTAGCTTTGCTTTCTCCTAAATCTAGAACTGATGATTTAATTCAATAGCTCTAAGGTAGTCACTTGGTCTACCTGTAATAAAGCCATCTTCATCTACAATTTAATCATGGATGAAAAGAAAGATGTGGGATACATTATCAAAATATGGCTCATCAGATGCGACATACCAGACAGATTTATGGTACAGCATTAACCTTAACAAAAATGTAATGGAAGATGAGTAGTATTTCTAATGGCCACAAGAAGGTCTATTCTGCAGATGGATTGATGTGTGTGCAGTTGGATGAACTAGGGATACTGTTCTTATATCATTTTCTCGGTTGCATAGCAGCAATCCTGCTTGGAATCAAAATTCATGATTCTGCATAGGACAGAAACTAATTTTTTGGCCTTGTCAGTGACCTGTGGTGAGACATATTGATCCTACTAGATCTCTTTGGAAGATTTTAATATCATCAAATATAGTATCTTTCTGGACCATCTGCAATGGTTAGGAATGATTGGAACTTACAAAGATCTGGGTGGAAAAGAACATAGAAATGAAGTGGAGCAGCTGCTAATGTAGAAACCTGGGACAATTCCAACAATAGCTCTGAGTGGGGTTGTGCTCCTCCACAAACATGGGATTATTTTGGATTTACCAGGCCTGCTAAAACAGGATACTATGGCTAGGATGGAGATTGCTCAGCTTTGACTGGTGCACTAATCATTGCTATTCCAAGAACAGGAACTCATTATTTCTCAAATTACTATAATACGTTCCATATGGGAATGTGAAACAGCAGATCAATGTACCTACTGTATGATGGGTACATGTGTGATTGTTTCTGTCATTTTATTATTACATGTATTATTAATATTATATTACTGGAGGCTTTATTGGATATTGCTTTTGTAAACTGCTTAGATTTTTTAAAATTGAAGTGGAATAAAAAGCACTTGTGATAAATAAATGGTCTGTAAATAGATTTCTTGGATCTTGAAAGGGTACTTCATTCTTGTCTGATGAATGTAGCTCAGGGTTGGCAGGAAAAAAAAGAGTTTAATCAAATTATAATTTCTTAACTTTTTTTTCCAAACTGTGCCTTTTTCAAAGGAAATTACATACATGGGACTTCTCCATTTTAGCCAAACAATACTATCAGAAAAACTTGGCTTTATGACTATACCAATGACATGACCAATGTATCACTTGATTAAGTAGTCACAGTTAAGAGTACAAAAAATATACCACTGAGATTTGTATTAAACTCTTTATTCAGCCAGAGGTTTATTCAATACTGATCTTGGCCAAGTTATCATTTTTGTCTCCAAATCTATTTCACAGAACCCTTACAGCTCTTTGTCTTCTTCTAGGTTTTGAAAACTTGAGATAAAATCTTGGGTTGGCATAATTATATTTTCTCCTATTGCTGAGAGCCAATAAACTGCTCTTCCTAAGAAATAAATACTGTGAATTCAAACATAATTACTATTATTTCTCTCCATGTCACAGATAAAAGAAATATTCTAAGTGTTATGGAGCAAACAGAATATTTTTGAAATTAGCACAAACATCTTTACAACTAATTAATCTATTGACCATAATTGTGCATGCATACGTTTTCTTTTAATTTATTAGTGGATATTAAATCAGGACTTTGGATCCAACTTTTGTAATTATGTGATTATTTTTATACATTACATTACATTTCCACATTAGCAGGATATTCTATAGGAATGTCAGAAGAGATCTAGTGACCTACATCTCATACTATATTAATTAATTAATTCTACAGAAATCCCAGCAATTTTGACAGGTTTCAAGTATTCTATGAAGACAGTGGTTACAGAATATGCAAAGGTCATCCAAAATGGACAACAGCATATAAATGTTACTAAGTGATGTGATATCAAGAGAGAAGCCCAAACTGTTTTGTACATTACATTATAATTCAAACTGCTATATTCATTGAGTAAATAGACATAAATGGAAAAATATCAACCAATTATAGGACACTTGGGGAGGGGGTAAACTCCAGTAATATTAAGATATATTGGTAAGCCACAAAATATTTTAATTAGCAAAACAAATCAAATGGAAAAGATTCCTCAAATAAAGCTTTAAAAGTGATACATTGTGTGCTTGACTGCCACGACTAATTATGTATCCATGTAATGTGTGTTCAATTTGGGCTTATTTAAATAGCAGAAATGCTCATTAGCTTCAGTGTATCTGTGAAGCCTCAGTAAACAGTTTAATGGTATTTTATGTTTAACCAATTTCATAAGTTCCTGTAATTTTGGTGTTTTCAGCTCATTAATGTTATTTTTGATATGTATCTTATAGCATCCTTTCCCTGAAAGCTGGCAACATACTTTTGACTACACTTAGAAAAAATAGTGATTTTTATCTTAAACTTTTGATTGAGAATGACAAGGACAAAATAGTAGGAATAGCATTATCAACAAGAATTCCACAAACTGACTCAATTTATTTCTTTTCCTTTAAAGACATAAAGTAAGTTTGTGGAAGGGGGAAACTAGGACTCTAAATTGTTCTGGTTTCTCTTTATTGGTGAATTAATAATATGAAAAGGCATACTTAAAACGCCTTTCCAACCATACTTGATACAATTTTCAGCATCATTTTGGTATATTATAGAGCAAAGACAAGTTCATCAAAACCATCTTCTCAAAAATTGTGATGAAAATACTGTCCACTGCCTTGGGCTTTCTGGGAGAGGAAATTTCATCTTTATTCCAAAGATGAAGTTTACTGATACATGATAAACCAAGGGGACCATAGAAAGCATATCTAGAATGATTACCATCATGGATAACAACAGTTCAACCAAGAAACTGACCACCATCCCCAAGCCCCTTGATTCTATCCCAAATCTTGTTTTCATCCTGGTAGTCCTCACATATGACCTTCTTTGGAGGATGGACAGAAGCAATGGGTTCTGTTTTTTTTCTTGTTTGACTCACAAGCTCCTGGTATCATGGTATTTTCCAGAAACATTTCTGTGAGATCAGTTGTACTGCTGCTAGTGGAGACAATCTAAGAAAATACAATGCTTCTGTCTAGGGCTAGGCAATGGTTTCTGACTGTGCCTTGGCATCCTGGGACTCTGATGCAGAGTGATGAAAAATACTATATTGTTTCAAACGCAATGTAATACTGAAGGAAGCCCTGGAGAAGATCCTGAGAAAGCCATCCAGAAACCATTGAGACTATAACATGTGTAAACCCACTTTTGTGGTATGAATAGGATTGTTTTGCTGGTTATTTTCCTTCTTTCTTTCAATTTTTTAATTGAACATTTTATTTTTATATTGTTTTAATGTATGTTCATTATTTTAATTGTTGATGAAAACAACTTCAGATTTATACAGGGAGGAAGAGGAGAGGGGAGGGGAGGAAGAAGAAGAAGAAGAAGAAGAAGAAGAAGAAGAAGAAGAAGAAGAAGAAGAGGAAGAGGAAGAGGAAGAGGAAGAAGAAGAAGAAGAAGAAGAAGAAGAAGAAGAAGAAGAAGAAGAAGAAGAAGAAGAAGAAGAAGAAGAAGAAAGCAATGCTTAATTACAAGGAATTTATTCAAAGGTAATTATTCAGAGTGATACTTATGGTTACTTAGCATTCGGTGTTTAGGGTCTCTGGAGGCCAGAGCAAAAAAGCCTACAGTTGAGAGCAGGCTAGCTCATCACCTGTTCATTAAAGAGGCATGGATTGCTCACCATCTGTTCATTAATGTCAACGCAACTTCCAGGACTCAATATAACTGTTTTTTTTTCTATTCCTAAGCATATCATGTGATTGACCTACATAGGTTTTCTTTTTAATACTTCCCTAAAGGACAAGATATTTTCCTGAAAGGAACACAATTCTGATTGTAAAATGAACCCTCACTTCTGTTTTAGTTTAAATATATATTTTTCTTGCAAAAAGAGAAATGGTAGCTGGATTTTTTTCCTGTTATATTATTTTGCCACTTCTGCCTCTGGGAACAAAAACTTAAATCCACTCCCAGAAATATTCATACTGATGGAAATACATTACATTTATCATTCTTCCTAATATGTCTGTCTGTCTGTCTGTCTGTCTGTCTGTCTGTCTGTCTGTCTATATGTATGTATGTATCCTGAAAACACTCATCCTTTATTTGATTCTTACATTATCAGCTATAGGACTGTAATACTCAACTGGGGTTGATCTTTGTTGCTTTATGATAGCTTAATTAGCAGAATAACATATTGTTTCTCTACTCAAATGACATTGCAATTATTAGGGTCTTTCTCATCTAAATAAAGTCCAAGTTATTTATATTGGCTTCCTTATTTAGATATGGTGTGGCCCCTTACAAAAGACTAAACACTTCTGTATCCCAAATACAATGTGGAAGACAGATTTTTCTCTATTTGGTTCTTTATCGTAAGTAAAGTGGAAATAAAATACATTATTCTGCTGCAGGTCTGGTACAAACTTAAAATTTATCAATGGTTTCTTAGCAGGAGCATACGTGGTATCAACTCCTACTAAAACCTGGCAAGTAATGATAAGCTAGAACTCCGAGCATAGCTATTCACAAGGGAAAAAAACCCATTCTTCTACCGCTATTTGGAACAGGAAAAATAATTACAGAACGATCACATTATACTTCAAAGCAACTGTCTAACGTAATTCTCACCAATGTGATGCAGGTTTTAAAAAACAGTCATTTTAAGTAAGTCCTTTCAGTTCCATCATCCTTTAAAAGTAACATCAGTGATAATTATGCACATTCTGTCATTTCTAATGGGAGTTTATCATAAAAGTTATTGCCTGTAATACATGTTTTCTGTATCATCCTGCTTCCTATTTTAAAGGAAGAAAAGCAAAGAAACATAACATTTAGAATAACTTCAGTTTTGGACTGAAATTCTAAATATACCTAATATTAAATATATTACATTTTTTTCTTTTTACAACCATGTAGTCCCTTAATTCTGGGTAGAGTTGGGGCTATTGGCTGAAGATGAACATTTACTGGCTGGATGCCATTCCTGATGCCTAAGTGGAGTGCGCAGATGTTTTTTCCTTCTGCCCTAAGAGAAAAAAATCTGCCACTACCTAGGATTGGATTCTCAACCTTCCGAATGACAGTTGAGCATCTTCACCACTAGGTCACTTGCGGTTCAATTAAATTAAATTAACAAATTACACATTTAACATAAATATATAACAATTATATGAACTGACATATAAATATCAATTTAAAAAAAGAAACAGGAACATCCAAACCATAGAAGTAATAATTTATCATATGTTTCTGTATGATCCTGGTATTCTCTGCCCCGCAATAGCAACAGAAAAAAAAAAGGTATTAGATTCAGCCCGCCTAATTTTTGAAACACTGATTTTGTATGTAATTATACATTATATCGATTTTTTGAGTGTGCCCACAAAGCTTTAAGTCAATTTTAGAGGTACCTTACAAATTAATGTATATAATCCTAAACAAAACAGGTAGACCAATAGCTCAATAGAGGACAGTTCTATACGTTGCAACATAATCCAGGCCCTATTTCAGAGTTATTTTCTTACCTAAACAGAGAAAAAGAATAACCAAGAGCAGGAAACAAATAGTGGGAGCTGGAGCAACTTCCAACTTCAAGGGATCAAGGGATTATGAGAGTGGCTGGGAAACTGTCATGGAACACTCAAAATGTTCCATCAAAAGCATGGTAGACCTTAAACAGCATCAGGCCAGCAACACTGAAGCGGCCAAAACACATCCCCAAATTTCATTCCCTTGGGAGTCACGGGTCCTGGATTTTGGATGCAATCTGGAAGTTACCCTATTTGAGGTACTTTGGTTCACACTTAGTTGGTTACCTTGGTTACCCTTTGATGCACCATTTCAACCAGTTAAAGGTTAAAGGAGGAATAGTTATAATAGTATATAGTTAATAACTATTACTACTGCAATGAATGGCATTTTAGTAGCAAATATAGTCCTCATGTCAATCAGTAGAAAATTGAAATTGAGGGAAAAAGAAAATGAATGTTTACAATTCAGAAATATACTGTATATTGACCAAACTAACAAGCTATTTGTATTGCGAATATTATTTCATTTGTTTCATCTTTTTAAAGCTAATTTACATTATGTATTTTAAAGCTACTGATAAATACATATTTATCATTTACAATCACTATGTTTTCTTTTGTGACTGATTAGAGCACCGTGAAAAGAAAACCAGTACAGTAACCAGAAAATTAGATCATGTAATACATTTATTTATTTATTTATTTATTTATTTATTTATTTATTTGATTTGTCAATCGCTTACAAGATAATAAGTATAAGGGTAAACATAGTTATGAATACATGAAATGAATACATATAAGAAAAATAAAAGAAACAATAAAAAACAACAACAGGGCAGGGACGGTAGGCATGTTGGTGCACTTATGCACGCCCCCTACAGACCTCTTAGGAAAGGGGCAAGGTCAATAGTAGACAGTCTAAGGTTAAAGTTTTTGGGTTTGGGGAAGAAACCACAGAGTCAGGTAGGGTATTCCAGACATTGACCACTCTGTTGCTGAAGTCATATTTCCTGCAATCAAGTTTGGTGCAGTTAACCTTGAGTTTGTATCTATTGTGTGCTCTTGTATTGTTATGGTTGAAGCTGAAGTATTCATTGACCGGTGGGACATTGTAATGTATGATTTTATATACTATACTTAGATCGGACTGAAAACGTCGTAGTTCTAGGTTTTCTAGGTCTAAAATTTCAAGTCTGGTGGCATAAGGTATTCTGCAACAAGTAGAGGAGTGTAGAACTCTTCTTGTGAAGTATTTCTGGACTTTCTCAACTGTGTTAATATCAGATATGTGATGTGGGTTCCAGACTGATGAGCTGTATTCGAATATTGGTCTAGCAAATGTTTTGTATGCCCTAGTTAGTAGTGTGATATTACCAGAGAAAAAGCTACGCAGGATTAGGTTAACAACTCTTAATGCGTTTTTGGCTATGTAGTTACAGTGGGCTCTAGCACTTAGATCATTAGAGATGAGTATTCCAAGGTCATTGACGGACTTTGGATTATCAACAAGGTCTTGACTATTCAGCTTGTATTTTATTTTCTGATTTTTTTTGCCATAATGTAAGGCAGAGCATTTATTTGTTGAGATTTGAAGTTGCCATTTGTTTGACCATTCAGATACATAGTCACAGTCTTTTTGAAGGGTAGCAGTATTGTCTGTGGTGTTGAATAGCTTTACATCATCAGCAAAGAGAACGCAGTTGCTCTTAATATGATCACAGAAGTCATTTATGTAGAGTATGAAGAGAGTTGTTCCTAGAACACTGCCTTGGGGGACACCACTGTTGACAGGTACAGAATTTGATAGGACGCTCCCAATTTTGACCATTTGTTGTCTGTTTGACAGAAAAGCTTCTATCCAGTTGTGCAGTTGTCCAGAGATGCCATAAGATCTTAATTTTAGTAGTAGTTTCTCGTGTATCACTGAATCGAAGGCTTTACAGAAGTCAATGTAGATTGCGTCTATTGCTTTGCCCTGATTGAGTTGTGTAGTCCATATGTTTTTGCAATGTAAGAGTTGCAGATTACAGGATAGTTTTTTTCTGAAACCAAATTGTTTATCTGAGAGTAGGTTGTTTGTCTCTAAGTGGAGGATAATGGATTGGTTAATAATTGATTCCATGACTTTACAGGTGACGCAGGATAAAGAGATTGGTCTGTAATTTTCAACTAGACTGGCATCTCCCTTTTTGAAGATGGGAATGACCATGGCTTGTGACCATAGGTTTAGCAAGGAGCTGGTCCTGAAAGATTTTTCAAAGATTATGCTTAAAGGTTTGGCTATGGCAGTGGATAGCTTTTTTAAGAAGTAGGCACATATTCCATCCGGTCCAGTAGATAGAGATGGTTTTAAGTTGCATAGTGCTTTTTCAACATTGTCTTCTGTAAAATTGATATGTATTAGATCACTGTAGTTGTCTGTAGTTCGACTAGGAAATACTGGGCATGATCCATTGCTGTTTACAAATACTGGGCCAAAGAATGTGTTAAAGAGGTTGGCTTTGATGGTGTCGTCGTTACAGTCTTTACCATTAGGTCCTTTCAGGGGTGGGATGGATCTTGAGTCTTTTAGTTTGTTGTTTACAAAATTGTAGAAAGCATGGGTGGAATTGGTGCATAGAAGGTTTTCCTCTTGTTTAATGTGATAATTGGTGCATTCAGTCTTTATATGGTGGCATAAATTTTTGTGTCAGCTTTTGAAGTTGGCAACATGACCAGATTTGTTTTTCCACCAAAGTGATCTTTTTTTGGATTGAAGTTTCCTTATTGTTATGGGTAATCTGTTTTTTTTTGGGGGGGGGGAGTTGTTATTGGTACATATAGTTTGATGACTCTTTTGACTTCAAGTAAAAATATATTGTAATGGTCTTCAACAGTATTGCATCTAGTGAACAGAGATTGCCAATCAAGTGATGAGAGATCATTGTCTATAAGATCATAGTTGCCTTTTTTGAACGTTTGGACGTTTGGACATTTTTGAACGTTTGGACGTTTCCGTTCGCGCTCGACAGCTCCTCTGATGAGGATTGAGATATCATTATTTGTTGGATTTATGATTTTTTGTGGATTGGGTTGTGGTTGTTGGGTAGTGATGTGGTTTGTAGCTATTGGATGTTCAGGTTTTTGTGCTGTGTCTTTTTTTTCAAGGTTAGTTAATCTTTATTTAAAGAGTCTAGGGATGCTACTGTAGTGTCAAGGGATGTTATTCGTGTTTCTATGGTATCAACTCTTTCAAACAGGGCAATATATTTGTCCAGTTTGGGTCTGCATTGTTGGCAGAAATATGGAAATGCATGGTTGAATTCTAGGAATTGAATTACTTGCTTGGTTAATCTCAAGCAACCATGATGAGCGTAGTTGTCACACAGAAAACATTTGAAGGAATCTCCATTATCCTTTAGAGTTTCATGGCATATAAGGCATGTGCAGGAGTCTTGTGGTTCATTGGTGGGGATTTCTTTCTCTTTAGGTTGTGGTTTGGTATTGGATTTTTGTCTTGGCATGGTAGGTTTGTTGCGATAGTACGTTGATTAGATTGCTTAATGAAACAATTTTGGGTAATCAATATAGCCAATATCACACCAATTAATCAATTACAATAATCTCTCTAGTCAAATAATTTTGTTAAGCAACAATCAGCTTGATCAATTAATTACACTAATCGCTAATCAATTACACTAATCGCTAATCACACTGTTCAATTAAATTCATTTAATCACTAATTTTACTAGTCAATTAAATTACATGAATCCTGATCTTTTAAACTAATCAGTAAACACACTATTTGCACTAAACACTCTAAACACACTAATCAAATAAAACAATAAATCAATTAAACCATTGATAAATTAATTATTTTATAGAAATTGATTATCTAATCATTGATATAGGTAATGAGGTAGAAAGTTATAAGTTTTAAGGTAGTGAAGTAATCAGTGGTTGATTAAGTAGTGAGGTAGTATTGAGAGTTAGCAAGTAAAGGGTTAATTATTTTACTAGCAGCTGTTATTTGATCCACTGGGTGGGGAGGGATTTATTGTTGCCCCAATGGCTGCTGCTTTCATGCTGCAAAAGCTAGTTTGTAACAGGATGTCCAAAAGCACGCTGGGCAGAGCAAAAAACACTGAATTAAAACTCTTTTCCTACAATCAAAATGACTCTGAATAAGATCGTTTTACAACAGTTTCTTAAAGTTCTTCAAGTTGAGTAGTGATAAAGACATAGTCCAGAAATTTGAGACAATTTTGGTTTTAACAGAGTTAAGCAATCCAATCTGTCCTTTACTTTTTATAGTTATTGCTTGCTGCAATATCTTTTCTTTCTTTACCAAATCTGACACCAAAGCATCCCCTTTGCCTTTATCACCCTGGCTCCAACAAGCCTCAGGGCTTGAAGTCACGATGGCAATGGTGAAGGAGGAAGGGTGCCAGGGGGGCGGTTGCTGCAATGGTGATAGTGAATGAGAAAGGACACCTGGGGGGGGGTTGCCAAGAGCAGCCTACACAGACCCATAGCTCTCGGTGCTGATGAACTCTGCCGTCTCACTGCTCTGCAAGGATGGGAGGAATCTTAAATTGTCAAGCCCCCGGTGCTGACGACCCCTACCGTTTCAATGTCCTGCAAGGATGGGGGAATCTCAGATCGCCAAGTGTCTTCTGAGCAATGGAGCTGCTTTCTCACTGTTGGCTTGCTGGCTAGTTTCGGGCATCAGGCTCTCCTGACTTTTTATTTGTATTAATTAATACAATTTATTTGTATCAATTAATACAATTAAGACACAGATATTCCCAGAATCACTAGTTCAAGAAGGAAGTCTTCTTTGGGTTATTCTAGATCAATGTGTTGGGGTGTTCTACATCCACTCAATATCTGTGGTTATTATATACTATATAGAAGAATTACAATATAACTCCTTTAAATTATGTTATCTTGTATTAGACTAATATTTCAACTTAGCTTAGAATTTGTCTCCCACCTTGGTATTACCATTAGAAGTGCTATCTCTAAATGTTTCAACCATGAAAACTGCATCTTTTATTGCCACAGCAAAGTAACAATAGCAATAGCACTTAGACTTATATACCCCTTCACAGTGCTTTTACAGCCCTCTCTAAGCGGTTTACAGAGTCAGCATATTGCCCCCAACAATCCGGATCCTCATTTTACCCACCTCAGAAAGATGGAAGGCTGAGCCAGCGGGACTTGAACTGCCAAACTGCTGGCAATCAGCAGTCAGCAGAAGTAGCCTGCAGCATTGCATTCTAACCACTGTGCCACCACGCATGGAGCCACATGATATGCTAGAAAACTGGTATATGGCAGAGAACAATATTTTCTGATGGGCTGTGCATAGAGACCCTTCATTAAGTCATAATATATCTCAGACCCAAATGTCTACACTACCCCTCCCAACATCCTAAAATGGCTTCTGTTTACTAGGTTCCAGTAAAAAATTCTATTGATTATGGTAAGCCACGACATCAATTTGATCCTCTGCAACATCTCACAAAGTTTTTTTTAATGAAAGCTGAGGTTTAATCATGCTGCTGGATTCAGCATTAGTTGCTGTGTTCACCCCAAGGCTACAATAAAAGAGGATAAGCAGAGGAAGACTACTAAACTGATTGATATTGCATTACTGCTGGATGAGAGCATAGATACTAGCAAAGTAATATGGTGAACTTTCTACGGAGTAGTCAAGCTTTTCAAATATGCTTTTATAAGACCTAATTAAACTTCAGTGGTCAAAACTTCTATTAAGGTTCAGATGCTTGTATCTTTTCTTTTCAGGCACCAGCCCCAAATAAATAAATCTTCCTTGAAACAAAAAATGTTGGGGCATCTAGAAGCAAAATGTAAAAAGAGAAGAAAGGAAAGGAAAAAAGAGCCATATTACATCACTCTAAAGGGCCACCATTTGCAGCATTAGAACTGTGCATTCATTGCTTGATAAGAGAAAAACAAACCAAATGAAAAATCCATTTGATTTAATGTTTATTTATTCTGAAAGAGCATAGGAAAATGATTACAGATGAGTATACTATGTAGGTCTCCTAAAGCATTTCTACTTGTATGTGGGATTCAGGTTTATTGTCCTTTTTGCTGACAGAGAGCATGACTCTAACTATCCCAATCAGTTGCCATTGTATATTTCACTTAGTAAGATAAAAATCACAGGTTACAGAGGAGTTCTTTTTTTCCTTTTCAGCTTCCAGATCTAGAACCTCTCTGGCAGGAGCTTTTCTGAACAAATACCATACTACTGTGATATTCAGAAATACAGGCAACCTACATATGGCCCTCCAGGTGCGCTTGGAATGTAATTCCCATAATTTCTTATCATTACTGATTGATGGGAATTAGAAGTTAAAAATTAAAGAGTTGCCTGCCCATTTTTTGATAAATGAAGAAACTTGGCAACTTTAAGACTTGTGCACTTCAACTCCCACAATTCCTCCGCCAGAAGGCTGAGGAATTGTGGGAGTTGAAGTCCACAAGTCTTAAAGTTGCCAAGTTTGGGGAGGCCTGGTATAATCTAACAACTGAGGTCTTGGTTTTCATTTAAGAATACTTATGTTCAAGACACTCTTTGAGTAAGGAACTCACGGAAAGATTTTGAGATTGTTATATCATAGGACTGTTGTGGTGATGGTAAAACTAAAAGACAAATTATTTTACCTCAAGTTCCCAGAGAAAAGACAGGATTCAAATGTAATAAAATAAAAAGAATAAAAAAGCTGGTGATATCTACATCTCAGTTTGAAGCAATGTTCACTGAGATAAGTGGGATTTCTTAGTCTTCCATATAAGATTATTGAAGGTGGTAACACAGTAAGTATGCTATCCATGGATAAAGTACCAAAAACTATTGGCTATTTTAGAAAGGTGGTAGTCTTTCACGTATATATTTTTAGCTATTTGAAATGTGTTCATTTCAGATGTTCCAACATTTGGCTTTAATAAATGAAATACACGTCAGGGGACAATTTATCTAATTAAATGTCTTTTAAGCAATGAGCAAAAGGGTGTACACAGGTAATTCTCAACTCATGACTATAATTGAGCCCAGAATTACAGTTATAAGTCTTGAGGTTGTAAACTGAGCCATCACAGAACCAGACCCATTTTTTTTTTGACATTTTTGGGGTGGTCATTAAGCAAACACTGTGGTTGTTAAGTGAATCCATTTTCCTTTATGGGATTTTTTTTAATGGAGATAAACCCAGAAACCAGTAAAAAGTATAGCAAACTGATTATGTGATTGTGGGATGCAACCAGCCATAAAGTGAGCTGGTTGCCAAGTGTGCAAAATGTGTCCAATCAGGTGACTGTGGAGGATGCAGCAGTTGTAATGCTGAAAATGGTTCATAAGCAGCTCCATAAGGAGATCTATCGTAAGTTCAAATAATCACTAAGCTACCAATCATAAATTGGGGACTATCTGTAAGCTTAACTTTCCCTCTAGAATAGGAGTGTCAAACTCACGTCATCACAGTGGTATCACATGACAAACCAGGACTTTTTTCTCCTTTGCTAAACTGGGTGTAGGCGTGGCCAGTGTGTGATGCATCTGGCCCGCAGACCAGGAGTTTGACAGCCCTGCTCTAGAATGTTACATACTTGACTGGCTGATTCATAAATCTTGTGACTGAGAAATACCTTTAGGATCATTTAAGGTTGAACCGAAGGCACTAATCACTATGTCTGCTCTCAGACGGACAGTTTGCTCCTTGTCTTCATTCCAATTTCCATCCTCATCTTGTTCAGTCCGGAGAAATTCCATAGCAACAATTTTTCCTCCTTTTATTACAACCTTCTGAGGAGAAAGAAAAGGTAGGAATTCACACTTTTCTTCCTTTGCAAGCTCCATCTGGAAAACAAAAATAAAAGTATGTATAATTATAGAAAAATATTTAATATATAATTGTAAGTTTTATAATTTTTCCTTGCATTTTTTTCTATAAATTCTGACACTACATTAATAATGTTATATTTGATTAAATGAAAACAAATAATATGTGCCAACCAGTTTTCAGGAGGAGTGGTGATTTTTTTTAGTTATCAACATCTGTTAAAAGACTTTTAACTTTTAAACTACAAGTGAATAGTTTGATTTTATGAAAAATGATTGTTATAGTTCATTACTAAAAAAAGAATGAATTAAAAGAAAACTATCCAATCAATGCTAGAAAAATCAAGTATGTGTAGATAAATTCCATTATGAGCTACTGGCTGAGGTATCCAAATCTCAAAATCTACAAATGATTTCAGTGAAAAATGGTAAGGCCTTTAATGACAAAAAAATTGGACATAACTATTTTGGTCATTTATTTTCTCTTTGTATTTGAAAGATAAGAACTTCTAACTACTTTTGCTGATTTTATTCTTTCAAAATATTTTGAATTAATATATACATATTTTGAATTAATAAGGCTGCATCCACTATGACAAATGAGCGGCATATTGGCCTAGTGGTAAAGACGCTCACCTCCACTTAAATAGTTGAGAGTTCAATTCCAAGTAGCGGCAGATGTTTCTCTCTTAGAGGACAAAGAAAAAATATCTGTTGCGAAATCCAAGTAGGCATTAGGAAGGGCATTTGACCAATAAGATACCCTGACTCTATCCCAAATTAAGGGATTACAGGGTTGTAAAAAGGAAATGGTACTGTCCCACAGATTATGGGTTTATGGTTTTTAATAGTTGCATTGTTTTGAATGTTTTTTCGTGATTCTATTTTTCTGAGTGTTTTTGTATTTGTAAGCTGTCCAAAGTCATGGTAGTGAGATGGATGGGCTATATAAATTTAGCTAATAAATAAACAAGATAGTTTAAACCAGTACTTTTTCTTTCCTTACCCAAAACCGCTTATCAGGAAGTTCTTTTTACCTAACATAGGTAAAACAATTTGAGTCAATTTAAATGTTGCTGTTGTGATTGGGTCATTATCTAAAGAAAAATCACTTTTATCCAATTCTGGGTAATTTGAGAAGCAAATTCAGACTTGGTTTCATCATGTGATTTAAAGAGGGAAGACAGTCTTCATCTCTGCTTAAGGCAGTAATGTTATTTTGGCCAGCTGGGATTATAAACATTGAATAGGGGCGAACTAAAGGCTGTTAGCATTTTCCTACCAGTTACTTCCAGCGTGGCCAGCTCTCTGCTCTCCATATTAATGAAGAAGAAAAGGGAATAGGAAGGATGGTGATCCCTGCCAAGCAACACAGATAAGATAAAGAAACAAAGTCAGTTCCCCCTTTCTCCATCTCTCTAAGCAACCAATTATTTTTCTTCCATAATGTTTTCTCATCTGGCGTGCTGTGAAAGGCCTGGCAACCGGGAAAGCATTTTGTTGCAAACATACAAGTTGCTAATTATTTCAGTGTTAACACAGCATAGAAAAGTTTTCAGGGGAAAAAAAATGGGCACGTAACAAAAAAGAAAAAGAAAAAGAAAAGATGATGACAAATTGGGTATGGAACTTAAAATCTATTCATAGAAAAAAAATATTGTGGCTCAGTGTGTTTCTTTTCACTTATGATGTGGAAATTATAACTCTGCTAATAGAAAGGGTGATATATAATCACAATAGCAATTAGGATACTCATAGTTAAAGGTGTCATGCTCTAATGGTTTTGTCCATGACATGCATAAAAGTTGTATTCAGTCATATACCATATGTGGAATTATTTGATTTTGCTGACTGAACTGTTTGTAGAGGAATGTTTGTAGAAGGTATTTGTTATATTATGTGTGTTTGTGTGTGTGTATGTGTAGATATAGATGAGAGGGAGGGAGGGAGGGAGAGAGAGGGAGAGGGAGAGAGGAGAAACTAGAGTTAGTTAATATTTTAGGGGGAAAGTTTGTCATTTTCGAACAATATTTATTCTCCTGTGATAGGAAAGTTATATAGACGAAGACCAGTGGGATGTAATTAGAGTGGTACTGAATTAATTAATGTATTTATTATACTTGCTCCAAATAATCTTTCCCTAAATTTTAATACTATGACAAACACTTCAAAATATGAACTGTGTATCTTGAAATCTTATTTCTTTCTTTAAGTTACCTCACTCTCCCTTGTGTATCTATTACTGAAGGGAGTGGGCTATTTCCCCATATATTTTCTAGCTGGGGCATATTCAGTGTCTCATTAATGTAAATTATGCAGTACTTCATGGTATGTAGCATATAAATTACAGCAAAGACACTCGATCACATTGCAATAATTAAAACTGAAACTAAAAAGCTTTTTCATGATAAGACAAATGATTATAAACTGCCAATCAGCAGCTCAGTATATATAGATGTTTACAGAAACTGCATATTTAATTCCAAATTAAGTTATAGTTTGAAATATTTGCATTTTACTCCTAAATTCAATATTTTAATCTCTAAAGGTATCTATTATCTCACACACAGATCTACAATTTCTGGTTGATCTTCAGTACATGTTATTGTGTAATGTATCAGTGACTTTGAATTATTCTTCAGACCTATCTCCCCAAATCCATGGTGAAATCAGAGAAGAGAATGTGCTACCCTGAATTCCTGGAGGGAAGGTAGGATATAATTTGACAAATAAAAATAAATAATATATGTACAGGTAATCCTTGACTTACAACTGTTCATTTATTGACTGTTCCAAATTACAACAGCACTGAAAAAAATGACATGACTATTTTTCACACTATCCGACTTAAAAACCAGAAATTTTGGGCTCAGTTGTGGTCATATGTTGAGGTTTACCAGGATTGTCTAAAACCACTGATTTATTTGGTTCATGAGCCTTGACTTACAGGGTTTGCTAAACTTTGATGTATTCAGGAAACTGGGCATTTTCATCAGTTACAGGGTAGTTTTTTTTATATTTAAAGAGTGTTTCTATTCTGATAGGTAGCAAGGTGAATTATGGTAACTCTAGAATGGACTGTCATTATCATGATGGATGATTCAGGTTTGAACAGTATCACTTTCTTCATTCATATTTTTTTTTCTAAAGCATGCTCTTATGCACTTTAGTAAGCTTCAAAAAGCTAAGAAATTTTGGAAAGAAAAAAACAAGAATGCCTAATTACATATATGCTTCAGCCACATATTAAATTATTCTACTACTATAATCAGATCAAAATCTGTGAAAATTCACACTGATCAAACAGTCTGAACAGCCTTACCAGGATAGTCCAACAATAAAAGATAATAAAAATATGTTGAAGGACTTAAATAATCAGCTCTGGTCAATTTCAATATTAAGCTCTGCCTTTATGTGTGCAAGTATATACCTATCCACAGATGCCAAATGGGTAGTTTATTCTATGTATTCATCAAGATATGATATATGATATGAAGTTGTGATATATGATGACAAATGGTGTAATTTATTGTGTTTATGTCTGTGAAAGAATCAACAATGGCTTGGGTCCAGGATACTTGCGGGAACGCCTCCTGCCAGCATCACTTTCTGATCACCCTGTTCGCTCTCATAGGAGGGGCCTCCTTGGGATACCGTCGGTCAGGCATTGTCGGCTGGCGGTTCCCAGGGCTAGGGCCTTCTCCATGGGAGCGCCTGCCCTCTGGAATCAGCTCCCCGTGGATCTCTGTTTGGCCCCTGACCTCCGCTCCTTCCGCCGAGACCTGAAGACCTGGTTGTTTCAACAGGCCGGCCTGGAATGACCTGGGGGGGGGGCTAGGGTTTTAATCTTTTCTTAATGTTTTAATGTATTTGGCTTGTTTTATTTAATTTTTTTATTGTAAATTTGCTCTGTTTTAATGTTCGCCGCCCTGAGTCCTTAGGGAGTAGGGCATACAAGATGAATAAATAAATAAATAAATAAATAAATAAATAAATAAATAAATAAATAAATAATAGAAGGATCAGGACAAGGAACAAGCACTGAAGGTGCCTTGGTTTGTAGGCCAGCCCTCATTCCACTGTGCAGGCCAGGCCTCATTCCAGCCTTTTTTTGCAACAGCTGTTAATTAGCTTTTTTTGCTTTGTTTCTTTCTATTTCTAAAATCGTGGAGATGTTGCACAGACTGTGTGAAAAACAATAATGATAATAAATCAGCATGCATGACTTTATAAAGTATTTTTATTAATTTGTCCCTCATTGCAACATTGTGAAATTTACCTCTTCCGGGACAGCCCGTATATTAGTAAATCCTTTCCTGAAGACCACAAAAACACGTCGAGCTCCACAGCGCAAAGCTGATGTTGCACAATCAAAGGCGGTATCTCCTGCTCCAAGAACAATCACGGTTCCCTGTATTGATGGCAATGAAGAGCGACAGCCGCATATTCCTGAATGATGAAAGGAAAACCCCATTTTCAAGGAGACCAAAAAAAAAAACCCAAAAAACTATTTCTGCATGACAGCTCAAACGACACTTGTACTCGAAGCAGTGTAAAATTGCATCTTGCCGTTTCCAAGCATGGAGAGTCACTATCAAATTATTCTGCTTCATTGAGAGTTTTATTCCCTCTTTTAAGATATGCTCATACATGTAATTTCATAGTCAGTACCTTTAGTAGCATTGCCTTCCTGTCTTGGCAGGAAATAAAGTATAATGCACTTGGAAAAAAGAAGAAGAAGAAATTGTACAGCCTTGTCAGATTGAATGCAACTGTTGTTGTGTTCAAAAAAAATTAAGCCTTTGACTCCTCTCTTGTCAGCATCAAAATTATTTGAAGAGTGAAAAAGGGAAAAAATCCATTTACAAGATGTTCTGTCTGTCAGTAGAGTCTATCTTTGACAACATCGGTTTCTCTTTCAGATTTTATCTTAAATAGTCTCAAAATTCATGTTGTTTCAGCACCAGTTTAGACCACATTTATAAGGGAATTAGAGAAATTCAAGGAAGAAAAGCCTACTGGTGTCCACTATTCATAGCAACACCTTAGTCTAAAAATCCTTTTTCAGGCCTAAGAAAAACTGCACATCTATTCCCCATTTTAGGGCCAGATTGTGCCAGAAGTATCACTTCCTATTCTGGAACTTCTGGAAACTGATGCATCACCCCAGAATGTTCAGATTAGTCAGTTCAAGGAGAATACCACATAGTTACACACTGGATGAAATCACTTATAACAATTGTTGAGGGCATGCAAAGTTACTCTATCTGTGATCAACCTGGTTGATCACTGTGGAAACAGAAAACAGGTTTACACAGATTTTTTTCCTTCTAACCAGTGGAGACTTTTAACACACATCTGGGGTACCTAACCATATAGTTCTTTCTTATGAAACATTTCCCTAAACCACTATATTATGTTAATGAAGTGTTCTGAACAGAAGACCAATGGGATATAAACCCTTAAATCCTTAGAAGTATGATTCCGTGTGCAATGCGGATTAAAACAGGCTGGGCTGGGCTGATCTCCTGGGGGGAGGGTTAAATTTTAAATGGTATACTGGGGTTTTAACTTAAATTAGACTTGTGACTATTTAATATTATTTTAAATTAATTTATTGTTATGTTTTGGTTTTAATTGTGAGCTGCCCCAAGTCTTCGGAGATGGGGCGGCATACAAGTCTAAATAATAAATAAATAAATAATAAATAAATAAAAGAAAAAGGTAAAGGATTCCCTTCTCCAGTCATGCCTGACTCTAGGGAGTGGTACTCATCTCTCTTTCCTGGGCAAGGGAGCCAGGGTTGCCTGAAGACTGTGGTCATGTGGCCAGGAAGATTTATACGCCGAAGGCACAGGGAATGCTGTTACCTTCCCACTTGAAGTGGTACCTGTTCATCTACTTACATTTGCATGTTTTCGAATTGCTAGGTTGGCAAGAACTGGTGCAACCAGAAAGTTGGCAGTTCAAGACACAATGGAGATAAACCTTAGTATAAATGTGCAAGGTCACAGCCTGAATGTGAACAATGTTGTTCAGCAATCTATGATCTTCATGTTTACAACTCAATAGAAATATAAGATTATTGTGGTTTTTGATGTAGTTCTAACTGTTCCAGATTAATTTCTCAATTCTTGTATTTTAAAAAAGCATGATGTAGAAAAGAATAAAACTTATAGGTAAGCTTATGTTTACTACTGCATCGGAAAATTAAGAAAAACTGGGGGGGACTTTAAAATCATTCTAATGTTGTTTTACTGTTTAAACGATTAAACAAATTACTGTAATTTTTGAAATGATAACATAAATAACACAAACCTATAGCCTGAAGGCACCTCTGATATTTTTCTTCATAAGTATATGTTTTTACCATATCAATAGTCTATAATTCTTCACTTTGTGCTCTGTCAGTCATGAATTTTCACAGCAAGAGTTTAGAACCTCAAATATCATTTTAAGAACAAAAAACATTAACCTGACTCTATATAAAGTAAAAAAAGAAGTAAAATTTACTCCAAAATAATCTCTGGATCATTGGCTCCCAATCTTTCTAGCACCAGGGACTGCTGTCATGGGAGACACTTCTTCCACAGACTTGGGTGTGTGTGTGTGTTGTTCCACACAACCTAGATCCCATGCATATGCAGATGAAGTTTTGCTCACTCATCTACCATCCAGTTCCTAACAGGGTCTGAGGGTTAGGGATCCCTGCACTGGATACTCTTAGTTTATAGCCACATTTATCTATGTGAACATTGGATTTCTATTTGCTAAATATTTCCTAATTTTATCTGGGAAGCACTTTTTTTTTGGAAGAGGTAAAATATTTCTGGATCTTTTTTTCTATCATACCTACAGTCAATTAAAACAATATATACTATACATGTAAATCACTCAGCATTGTTGGAATGGTGCAATATATGCTAGTGTACATTTTAGGTCATCACTGCAACAGCTATGGTAAAGATTTTTTATGTAGTCTATCCATAAGGTGAATAATGTACATATATTACTACGTAAGATCACTACCAAATGGAAGAGGTTTTTGCCAGCATCCAGAAGGACAAATATAATATTTAAATCAGGTTAATCTGCCTGGATTAACAACTATAAAATAGATGGCCATAGAAGTATTTTGAATAACTACATAAAAAGATTGGTCTGACAATCACGCAAAAATCTGTCCAGGTACATCTATATTAAGACCAGAGCCATAACAAATCTATAATGGTTCCAAAGAAATCTTGAAATATATTGAATGGCCTTTATTGCTGATCTACTGGTTCTACATGATAGCTACTAACCTATAGAAAAAGTGTATACCTAATGGAAATCTATCTTTCCTGTTCTTGTTCATATGTACTGGACTATTTTAATAGTGAGTTCCTATACCATCACAAGGAAGCTCTACTGAGTTATGAATGGTGAAAGGCTATCTCCTGAATAGATACTGATTGCAAGAGATGTCTTGAGAGCTGATTGCCCATTCTGGGTGATGGGATGATTCCTTCTTGCTGAGTAAACAGAGATTATAAGAGGAATATAAAATAGACTAGTCTCAGGCAACAAGCTCACTGAGTGAATAAATACAGAAAGAAAATAGGAATTTTAAAGAAACTTCCTAAAAATGTTGTAAATCAATGTTGTTATACAACGTTGTAAAACTTAAGCATTTGATTAATATGAGATTCTGAAGAAGGAAGGAAAAAAAGAAGAAAATGGTGGCTTTCAATACTTCTGTCACAGAAGTATTTCTTTCCAACAATATCAGACTGTTATTGTTTACATAAACAACCAGAGATGCTGCAGCTTGTTGGAAAAAGAACTACAGAATGAAAGACAAGTCATTCCTTCTCACTACTTAACTGAGTAAGTGAAAGAAACCACATTCTATGAAATAACAGGATAACAGAGTTGGAAGGGACCTTGGAGGTCTTCTAGTCCAACCCCCTGCTCAAGTAGGAAAATACCATTTCAGACAAATGATTGTCCAATCACTTCTTAACAGTCTCCAGTTATAGTGCACCCACAGCTTCTGAAGTCAAGCCATTCCACTCTGTTCTGACCCAAACCCTTTTCCAATAAAACAAACATGAACCAAAGGGAACAGAAACCTTTTAATGATTCTTACGAATCCCCGGTTAAAAGGCTGCTGCAAACTAATTAACTTTGATAAACACAAGCCTTGCCAAAACTGTGCGAGGCTGTCAAGAATCACAGGTAAGAAATATTTCACACACAAGAGTCTTTCAAATGCCAACTTAAGATACTGCAATGTCCACGAGGCTGAGTTTCAAAACGTCTTTGCTTCCTACAAAGAACGTCTGATTGACAGCTGGCTTTTATCTTGTTGAAGGAGGGGCCATTACCTTGCAGCCTTACTCCCGAGTCGCCCGTGCTGCTGAAGCTGCTCTTTCCTGTGAGCAGCCCTGCGCACACGAGCACTTGGCACAGGCTCCTCGGGAACCTCCTCATCGCTGCTGCCAGCCCCCACAATCTCTGAAGGCAGCAGTCCAGTCCCTAATGGTCCTGGCCCCTCATCTGAGTCCTCGCTCTCCTCAGCAGTCCGCGCCTGCTGCTGACTAACCACAACACACTGATTAATTGTTCTGACAGGAAATTTCTCCTTATTTCTTTTATATTTGGTTCTCTCCTTGATTAGTTTCCTTCTATTACATCTTGTTCTGACTTCAGGTGCTTTGGAGAATAGCTTGACTCCCTCTTCTTTGTGGCAGCCCCTTAAATATTGCAAGACTGTTATCATGTCATCCTTAGTCCTTTTTTTCATTAAATTAGACATACCCAACTTATTTATATATTTTAGCCTTTAGTTCCCTAATCATCTTAATTGCTCTTCTCTATACTCTTTCTAGAGTCTCCACATATTTTTAGATTGTGGCAACCAAAACTGGATGCAATATTCCAAGCAAAGCATTACGAAGGTTACGAAGTGGTATGATGAAAAGTTCATCAAAATTACTGTCGCCTTTGAAATAAATTTTAATAACAAATTCATTTTCATCAAATTGAATTGAAACCTGTTTTAAAAAAAAACATGTTTCTGTTTTCCTGCACATGCATTAACTTGGGATGATGTTAGTTAAAAACTCAATATATTTGGCAATGATGGAGAAAAATTGAACTATGTGCTGTTGAACTACAATGAAATCTGATTCTTTGCCTTGGTTATATTATGTTTCTTTCCAATACTCATTCTTTTAATGGTTTTTGAATGAGAATGTATCTTAATGCATTATGCAATGTATCACATCTATCACATAAAATATGACATATAAAGATTGCATATACAGAACATAACAAAACAAAACAACATAGCATATATACCTTGTTTACTTGCCATAGACACCAGTGGCAGGAAATCTTTTGATGTATAAAATCCTTCTTCCATTCCCAATCCCTGAAATACAGATTCTTTCTTTGGTTCTGGTAGACCTAAGACAATAAACATTCAATAATGAAATGAAAAAAAGAAAGAAAAGGATATATATTTTCTTCTGAAAATGCACACGAATTCTCAAAAGATTTATGTTTGGCAACCAGTTTCTTTCTCTGATAATTTTTAGTGATTTTTATAGGCAGGATTTGAACCTTAAGATTTTTCAATGAAATTTGGATAAACAAGTTTGCTGCTTTACTGATTTGTTTAAATGTCTTACAAAAAAGGAAACAATTGATACATTTTTCTACATAAGCACTTTTGTACATATTGGGATGATTTTCATTTTTAAAAGTTCCTTTCTGCTACAAAACGTCACACACAAAAATATCACTTTAAAAAAAATTGGTACATACACATCAGGAAATGTGTTGAATCTTCTGGTTGGTTTTCTTGCTTAGTGTAATAAATGATACTTGAGAAGGATTTATACAATCCATTTGAACAGAACTCAAAAAAATGACACATTAATCCCAATAGTGTCAAAACAATGTCTTTGTGGTCTTTCAAAGCCTCTTATACAACATTCAGGACAGTGTCAGATACATTTTATTTTAGCTAGAAGTCTCAATCAGCAGTCAAGACAAGAAAAGTAAGTTTTCTTTACTTAAAAAAAGATTGTTTCTGGTGGAAGACACATGGCATCTCAAACAATTGGGAAAAACAAGTTGGGATGACTATATAAAGATTCCAGTCTCAGTGGCATTTATATGGTTAATGACTGTAAGGACATTTTCTCTGAATTCTTTGTGCAGCAATTGACAAGAGTGTAATTCAAGCGTCAATCAAAAGGGAGAAATGATGCTGTGGGCAGAATGTGCTAGCTGAGCTGTTTTGTACACAGCTCTAAGTGTAAATTCAGAAGGAATGAAAACCTGAGTATATTTCATCCCACAGGAAGATGTCCAAGAAAACAAAGTCTGAAAGGGCACCTGACCCTTGAGTAAGCATAAAAAGGTCAATGAAATGGACCTGGTGAAACCAACATTGCACCTCCAACCTGCTGAAAACTGATGAGGAGAGAATATAAAGAAAAGCAACAGCTGAGGAGTTTGGGGCCCAAGAGATTTAAAAGACAGAACATAGACTACCACCACCTACTTCCAGCATTAGGTGTATCTCCTGTGAAACTAGGTAGTGTGGGGGCTAGAGGAGAGAAGTAGTGGGGGTGGTTGAAAATGCCCTCAACATCAATATCTCCTAATCCAAACAAACAGCATAGTGAATTGGGAGAGAAACACAAGAAAATTGGGGTATGATTGCTTTAGAACTCATCCATCTATGTTCTAAGAAAAGATTAGCAGGATGTTGTTGTTAATTTGCCAGTTTGCTTGGGGTGCTGCCTCTAGATAATTGTTCATAAGAAGAAACACTTGGGTTGGAAAAAGTAGTGATGGGAGAGTAGATAGAAAGTCAATTGAGGATGGATGGTGTCTGGAACGTTCCATAAGAGAAGTACCATGGGAAGAAAAAAGGCGGCCGGATTAGGGAATCAGAGTCAGAAGGTTGACCACAATCAGGGCTTCTGTGGAGAGTCTACTTTCAAAGAGGAACAGCAAGTAATGTTAGTGCTAAACGGAGTAGCCATTGGATGGATATCACCAGGATCCATACAGAAGAAACCAGAGGGGATGGGGCTGTAGTTTGACTAGTCTGTTCTTTGTAGATTATTCCCTGTGGGGTGATCATCTGGGGGGTTATAGAAGGATTGTGTACATTGAACACTCTGTGTTCCCTTCATTTATCTGAATGATTTGGGGTTGGAACACCTTTGTTATGTTAATTTGGGGGGGGGTATTAAATATCCAGAGAATGAACTTCTCAGCTTTTCAACAGGAGGACAATCAAGTGTTGATGGACTCAGTTACAGCAGTTGATTCAAATGCTCCAAGTTTGCACAGATTATAATTGTTTGTTCTTCTGTAGAAATAGCACCAAACAACTGAGTCAGTATTCATCCTCATCTGCCGCAGGGTCAACTGATGTCTATATCTTCTCTTTAATTAAATCAAGGGTGTTAGGCCTCCTGTGCTTATCTGGTCCTGACCTTGGAGTTGGTGGAGCACTCTACTGTGTAGGCAGGTTGCTGGCTGAGATTATGAACTCTGGGGCTTATGCCATCCTTTCTCACAGGCTTGGCTCTCCTCCCAGAATTTTGCAGTGGCCGTACACTCTATTGTGAAAGACACAGATAGGCATAATTGGAAATCCCCTCACAAAAATTTTAAAGGGAATGTAAAATGTCTAAAAACAAATATTCTTTCAAGGCCATGCCACATGGGAGGACAGGAGATTTCAGTAAATTCACTGGAATATACTCTACACTGAAGAAGTTGTGAAAGGGAGAATAGTACAACTTGTCTGTTATGCTACTACCTTAGTTTGAGGATGCTGTATCAGCTTTATTAATCTTTCACCAATTTTCTTTACTGTGTATTGATTTCCATCTTCGTCCTCAACAGCTCCATTTCTAGGTCACCCAAATCTGTAACCATGTTGATTCTTTCTACATTCTTTGCCTGAGTAAAATCCCTGGTGCCAATATACTAATAAGTGGGGATTTTCAAGACAAGAATTGGTTGTAATAATGAAGCTCTCTATGAACATTTCAATGCCTGTCTCCCTAAATAAGTAACTGGGCCATTGTTTGTGCCCAGATCCTTCAAACATATAAAAGATAATCTAGCTAGCTTTAGTTTGCTACCTCTCGTAAATAGACTTAACATGCAAATGTTAAATGGCTTTGTCCAAAGTAATTTCCCTGGGTAATACACTTTTTGGTCACTTCACAAGTTATCCTCTATAGTCCCAAAAGTGCTTTTTCAAGAGGCAACTGGCCTTTCTGGGTTTTTTTAAAAGACGTTTCGCAAAACGTCTTCAAAGAAAAAACAGAAAGGCCAGTTGCCTTTTGAAAAAGCACTTTTGGGACAACAATGACCTGGATGACTAAGAATCTCCATAGATATTTAGTTATAGGTTATGTGATAATTTTTTTAAAATTACATTTATATGCCGCCCTTCTCCAAAGACTCAGGGCGGCTTACAATTTTTGGGATACAACCCAATGTGCTCAGCAATAGCCTTCATTCCATTGTATATGCCTGCTTATTACTAAGCGGCATTTTTACAAAGTCAGCTTATTGCCCCCAACAATCTTGGGTCCTCAATTTACCTACCCCGAGAGGATGGAAGGCTGAGTCAACCTTGAGCCTGGTGGGATTCGAGCTTGCACTACTTGCAGGCAGCTGGAACTTAAGAGCTAGGCATTTAGCAGCCTGCACCACCAAGGCAAATTTCTAATTTCTAGAGACCTGGCCCCTTGCCTTAAGCACTTTGGCATAACACCTAGGTCTGAAAGTGACCACTTTCCCTAATGCTCACTTGCAAATTTAGGCAAGGTTTAATGAGGAACCTAGTTAAGGCACATTTAAAATGGCCAATGAGAGGCAGCTCTTACAGGGTTAGATGGAATGGCTCCCTTGAAGATAGGATATAGACCAATGTTTCACTCAGTAGAAAGTGCATACCTTTCAATCTCAATGATTTTAGGGCATGCTCAGACCTAACCATCCCATAAAGTAGCAGAATACTACTTTATGCCACAATTTCACAGCTAAGCTCCAAACTTTTGAAAAAAAGGCAATAACAACTTGATCAGGAGACAAAGGCATTCTACATTTAACAAATCTTGCATAGCTTCCAGAGCTGCATTATTAGAATGCTAAGCTGCCTCACTGAATGCCAACTACATCCAAATTTTATAAGATCAGGAAAAAAATAAGGCTCTGCTCAGAAAGGGGGGAAAAAACAGGATCAAAAGAAAATACGGTCACAGCTAATCAAGCTATGAAATCCATAAATTCTTCCTTACATACTATAATGAATTGTTCCCATTTGTTCCCAGCATTACACAATTGCATTGTAGCATCCCCTCAAGTACCTGAGTATGTCATTTCCAAACTCTTTATTGCGATCTATATGCTAACACTTATATGATGGATGTACCTTTATTTATACTGCTATAGTGGCCCCCAGTCACATGCAAGGAAATTAAAAATCTCATTAATCAGCTTAACTGTGGTAAAGTCCGCAGGCGTGACCATATCCCCCTTGAGCTAATTAAATCCAATTCAAATTGGTGGGCCATTGCTTTGGTTTCTTTTTCATACATTAACCACACAGTAAGATTCCAGAGGACTAGGGGAAAGCTATAATTGTTCCTTTATATAAAAAGGGTGATAGGAATGATGTAGCTAATTATAGGCCAATTAGTCTATTGAACATCATTAACAAACTCTACACCAGCAACCCTGTTCACCAAACTCCAAACCTGGGTCATAGATGAGGGAATAATTGACCCAAGCATCCAGGTTTTCAACTGGGATGAAGCACTATAGATAATTGCCTAGTGCTTCGATATCTGACAGACAAATACACAAACCACTCTGATTTGGATCTGTATGAAACTTTCACTGATTTCAAGGAAGCTTTTAATAATATATTGAGAATTAGACTGTGACCCGTCCACCTCTCCCGTCGACACAGAACCCTGACATAGTCTCTTAAGACAATCTGATCAGATCCTCTATAGACAAAAATATGCTTGCTCCTCATTCAAAAGCTGTATGATAAAACTGGCCTTAGAGTAAGATGTAACCATGAAAGGAGAGTTGATTTCCATGTGCCTAAATTAGCTGATCGACATCTCCCTATTCTACTCTATGCTGATGATGTAGTTCTTCTCTCCTTATCTTCTGTAGGCATGCTGCGGGAGCTGAGAAACTGGCATCCTAATGTAATGAGGAGCAATTAGGAACGAACTATGATAAATCTAATGTTTTATTTTTTTCCAGCAAAAGACAAAGGCACAAGTGGACAATTGATTCTCAAGTCAAATGTTTTAAATATTTGGGCACAGTATTTCAGGCCTCTAAGAAATTAACAACCCAGGTAAATTATGCCATTTCTACAAGAAGACACAAGCAACAACTAAATTTTATAGGTAACAGAACAAAATTATATTCCAGGTGTTTATGGATAACACAGTTGCTCAACTACTGTATGGGATAGAACCACCCATATAAAAACCTAAGAGGTTATGAAATCATTTACATTTCCTTAGGACTTTGTATAGTACCCCAAAATGCAACCCTATTGCAATTTGCAGGCTTGAAGCTAACCTGCAAGTATTAAGACTCAGGCTTGGAGCAGGATTCTAGTCTCAGGATTCAGAATCATGTCTGACCCTGCAGGCCTGAGGCGTCTGCTGTTGTCAGACAGCTTGCCAGTCTCATTGACACTGTATCTACTACATAAAGGAACTTTGAAATCTTGGCCTCTCTGCTGAATATTCAGGCCAATTAAAGTTTGAGAAGATCAAATCAATGGTAGAAGAAAGAATTGGTGACATTCAGTGGTGGGATTCAAAATTTTTACTACCGGTTCTGTGGATGTGGCTTGGTGGGCATGGCGTGGCTCGGTGGGTGTGGCTCAGTGGGTGTGGCTCAGTGGGTGTGGCAGGGGAAGGATATTGCAAAATCCCCATTCCCTCCACACCCCACTAACCTGCTTTCCAGCTCCGTTCTCCTGTGCAAGGCAGCAAAAGAAGACCCAGCCAATCAACTGGGACTCAGAAGGCAGAGAATAGATGGGGGCGGAGCCAGTCAGAGGTGCTATTTGCCAGTTCTCTGAATACCCAAAATTTCCACTACTGGTTCTCCAGAACCGGGTCAGAACTGCTGAATATCACCTCTGGTGACATTGTTTGCCAAATGATATCACCAATGCTCCAATTGCCAAATGTTAGATAGCCACAAGCCTCCCAACTGTGGGCTATTCTCTGTTACCCTAACCAAGTACAGATGGTCCTTTTCCTCTTCCTTTAGCATTCTTTTCAAGAAGATTCATGGAACTCCTTACTTACAGGGACGTTACAGGAAGGTAGGAACTCTTGCCCATGTCCTCATATGGTGTCCTTTTAATGATGCCTCAAGATGCACTGTAACCGCCCCAATCATCTCTATATTTTGAGGGTCATTCTGATGAACATGGTGTTTCTTACTTTTTAAGGGATGCTAACTCTATACTTACATACAGTACCAGATGGTCAAGCCACGTTATCAAGTCATACAATTGTACAGACATTTTAATTAGATATGTTGTTTTATTGTATTATTGTTTTTTTTCCTGATAACCAATAGCTGCATTTCTTTTTTCTTACTGTAAAGGCTGGTCAAAAGCCATAATAAAGACGCCTGATTTGATAGAACAGAAGAAGACAGAAACAATTTAGTGATCTAAGAGAAAAAGAGCTGAAATTCCTATTGAAAGGAAAATACAGACACTTTGGTTAAGAAGTTGGGACAAGTCAAGGAAGTCCCTTGGAAAGCATGTACTGCAGTTCCAGCAATGAAGCAAAGCCATCCCCTTAGAGGCCTGTGACAATCCTAGCTTTCATTACTTGGAAAGCAGAGCTGCAGAAGAATATAGGTTTAATGGCCTTGGTTGAAAATTGCAGAATGAATTACAGTCACTGAGGAAGATTTGGCTAGAGTTTTAAGAATGGGGAGAGAGAGAGAGAACTTGCATTAATAATATTCATAATGAAGCAAAGCCTATAGAAGCATCTTCTTGTCTTATTTTGTTCTAGGTTTTTTGGTTTCCAGTGAAATTGTGTTTTCTTACTGATTCTTTTAATGTAAGTCATTTATTACACCATTCTTATTACTATAACCCTTAATACGCTGAGATGGATTAAGTAGAGATAATTTTTGTCTCTTTTTCACAGGAAAGATGCTGGCAGCAATACCTTCATAGTATTGTTAGGGAGAAGATTTGAAAAGTAGCCTAAAGCTAGTTACTTACACTCGCATAGATCATTTCAATATTCTCAGAGGACAGAAAAGGTAAACAACAACAATGCACAAAGCAAGCATTATTAGTAAATTGTAATATAGATCATATTAGATATTATACAATTAGAAATAATTGTGTTTCATACAGGAATGATCAGGGATCTTTTTTCACCTGCCTAGCTGAAAGAAATAAACATTGAAAATCCTAGTTGTGGTGTGATGACCCGGAGCGTAACACAAATGTAACAAAATCCAAAACATAAATAAATGTCCTTTAATGCCTCCAACTTTGCCTCACTGTTCAATAATTCTCAGTTGGTGATAAAACTTACTCAAAAATAGTCTTTAAAAGAAAGCAATACAGTCCGAACTTAATGAGCAGATAGAGGTGAAATAAAAAACCCAAAACAAACTACAATGAAGGAAATTCCACAACAGACCAGGATAAGTAATTACCAACTTCAAGGAGATAACAAGTCTGTTGGAAGGATGCCAACCAAGATAACTTCAGCCCAAAATAAAACATGCTTTGCTTCTGGCAAAGCTGTGTTGTAACCATCTCTCTTATATACTATTCTCCCCAGCTGCAACTAATGAGGGGGATCATGGCAGCTTCCTCTCTTGTAAGCCAAGTTGTTTCCTTCTCCGTTCCTCCCTGCGTGTCCTAGGATGAAGAGGGGATGGGCCTGGTTCTTCCTCTGACTGCCCAGTTGGGCTCTGCTCTTCCCCAGCCTCCTCCACAACCTCCAGAGCCACACCTCCACTCCTTGTCAGCTGTTCCTCCTCTCCCTCAGAGTCCGGCTCTACCAAGGGCATGACATGCAGAAACGCCTCACTACCTGTTTGTTGCTGTTACCACTTGGAGGAAATTATTCAGGCCAGTAAAGTTTTAGTGACCATTTCAGCATGTGAATGAAGTGATCTAATACTAATTTAAAATATATGATGACTACAGCAATAGCTTGCATACTGCAAAGCAAATTGATCTAAAACAGCAACGCCAAAAGCCTTTTGCCATCACACAACATACCTAATATTCATTCCACCTATTTTCCTCACAACAAAAACCCTGTGAGGTCCATCGAGCTGAGAGGGTGTGTCTGGCCTAAAATCACCTAGTCAGTTTTCATACCCAACAGGAACAGAACTTACGTTTTCTGGTTTCTAGCCTAGTGCCTTAATCACAGGCTTAATTTTCCTTCTGCTTCCTCTTTCTCCTCCTGTCATTTTTGGGAACTTCTGCAGTCTGCATCTTTTGATTGGTTTTGGTAATTTTTAATCCCTATGTTATTTTTACATATGTAGGTCCCAACGCTCATAGAGAATACTGAGGCACATGAGTCAGATTCACCCAATCACTCTGTAAGGGCTACTTCACCTGCTTTTCTCTATTTTGGCATACTGATTCATTGAATATCACGGTTTCTAATTCATAAGTATCTTTTATGATTGGGGACCCAAAGTATGCTTCCAAAGTATGCAGTTGTGTGCTCACAAAGTGAACAAGTATAGACTATTTCACCTTGCAGTCTCATCCCAATCCCAATTTCAGAAATTGCACAAATGCTTTTAACAGCTGAATTATTCTATACTTTTCTGCCTATATTTATTTTATTTATTTATTTTTGGACTTGTATGCCGCCCCATCTCCTAAGACTCGGGGCAGCTCACAACTAAAAACCACAACAATAAATAATTAAAAGAGAATTAAACCGAATTCACAAGCCCCAAAATAGACAAAATTAACAATACCTAAAATCATTTAAGAAACGTCCCCCCCCCACGGAAAGGGTCACAGCCCAGATTGGTCAAACAACCAGGTCTTAAGATCATGGCGGAAGGTGCGGAGGTCAGGGGCCAGGCAGAGCCCTAGGGGGAGTTGGTTCCAGAGGTCAGGGGCCGCGACAGAGTAGGCTCGCCGCCGGGGGACCACCAACCGGCAATGGCCCGCCGACGGGACCCTGAGGAGTCCTTGCCTATGTGCTCGCACAGGGCGGTTGGCACTCGATATGCACAGGATACCCTCATATATGGAAACCAAGGCTTCATTACATCAAAAACTGCCTGTATTCCCTCTTATCATTTTAGATACTTGGTAAAATATTTTCTACCTTTTGAAAATCTACCCCAAAGGCCAGTAGAAATATAAAAATATTCACAATATTCTAAACTCAGCATTGTTAGACAACTAGGTCTTTCTCTGGGAGAAGGATAATGTGTTAGATTTGTTCCCGAATAAATGCTATAGATACTTTAACTTCCCTCTGCGTTTGTTCATCTGCTTACATATGTACAAAAGGTATATCTAAGTAAAGGCTTGTTAACACAGCCTATTAGTAAGCCTAGGGAAAAGCAATTCTAGAGGGGAAGAAGGCTTATTAATAAATTAGGAAGAAGATAGAAATGATGGTTTTTAAATGGCAAAGCTATTAAGCAGTTGTTTTAAATCAGTTTTTAACAAGGAAAAATAAGCAGAAGTAACTATGTACAATTAAGAAAGTAATGGCCCAGATACTGAGTTGCAGTTAAGAGTTCTTCAGCAGAGCTTCTGGGAGGGGCTGCATAGGTGGCTTGTACTTCATCATGCAGTTGACTGCAAAGTTTTCTTTCAATTCCAACAGCATCTTTCTTGGGTACCAAGTACCTACTTGCCCAAACTGATAATGCTCCTTCTCACCTGAGATAGATCAGTAATCATGTTAGTGGCACATTTAGCTTAAAAGCAATAGAAAATTCTGAATCTTGGCTGGAAAAGAAGTGGCATAGACCTGGCCCCACAGGCTTGATCTGAAATGACTTTCATGCAAACCTACATCCCTTTATTAGAATTATAAGCTACAAAATGAAGAACTTCCCAATTAAAGGTTTGTTACATAATTAAGAGAAAAGAGAGGTGGTAAATTAGTGGATTATTGGATTGAAACTCTTATGAATAACTTTCAAGTAAGACATGGGCAGCATATACACTAACAACCGAACAAATAAATAAAATTTTTATTATGGTTATAGAGCAGTAGAAGTATCAACGGAGAGGTCAGAAGGATTCAGAATAAAACAGGGGATTGAATCTGGAAAACATTGTAATAGAATCGTATGCATTATAATAATTTGCATGATAATTAGAATCAAATGAGAGAGGGAGAAAAAGCATCAAGGGGAAAAATGAAAACTAAAATCCTGTACAGTACACCTTTTGAACCAATCTCCTCTCCCACAGTCAGATATGTTGTACTTCTTTTTTAGATTAATTTGAAGAGTGCAGTGCTGGAAGCAGACACGTCTGATCTGCAAAACCTTTTCTGTGTTAGCCTCCTTTTTTATGTCACACAAAGACAAGCACATCAGTAGCAGTTTTACCATTATTTTTGAGTGATTTGTTGGTTCAGTTTATTTTTCTTAGAGGGTGGGAAATGAACAGATAAGCACACACATGGTTTAAAAATGCTGGTCAATAATCTAAACAGTAGTCAGCACAGCCTAACATAGCCATTTTGTACGGAACAAACTTGACAGCTAGCCAACGTTCGATTCACTGGCAGGTTGGTTTATCTTTCAAATTGTAAATATACAGAAAAATTAGACTCATGCCAGAGTGTGCACATATGCGTGTGTGTGTGTGTGTGTGTGAGAGAGAGAGGGGGGGGAAGGGGAGGGAGAGAGAGACAAGGGGAAATGAAAAAATGCATGGGGAAGACTGTGAAAGAGAGATCTGCTTCAGTTTCTGTTTCAAACATTGCATCTTTTTGTAAGTATTTCACAGGCAAAAGAACTGAAACCAGGGATAAATTAGTTTGCCACAACTGAAATACAACTGATTATGGATGCCTTTTCATTTCAGAAATAATTAAAATCATTGTTGTGCTCTTGTTATCAAAAACATTACATGGGTATTTTTCCCCCTTGGGGCACATTATAGTATATATATTTAATACATCATTCCAATCAGTGCTTGATATGTTAAACAAATACATAGTCAAAGGCAGAGACAGGAGCGAGATTAAGAAATGATAGAAACCGGGGGGGCGGGGTGGGATCCTTTGCTGACAAACACCCAACCAGCAGAAATTTATTTTCAGACAGGGACAGGGATGGGGGAAGAGATCAAATATTGATGCATCACCTAGAGTAGAAGAATCTGGAATACAGAATTAAGAAGCATGGGAAGACAGAACCATCTGTATTTTTAAAAAATCATGACTGAGAAATGCATCTAAGATAGATAGATATAAGGTTGGATGCATTGCTTGAAGAGATGTTCAAAAGCCTGACTTCTATATCACAGGAACCCCAGACTAGGCAATATATATGTCACTCTCAAATTTAGCTGCTCTGGATGATGGGGTCAACTCCAGTCTAGCTTTGAACTCTAGTCTTGAACTCTAAATGAGAAACTACGGAGTATCTGCTATAAATTTACCATAGTTTCTAATAATCCAGTAAGAAATGGCAGAAATAGAGCAATAAAATGTTTCCTCTTGACGTGCAAATTTGTGCTGTTATTCTTTCTCACATCCATGTCATAATTTATGGGGTTTTTTTCTTTGCTCTTTACTAAATATCTCAAGAATTCAGCAACATTTAATAAATAGAATAGAAATGTCTTTATCTTATGGAAGGCTGACATATCACTAGGATCTCCCTATTTGCAGAGGGATGATCAGGGCTGATAGATTAAGGAAAAGTGGGGGTTATGCAGAATACTCAGACTGTTTGATGTGTTTGCAAATACTGTTATATTAATTATACACCTGTATTTTTATTTATTTTAGGGTTTTTTTTAGTCCTGCCTTTATTGTCTATATAGATAACTCATGAGAGTGAACATAAATAATACTGTTCCCTTTTCCTATTTTCCCCACAACAACCACCCTGTGTGGTGGATTGGGCTGTGAGAGAGAATGACTGGATCAGTCACCCATCTGGCTTCCATGCCAAGCACTCAGTCTCCTGGTTTCCAGCCTGGTGTCTTAACCACTAGGTCACATCGTGGTGGTACAGCAATTAATATGACATATTGGGAATGGGGAGATCCAGCTTCTAATCTATCCTTAGCCACAGAGTGAGTTACTAGGTGACCTTGAGTCCAGCCTCACCTCCCAATGTTGTTGTTGAGGAAAAAAATAGCTAGAGGCATCATTGTGTAAGCCACCTCGAGCTCCAGAGTTCTAATAAATGAATGGGTTGGTGATAACCAAGTATCTTTTTTTAAAAAAAATGCTTAACTATATTAAACCCATTGCTTTTAGTTTTCAATTGTTTGTCTCTTCTTTTGAAATACTAGGAAATTATACAGATGTTTGGAAATTGTAGACCAAGGAAGATCTAGAGGAAGCGAAGGGGGGGGAGGAGGAGGAAAAACAGCAGAAGTAGAAGAAGAAGAAGGAGGAGGAGGAGGAGGAAGAGGAGGAGGAGGAAGAAGAAGAAGAAGAAGAAGAAGAAGAAGAAGAAGAAGAAGAAGAAGAAGAAGAAGAAGAAGAAGAAGAAGAAGAAGAAGAAGAAGAAGAAGAAGAAGAAGATGATGATTGGGGTTCATATATAGCTTCATGGCTTCAGATTTTCTATCTTTAGCTGATATTGTCTTTTATGAAGAAAGAAAAGGCCATGTTAGCTGATTAAGAAAAGATGACACACACATAATGAAGCAAATTAAAGTTAGCATCTCTATGTGAAGGACAGGATACATGAAGAGTGAACACTTGGATATACTGAGTGCACTGCAGAATTTCAAACTCTATTCTCAAAGTTTGTTTAAAATCATTTTGCATGACGCCTAAGTATTTTAAGATCATCTTCACTGTCATTATCAAATCCTGGAAACAGAAGATGAAAGTTGAGTCTAATTCATTCTTCATTTCTCCCTACCCCCAGGCAAATTTTCTTTTATCTGCAGAAAAGAATCTTTTTTAAAAAATTAAGGCATCGTACATTTATCACTTTCATTGGCTTTTTGCATTTTCATTTTAGAAATAATGATCATTATTAACATTCACAAGCTGGCAAGAAACAAAGAACATGATAGATGTATCTCCCCCCCAAAAAACAGGCATCAAAATGTTCATAAAAACACATATTCAGAGCACCTAAGGATCAGATACATTTTGTTCAGGCATTACATTGGTTTTCTAAACCATAGTTGTAGCTCCAATAGAAGTGTTGGCTTGGCCCTCCATTGCTGACCACACTGTACTACACATCCACAGACCCTGGCTCTTCAGGGATGTCCCTAGTACAATTAAGAGAGAGAAAGCTACTCATCACTGTTTACACCTCATATTGAGAGGTGAACACAAATATGAACCAGATTATAATGCTCTCTTTAAGTAATTTAGAGGTAATCCTCAACTTACAACAGTTCACTTAGTGTCAGCTCAAAGTTACAATGGCACTGAAAAAAGTGACTTATGACCATTTTTCACACTTCCACCATTGCAGTATCCCTGTGGTCATGTGATCAAAATTCAGATGCTTGGTAACTGGTTCAGATTTATGATGGTTGCAGTGTCCTGGGGGGTCATGTGATCCCCTTTTCCAACCTTCTAACAAGTCAATGGGGAAGCCAGATTCACTTAACAGCCTTGTTACTAACTTAACCATAGTGATTCACTTAACAATTGTGACAAGAAAGGTCATAGAATGCAGCAAAACTCACTTAACACATGTCTTTCTTAGCAACAGAAATTTTGGGCTCAATTATGGTTGCAAGTCGAGGACTACCTGTATTTCTCCTGTTGGTCTTGGAATATTAAGGAATATTAGAAATGGCAGAACCTGGGGACGGAGTTAAAAGAGAGATGAGCCTAGAATTTCTACACAGCCACAAGTAGACTAAGTCCAGCCCCCTTGAATTCCACTGACCCTTGTCTAACTCCAAGCAGACACTATTTTTCAGTTGAGAAGATTCCTGTGCAATAAATGCTGACTAGCAATAAATCAGTTTAATTGGACTTTCAAGTGTGGAACTGATCTTTCCTGCCAGACATAAAGTGTCATATATGAGGATCTTTTCTAGCTTCACTAAGGTGTATCCTCAAAGTAATCTTATAAGCTAATGCAGGCTAAAAAGAATGAATGCAGAGTCACGCCATATGCACCAGGATTTAGTAAGGAATGGAATCAAGATTCCCCTAGTGAAGTTCAACACCATAACCACTACACTGTTATCAGTTACAACTATTTGCAGAGTTGACTTAGAATATATAAAATGTAGGAGATGATCAGGCTGAGGAGCCTGAGGGAGAGGTCAAGCACATCCTCTAAGTCTAGCTCTCCTTGAATTTCATTGACTCTTATTTACTGCCAATTTGCCTTGACTGTTAGTAGTTCAGATTCTTGCTTAGAGGTAGCTTGGAACCAACTTGTACTCATTTTGGACCTAAACCTGGATCATGATTTTTTCACACCTGACACTAATCTTCTCATTCCTGAATTTTGCTCTATCTTTGACCCAAACCCAATTAGACTCTTTACAAATCAAGAGATCACATTTTAAGCCATAATCTGCAATGGGTGTCTAAAAACCTAATCAGATTAAGAAAGGCTTTTTAGCTTTCTGAAAGCATTTTCTTCTTTGGGCAACAATCTGTTTTATAATAATCTAAGTTCGAATTCCCCGATATACGTTAAATAAACAAAGTACAAAAGCTACTAGGTGATTTGATATAACGTTTATAATTCACAACATTAAGAGCTGCACTTTCAGCAGTTCTAACTAAAACAGTAATTTAGCTCCCAATGATTCTAAAATAATAACTGTATTAAAAAAAACCAACATATCAGATGTACATCCTTCCTCGTACTAGTAGGCTATTAACTACCCTTACACCATACCACTGAAAAACAAATGGACTTATATACAAGAGGAAATGTGTAGATTTCAGAGGATATTGTAGACAGTTTGCAATTTAAGCATAAAATATTTATTCATGCTGGAAGACACAGCCTCATCCCATTCATTCATTAAATATATTTATTGAACAACAAATCTTTTTGATTGAATATGTTGTAAGGAAATGCCCTAGGACACACAGTGTCACCATTTTGTAAGACACAGAAGGCTGATGTCATTGACAAAGAATGTGGACCACTGGATGTGACAGGCAATGCCTGCAGGAGGTCCTCGGATGGGAAGTGCATGGCAAAAGAATTACAGGTAAAGTTTGCTTTAAGTGCCTCAAAATGAATATTTATGGGGTTCTTTTGCAAATGGAAATATTTCATAAGGGAGGGAGCACTATATGTTATTGGAAGACTCATGAAAGGGAAAACAAACAAAAGGAAAACTACTAGCCTTTGCCTATTAGAACAAAAATAAAATATGGCAATTAGAACAAAATGAAAAAAAGAAAGCCCATGGCATTGCTAAGTAGGCGCTTGGAGTGGAGTTCCTGAGATTTGAATTTAGGAGATGAAGACAGCTGTGGAGCTTATTGGGATTAGCAGATTATCAATATTTTCCAAGGTCAGACTGACTGTAATTAGCATATTTCTAAGCCATTTTAAAGATCCGTATTTTAAAATGTCCTCCCTTTTCCAGCAGAGGGTTCCTATCCATACTGGTGGTTTGGTGACGTCCCATTGTGAAGTTCAGTAGAGGATGCTCCTTTTTTTTAGTGTTTGGAGCTTTTTTTGTGGGTTTTGTTGTGTGGATTTATTATATATGCTGATGGAGATAAGTGTTTTAATTACTTCTTTAATGTCTGTGCTTTTGTATTTTCTTCCTCTCTTCTCTTTATTTCCTGCTGTTGAGATTAATGCCTCATCTCCACAGCAGGTGGCACTTTGAAATTTGTTTCTGTGGAAGCCTGGGCCGACTTATTTTGTAATATAATTGCTCCTTTTTATACTGTTTTAAAATTATACTTATTAGAGGGTTCACTGCCCCCTCCAGACACACACACACACACACACACTTTAAGAAACAGTGTTCTTGCTTCATGGTAGTTCCATAATTAACCCTAGAAGTTCACAATAAGAAAGAAAGAAAAAGATTGCAGGGAAATTAGTTGTTAGTTAATTTATTTATTTAAACAATTTCTATCCTACTCTTTAATTGAAAAAGCTCCCAGATCAATAAAAACAAACAATTGTTTTAAGCTTACAGTATAAAAATAGGTTTCTCTCTCAGAAAAACACTCTCTTTCTCTCTCTTTCATAGACACAAACACACATACATACAAAGATGAAGAGCTAAGGAAAGAAGGAAGTTATTGGTTATCCTATTCTAAACTCTAAAACTACACAGTAAAGTTATGTTAGCATTTCCTTTGAATCAAACAGTTGATCACATCAACATTAACAGGTGCACATTAAAATCTCTCATTATAAGCATTGCGAGTGGTGGTTCTAAGCAGAACAATCCCAGTGAATGCTGTTACAGCTCTACAGTTAGTCCTCCACTTACGATCACAATTGAGCCCAAATTTTCTGTTGCTAAGTGAGACTGTTGTTAAGTGAGGTTTGCCCCATTTTACTACTTTTCTTGCCACAGTTGTTACATGGAATCACTGCAGTTAAGTTAGTAACACATTTGTGAAGCAAATCTGGCTTCCTCATTGACTTTGCTTGTCAGAAGGTTGCAAAAGATGATCACATGACTCCCAAGACACTGCAACCATCATAACTATGAGTCAGTTGCCAAGAGTCTGAATTTTGATTTTTTAAAAATTCATATTTATATGCCGCCCTTCTCCGGAGACTCAGGGCGGCTTACAATTTTTGGAGCGCAACCCAATGTGCTCAGCAATAGCCTTCATTCCATTGTATATGCCTGCTTATTACTAAGTGGCATTTTTACAAAGTCAGCTTATTGCCCCCAACAATCTTGGGTCCTCAATTTACCTACCCTGAGAGGATGGAAGGCTGAGTCAACCTTGAGCCTGGTGGGATTCGAGCCTGCAATAATTGCAGGCAGCTGGAACTTAAGTGCTAGGCGTTTAACAGCCTGCACCACCAAGGCCCTTGCATGACCATGGGCATGCTGCAATGCTAAGTGTGAAAAACGGTCATAAGTCACCTTTTTTCAGTCCTGTTGTAACTTCGAACAGACAATCAAAGGCATTACAAGGCAAGCATCAACAATCCAATATTGCATTTATTTGTTAACTGTACTGGGTCTTTAACAGATTGCCCTTTCCTTCCTCTCTTTTATTCAGGAGAAAGGAAGTGACAAGAAGGCATTGAAAGGCCTGCAAACTAAAGTTCAGGACTGAAATAGCCATGTTATTCATTTATTCGTTCATTTAGCATCCTAGAATAGGTGGGGATTTCTTCCATCATTGTAAAAATTCTCTGCTCATGCCACCAAATAATTTTAGTTGTGCATATCTTTGCAAATAAATAAGTAAATGATATCATGACAGAGTCTGAGATAGATCTCCTATCAGTGAAGCTCCTCATCTGCAGAAGAAGTAAAGAAGAGACCATTTGTATTTTATTTTATGCATTGATTCTTCATTCCTACATCCCTCTGCCTCCTTCCTAGCTACAGATTTCATTGTTCGATAAAAGGAGCTGTTCCATCTACAGACCATGTGGGCTCAACTGAATGGCCTTTTCTTTTCTGCTATCCCATACAACTTTGTTCAGAAACTTTAAAAAAATCTTAAATACAGAGCAATATCTTTAACTTTCCACTTCAGCACTTAAAATTTTCCATCATCAATTGACATTCAATTTAAATAATTGATTGATCAGGAAAGACAGATGTTTAAAGAACTGATTATTTATCAGGTTGACAGCTTTTTTTAAAAAAGAAAACAACAACAAAGCAAGATATGCATTAATGGGACAGAGCAGCTTTATGAACAGGAAAGCAGGAAAACCGTCTAGATTCTTCTTTATAGACCTTAACTGAAAAATCAAAGTATAGATTTTGTTTTCAGGATGTCATTTTAACTATGGGGGAAAAAATTTCAGTGGATATAGCCAAGGAATTATAATTCTAGGATGCAAAACTAGGACATTCAAGGAAGGCGGTGGAAAGATGATCAAACGTGTGCAGAAGGATAATTCTGAGATGCAAATCAAGAAGTGATGAAGTGCACAAAGGCATGACCTGTGCAATCTGTTTGTGCCAACTAGAAATCAGCATGTGTTGACTTTTTCTATAAATTGGAAAGTGCTAAAGAAGAATTGCTGTCTATACAGTGGCTAACTAAAACAGGAATATATAACCAGACATGTGCCTTAGATTCTTGGGCCGGTTTAACTTTTGTTTTTGCTTAAGCTTAGACTACAGCAAGAAAAGGCCAAACTTTATCATTTGATATAGCATGAGTTACGTCCAACTTGTAGAGAAGTGATCCCACTGTCACAATTGTATATATGGACTATGGACTACCGAGGGCATTATTTTTCATTTACTTTTATTTGTAGAAGATTTTTCCTTCTTCAATAACAGATAACAGATAATCAGAGTTGGAAGGGACCTTGTAGGTCATCTAGTCCAACCCACCGCCCAAGCGGGAGACCCTACACCATTTCTGACAAATGGCAGTCCGATCTCTTCTTGAAGGTCTCAAGTGATGGCACTCCCACAACTTCCGAGGACAAGCTGTTCCATTGGTTGATTGTTCTCACTGTCAGAAAGTTTCTCCTTATTTCCAGGTTTATTTATTTATTTATTTATTTATTTATTTATTTATTTATTTATTAGATTTATATCCTGCCTCTCTTCCCCCATCGGGGAACTCGAGGCGGCATACAACAAGATAAAAAACAGTTGCCTATACAATATAAAATAAAAAAAAAATCTCCTTGTTCAGTTTCCATCCATTATTCCTTGTCTGGCCTACAGGTGCTTTAGAAAATAGATTGATCCCTTCCTCTCTGTGGCAGCCCCTCAAATATTGGAAGACTGCTATCATGTCTCCCCTGGTCCTTCTCTTCACTAGACTAGCCAAGCCCAGTTCCTGTAATCGTTCTTCGTATGTTTTAGTCTCCAGTCCCTAACTGTCCCCATAAGCTACAGGTGGTGTAATAGTGTTCCCTCCTCCCATTTTCCAAACTCTGAAAACAATCTGGGTGGGTTGAGCAGAGAGAGTGAGTGTCTGACACCAAGTCCCCCGTGACCTTCTACTTTTTAGGACAGACTCTAATCAGGGTTTCCCTGAACCTCAGCTTCACCATGCTGGCTTTCCTCATATTACATTGAGTCTCAATTCACCCAATTCATCCAGCACCATAGTCTTGAGGAAAGGGGTTTTCAAGTTATAATTCTGCATGAAACCTCGTGCCAGGCTTTCAACAAACCAAATTGTCCTTCTTTAAAACAACACAAGGAGCGGTTGGCATTGCTAAGCATCATTCATGTGCAATAAACAAGGCTCTGGTCTATTCTCTTATTTAAAGAGAAAGAGGGGACTGCATGCAGTTACTTATTAGCAGTATCTTTATAAGGGGAATTTTGCTAAGAGACTGAATTACAAAGTGGATACTAACTGAGATTTCACATTTTTTTTCCCTTTTTAATAGTGTAATGGTTGAGGTGCAGACTAGATGCCCAGAGACTGTGAGTTCTTGTCTCAATTTAAGCATCCAAGCCAGCTAGGTGACTGAGCCAATCGCTCCCTCTCAGCCCAGCATATGTCATAGTGTTTATTTATTTTATCTATTTATCATATTTAAGAACCACCAACTCCCCCCACCCATTGTTGGTGGGAAATAGAAGGAGGAAAGAATATTAGGAATCCACGCTACCTTGAGTTACTAATAAAATAAAAGTGGGAGAAAAAAAAATCTAAGAAATAAATAGCTATGAAATCTTCAAAGGACTGTTTCATTTCAATGAAGATTCAAGGGAAGGATCCTCTTTACACAGCTTCACAAAACAATGGAGGCAGGCCATGCTGCTTTACTCTGTTCTGGTTCACAGCCCCACCTCAGTCTCCTCCTAGAAGGACTTCTGCACAAGCTCAGAGTTTCTTGCAAATCTTCCAAGTGACAGCAGACAGATCCAGAGAGGTTTCAAGCGTAAGACAAGGTGAATCTATAAAACCACACACATATCTCTTTCATAATATATTGCCAACTTTCCCCCAGACTGTGCTATTCATAACTAAATGTCCCTTCATAATTAAATGACAAACACTGCTGAACCTTATTGAATGCCATGGCTATAATATGAGGGGCTAAACAAGTTAGTAGAAATACACCAACATTGTGTGCTAAAAAGATAAAGCAAACCTAAGAACATGATGTGCTTTCTTCAGTCTCTCTCTCTCCCTCCCTCTCTTTCTCTCCCTCTCTCCCTCCCCCACCCTTCTGTTTTTTTTTTTTTGCTCTGCCAGGGCTAAAGGAGCTGTAATTGTTAACTATGAATCATGATTTCCTGGATTTAAGACTTCTATATACTGTATAATCACAGAATAAGTGGAAGCCCAGCTATGGTAAAAGAAGGGGGGGAATGCAAGATTGAGACAAACCTCTTTCCTTCCCTCATTCTCTTTCCTGTCATTCAGCTAGAAATCTGGGGAAGTCACAAGGAAAAAAACACTTTATGGAGCATGTGAAAATTCAGTGAAGCCAATGGCATTTACGTAGAGTTTTTTTTCTCACTTTTGAGCTGAATTTTAATTTCACTTCACTTAATTGGCCCAACAGGTGAATTTTCAGTAATAGCCCTTTGTTAGTACAGCAGTTAAATTGACAAGTCAACACTATCAACTCTTCCCTACTGCAGTTTCTAAAAACATTTTGTTTCTTCGTTGAACAATAACCAACATCTCCAAGGAAAGGTGCAAGGGACCCTAGACTCACCCCCCGAACAATAGTATTGTCTGCTTGACACGGTACATATTAAGGAAACATTGTGACTGCTATTCTTATTTTATCATTCAAACCCTTTCTGATATGATGCTTAACCAAAAGCATGAAGAGGAGAATTATTATTTTTTGTCGGTCTTCAGTCCTCAATTGTACTTTTCAGAGGAGAAAATGTCTTCTGATTAAATTGAACATAATTTCTTCCTAGCGTTACACAGAAAGAGGCTGTGCTTTCCCCAAGAATGAACTGCAGACACATGGATCGTGTTGAGGTGAGCTGGGATATAAGTCTATGGCATCACCTCGGGTAGTTTAAACAAATACAGAAGTACACTTGATGGAGATCAAATGGTGTTATTGACGGGCTGTGGTCATAGCAACAGACTACAGGGTTTACATTTAACACCTCTGACAATTCCTTTCTGGGTAGTTGTAATCTCTCTATTGTTCCACAAAACTAAATTCTCAGTTCTCGAATTTCTGTTTTCTGCCTTATATCTAGCTCTGGACTTTTCTTTTGTAATTTCTACTCCACAATTTGTTCTTGGCTTTCTGTTTTTCTGCCTCTGTCTCAAACCTACTATGGATCACACTCTGGCTGCAGGATCATCAATATTTTTTTCCCTGTTGTAACTTATATACATTTTTCCTCTCTAAGTACTGGGGTACACTTTTCTTTCTCAATCTTTCTATGACAGCCTGTCCACTGGAATGCATCACCTACCATTACAAAAAAAAATGGGGATATGTGAAGATAAAATGTCAATGTCCACTTGTAAGATAAGATGTGGCAGAAAAAAGAAAAGCAGGTGTTATGGGGGAACAAAAAGAAATGGAAATGGGTTCTAAATCTTTGTCTTTTGACGAAATATCCTCTTTAGTATTAATTTGAAAGCAACGTGAGAGAGTATCTACATTCTTCACCAAAATTCCATCCTTCGTCAACGTCGGTTCTTCCAGATACATTGGGAATACAATTCCAAAATTTCTCCTCAGTAGTCTACCCTCTTCCAGAAAGTGTTGATTATGGAAAGCTAGCCTCTATATTATTTATGGGTTGTCTAATAGTCACTGTGCTGAATTGGGACATCCCTGCACATATTTTTGTTCATACTTTCTTAAGGGAAATTATACCATTTGAAAATATTTGCAATCCATCTCAACTCAACTCATGTTTCCCACTCTCCCAGATGGATATGCCAAGTCATTAATACAAAACCTTGAATCTAGCTAAGTGTAAGAACCTAGCTGAGTGTCACATTAAGGGCTGAAATATACATATGCACTTCCAGAAATCAACTTTATGGATGAAAGTTTATTGAGATTAGAAAATAATAGAAGTTGTAACAACACAAAGAAACCTTACACCTCCAGGATTGCAAAGCCCATGTTCATCTTTTCAGAATAAGTCCTTCTGACCCCAATAATGAATCTCATTTATTTGTTAGTACCCTCAATAGACTGCAATCTACACACAAGCTAAGTTCACCAACTTTAGATCTAAGCATTTTGAGCTACCACAGGCTCCAAGATCAGGATAAAACAAAATGTGACTTTTACGAGATGAATAAGTACAAAGGGTTGAGGTCTGTTTTTCTAAACAAAACTGTTTAAAATGAAGATCAATTCCCCATATCATTATATAAGCTGGAAGGAAGGTAAAATCAATGCAGAGTGGCACTGAGAGGCAAAGTGGATATTCATTCAATGCTAGCAATTCCTAATGAAATTATAAATGGCTGGGTTGCTTATATTATATATTCTGCTGTCCCTCACTAGCTTAAGTCAATGAGATCAATAGCCTTACCAAAGGACATCTCCAGATGGCTTCTCAGTCGGCATACAATATTGTCTTACTCTATTAAGTAAGGAATATTTATAATATATTCCATATTAAGACAAATTGTTTGAAAATCAGCAAAATGAATTATCAGTATTAGTATTAACTCAGAAATGCTACTTTGAGTTATGGTTCGTTTGTGGCTATATATAGTATAAAGGCAATTCTCTCTAAACTGGATCTTAGTAACAATTTAATATGAAAATTTGCCATGGTTTTTAAATCCAGCTTACCTGTAATTAATTTGTTAATTAACGCATATTTGCACTAAGCATTTTTGAGAGATACTGAGTAACGTTCAGCAAGATAACACACAGCAAAATAAAAGCTACTATCTATTAGTCATAATCCTTCTCTGAAGTATTTGCTAATTCATTATTAGAGATTACTATTTCTTTCAGTAATGCTTCCTCAAAAATCTGGATTGTGTCAATTGCCGTTTTGGTGAATCAAAACATACCATCTAATTTCTCTATTTTTCTTTTTTAGTTATATTCACAGAAAAGCTTAAAGAAATGTGTTAGTCAACTTAAGTCTCATCAATTAATGTGTTCTGAAATAAGTAAATCAATCCAAATGTAATTTTCTGTTTTTTTAATTGGATCTGACCTAACCTTTGAGGTATAAATGCCATCCATGTGTTCTTTTGCATTATAAGCACATTATTATTTTAATTTAGGTATTCCAGTGCTTGGCATTGCTTTTTAATGCAATTCAATTCATTTTCAATTCAATTCAATTCAAAAAGTGGAAATGTAAAGGAACTTTATTATTAATTCTGCTTAATTCTGTTTTTTTGCCAAGGATAACGCTAAATAAAAATCATTAATGCCTCATCTTTACCATGTCTTTACTAAATGTTACCAAAATTGGGAAAAATACATTGTTGAAAATTATAAGGAATTAATAGACCATTAAAAAAAAATACCAAGGCCAGAATGTGTATCAGAGGAAACTGAAATTTAAAACCCTGCATCTTACTTATCAGACAACTGAACTAAGGCATTTACATTTTAACAATCAGGTTAGTTTAGCAGTTCATTAAATTGGGGGTGATGAGAGAGAGGTAGAGAGAGAAACATGTACACACATTCATGACATGTAGGCAGACTGTACTATAATGGTTAAGGTGCTGAACCAGGAGTGGGGAATCCTGGATTCTAGTTCTAACTTAGACATTAAAACTGGGAGGTGACTTTAGCTACCCACTCACCTCAACACCAGAGAGTTTTAAAACACCTATCTACTAACCTGCATAGAATCAACATGACAGCCCATAAGGCCTTCATGGTACAGTGGATTGATTCAGGCTGATAAATACACACAGAGATACAGACACAAACACACACACCCCATACACACATGGTAAACACTTATAAAATGTTCCAGATTTTTTTTTTTAAAGACTAGATTGTAATGCTGCTTTCTTAGTGGAAGCAAAAAAACCCATTCATTCATTCATTCATTCTATATATTTGCTTTTTCTTAAAACCAGACAAATTCTGTTCAGTCAATTCATCTTAAAATTTGGATTTTTTGTTTGTTGTTTGATTTTTTTGTGTGTGGTTATGGCCAACAAGGCTAATTTTGAATTTCTCATTACTGGGGGGGGGGGAGCAAAAAAGAAATACTATAGCATGAATCCACTAGTATCCCTAACTCAAGTAAAACCATTTTCACATAGAAGGTTTTAATTTTTTCTAGAATGGCCGCTTGAATTATTCAAGCCAGTGTGGATACTAGAATTCTATGCATGTCCATGGTGCTCTGAGGTGTTCTGCATTGAAAAGAAAATATAGAATATTATCAATTACGGTTTTGAACATTAGGCCCAATATTTTTGTCCATGTTATCTTTGCAGTTACTATTTTTACTTAAATAATTTTTTACCATTTATTTATTTATTTGGAAGATACAGTCGATTCAGATGTCTTTAAGCAGCGTACATCAATACTTTCTTCACAACAATATGAGAATAAAAGCGATTCAATGTTAACAACAGAATGAATACATATCAGCAGAGCTCACCAATCAAACACTCCAGTTTCCAGAACCCACATTACATATCTGATACTAATACAGTTGAGAAAGTCCAGAAATATTTCACAAGAAGAGTTCTACACTCCTCTACTCGTTGCAGAATACCTTATGCCACCAGACTTGAAATTCTAGACCTAGAAAACCTAGAACTACGCTGCCTTTGGTCCGATCTAATTATAGTACATAAAATTATATATTGCAATGTCCTACCTGTCACTGAATACTTCAGCTTCAACCATAACAATACAAGAGCCTTGGTGGTGCAGGCTGCTAAATGCCTAGCACTTAAGTTCCAGCTGCCTGCAATTATTGTAGGCTCGAATCCCACCAGGCCCAAGGTTGACTCAGCCTTCCATCCTCTCAGGGTAGGTAAATTGAGGACCCAAGATTGTTGGGGGCAATAAGCTGACTTTGTAAAAATGACGCTTAGTAATAAGCAGGCATATACAATGGAATGAAGGCTATTGCTGAGCACGTTGGGTTGTATCCCAAAAATTGTAAGCTGCCCTGAGTCTTTCGAGAAGGGTGGCATATAAATCTAATTAAAAAAAAAAAGCACACAATAGATACAAACTCAAGGTAAACCGCACCAAAGTTAAATGCCTGCATTTAAGTTCCAGCTGCCTGCAATCAGTGCAGGCTTGAATCCCACCAGGCTCAAGGTTGACTCAGCCTTCCATCCTCTCGGGGTAGGTAAATTGAGGACCCAAGATTGTTGGGGGCAATAAGCTGACTTTGTAAAAATGCCACTTAGTAATAAGCAGGCATATACAATGGAATGAAGGCTATTGCTGAGCACACTGGGTTGTATCCCAAAAGTTGTAAGCCACCCTGAGTCTTCAGAGAAGGGCGGCATATAAATGTGATTTAAAAAAAAACTTGATTGCAGGAAATATGACTTCAGCAACAGAGTGGTCAATATTCTACCTGACTCTGTAGTTTCTTCCCCAAATCCCAAAAACTTTAACCTTAGACTGTCTACTATTGACCTCACCCCTTCCCTAAGAGGTCTCGAGGGGGCGTGCATAAGCGCACCAACGTGCCTACCGTTCCTGTCCTATTGTTTCTTTTTATTTTTCTTATATGTATCCATTTCATGTATTCATAACTATGTTTATACTTAAACCTGTTATCTTATAATCACTTGACAAAATAAAATAAGTGAATAAAAATAAAAATATAGTTGGATAATTGTTTCTGGAAATTACAATAATCAGAAGGCTATTAATATCTAATTCCAGTTGTGCACTTTGTTGGAGTTGAAATCAGAGATTTCATTATTTATTCCATTATTTTATGCGCTGCCTTTAGTCCAACAATTTGATTTTTGAACATCTTTTTAGTCAGATTAGCAGAATATTCAAGTATTCGATATTGTTAAAAGCAATAAAAAATTAAAATAACTGACTAAATGGCTCTGTTGAGTTATCCCCCGGTTACCAATTGAATTATCTCTAAATCAAGAGACTGAGATATGTGTCAGAGTGTATAACAGAGAGACTATTCCTTAAGAACTTAGAAGAAAGCATAATAGACATATTGAAGAAAGAAAAATGAATGTCTTTGAATTGTGTGCTGGAGAATATTGTTGAGAATACCTTAGACCATAAGAAAAAGTAATCATTCACTACTAGGCGAAGTAAAACCAGATTGCCTCCTGGAAGTACTAATAATGATAAACTTTAACTATTTTGGACACATAAGGGCAAGTGTCACTAGAGAAGAACTTGATTTATTTTTTCTTCCTAGCATTTTTCACACAAGTACAGGAGGAATTTATTTTAAAAAATAGACATTGGTTTTATTTTCTTTTTCCGATCCACCAAATTTTCATCTATTTGTTGCAATAGAAATAAACCAAACGGCATGTTGCCCAAACCTGACATCATAGGCTGAGAGAGAGTGTCTGCCCAAACTCACCGAGCTGGCTTTCATGCCTTTGACATGGCCAGAAGTCATAGCCTCCTGGTTTTAGCCTGCTGCCTTAGCCACTAGAAAAAGTGGCCTATTGAAGACGACCTTGATGCTTGGAAAAAAACATGAAAAATGTCTGACAGAATATTAGTTGACTAGACAATGTCACTGATGGCCCAGGCAGGAGTCAATTAGCAAATAGCAGGGTTTGTGCGATCTGGATTCCTTTGATTAAACAATGTCATCTATCAGAACCTCTGAAGTCTACCTTCTTTGTAGCAGCACTTTGTCTGCTCTGCTTTGTTCAGAAGGCTTGCGAATACCCAGTAGTTCATTGAAGTGAGAGAGAGTGAGACCTCTTGTTTCATTCCACCTACTCTGCTGCACTTGCCATCTTTTATTTTTACATGTAGCTGCTTTTATTGTTAATTTATTGTTTGTGGTAAGCTGCCCAGAATCATTGGGAATCAGGTGGCATGCAAATTCAATAAATACTTATTATCATTGTTGTTCTTGGTTGCACAGGCAACCCAAATAGTTAGAGGATTTGACATTTTTACCTACCTATCAAGCCCTTCCAAATGACCTGGGATATGCAGATGTTGTTGTTTAATATTAAAGTTATTGTCACAAGATATAAGCTGTGCCAAGTAAAGCGGATTTTTGCAATTAACCGATGGTGATTTTGTCAATGCTGATTGGTGTTCAGTTGGTGTTCCATAATTTTGAGATTGCACCCAAGGCACTTATCCCTATTGGTACTATCTTTGCTTTATTTTGCCACAGTTATTCTACTTCTATTTGCAGGTCTTCATATTTTGTGATTTTCTCCAGTTCATTCTCTTCTCTTCTACTCTCTCCAGGTATTGCAATGTGCATCATCCACATTTTGTGTTGTCTCCTTACAGTGGTGGGATTCAAAAATTTTTACTACCGGTTCTGTGGGCGTGGCTTGGTGAGCGTGGCATAGCTTGGTGGGTGTGGCTTGGTGGGCGTGGCAGGGGAAGGATACTGCAAAATCTCCATCCCTTCCCCACTCCTGGGGGAAGGTTACTGCAAAATCCCATTCCCTCCCCACCCCACTAACCTGCTTTCCAGCTCTGTTCTCCTGTGCAGGGCAACAAAAGAAGATCCAGCCGATCAGCTGGGACTCAGGAGAATAGATGGGGGCAGGGCCAGTCAGAGGGGGTATTTGCTGGTTCTCCAAACTACTCAAAATTTCTGCTATCAGTCCTCCAGAACTGGTCAGAACCTGCTGAATACCACCTCTTCTTCCTTATCAACAATTGTTAAGCCTGGTGGTGTCTGTGGAGATGTTTGTTGTCTGTTTGAGTCCCAGAGCACTTTAGCTCACATTATCTTTGGGCCATTCAAATACAGAGTCCTTGATGTTCTCTGAGCTTGGTTGATGTCATTGTCATTGTTGCTTTTGCTATTTTGCAGACACTTCATTACTTAACTAAACAACATCTTCAGTTCTAGCAAATCAGCCAAGGCATGTTACAATTTCCTGCGCAGAAGTACTTAAATTCTCATATTGGGAGTCATATCTGGCAGCAGAATCTATTACATGTAGCATCTTCTTTATCTCTTCAAAAGTTTTGCGATGCTTAGATCACTGCAAGTTTTCTTAATTATTCCATGTGATTTACATCTACTTGCATGAACAAAAAAAAGAAGGAAAAACTATTCAATACTTTTTCTACATAGTGTTCCATCTGCATCCCACTGCTCAAATTGCTTTCAGTAAAACAACACCAATGCACATTAAAAATGATGCTCTGCGAAAAGGATTTTAAGCAATGTTCATTTGTCTAGAAACAAGAATGTGGGACAGAAAACCCATCATCTCTTCGTTTTGACAAAAAGGCAATAATTAAAGTCTTTTAACTTCCCTCCTCTTTCTCCTGCACATTATTTGACCTATGATAAAACAGCCTATCAAATTTCCATTCATTATTTCTACCTGAAGGGCTTTGCCAGCACACACGTATATAAATCTCCATTTGTCAGCTTTAAACTATACCTGTCCCGCCCGCTACGAGGGCTCATTGCTCTTGTCCCTTAAAAATTGCCAAATGCCATCAAGTGACATAACCTGCCTTCAGCCTCCAACGACCCTTGCAATCAATAATATTTGTAACCTGTAAGTGCAGAGTTAAGTAGAACAGAAGCCACGTAGTATCCTCGTTAACCACATTGAGCTGTGATACTGCAAACCTGCTCCCTTGTGCATCCTGTGATCAATTTTAATCTCTGGCCCAGGAATAAAAGAATGCAAGCTCCTGTTTCTGAATTCATCTCAAAAGGATGCTATAGATTTGTATGTCTGCTGAGGGAATGAACAATTTAATTCAACTCGGAGCTGAAGGAAAGAATGCATCTAAACTATCATTCCTTCTCATTACTCTTGATAATATGTAAGCCTTCAGTTGACAATATTAAATATGAAAAACACATAGCAAGGCATTGAAAAGGCAGTCCCTGTTCTTTATTTTTTACATGCCAGAAGCTTGTAAGTCCTCATTACAGCAATTGTGATTAGTATAAACTCTCATCAAAGGTGATCATTTCCTTGCATTAGGAAAACAACATCTTTAAGTTTTATGATTTGTTATTTAATTGGTTATTTTAAATGTACCGTGGATGCTTTAATAATTTACATCATCTAAACTTCTGAGAGACATCAGATTGCAGCAGGATATAAATGCAATAAATAAATATGTATAAACTGGCAGCTAATATGAAATAGAATATTTGTTTTCTCAAGAGCACGACTGGGAATGGGAAGGAAGAGAAATATGCCAAAGGAGATTTTTAAAAAAATATAAATATTATAATATTTGAAACCATCAGTTGCTATCTGATATCATTTCTGCACAGGAACTCTTCTTTCCGTCTCATATAGACTTATATAAATATACATGCAGTGCGAACGATTTCAAACACTACACATAAGTATATTCTGCTGGGAATTCCAACCAAACACTGATATAAACCAGAAAATCTGATTGTAACCCTTGAAAATGCAATGGATGAAGTAGTGATCAAAGTAATAGAAAGAAGGGAGAAATATACTTGCACTTTTCAGGATAAGTTTAGAGGTTTTGCTTTTTTTTTTAACGTAATCGTTATTTACAATCAGTACCCATCAGAAATATAGTGAATGTTCACATGTATGGTAAGCCTTAAGACAATATAAGGACCAATAAAAAAATGTCAAAATGTTTGTGTCACCAACCTGTGTTCTGACATTTACACTTATACTGTGAAAAATGTCCTCTATCAATTACTGAAGGAAACAAGGATGACATTTGGGCATTTGCTGAAAGAACCCAGTTGATTCTGGCATTTGCCAATAAATGTCAAAATTTTCTTACATTTTCTTCTGAAACTGTTCAAAAAGCTGAATGTTCAGGGGGAAAAAATCTTATTGTTAGATTCGGAAATAACCCTAAAGCTGTAATTCTGCCAACATTTCATGATATTTAAATGAGATCTCATGAGACTTTAACCTGTCATGTGAAACTGAGCAAGATTCCAAGATTCTCATGCAATCTCTAACTTTTATTATTTTGTTTTCCAGGGGATATATCCTGGCAGATATTCTCTCAGTTAAACGGTCCTTTTTAAAACTATTATTTGTAAGGCACTGAAATTTGTGGCTGCCAAAGCAATACAAAGAAGAGGAAAAAGTGCTAATACTATAACTATGAACTGGGATGTGTAACTGTAGTTCTAATATATTTTATTTATTTATGCATTCATTTTTCATCCCACTCATCTCATTACACAGTGATTCTGGACAGCTATATGAATTGTAAGTATTAACATGCAAGCCTTGGCCACTGCTAAAAATAATTACGCTTCCCTTTTTACATTGATGAAATTCCCTGTATAGAGAAAAGACTCCTATCAAATGAACTTCTCAATTTGGTGTTCAGTTCCTGAAGATACAAGAGTTGGTCTAAACAGAGTTCAACATGAGAACAAACCACAAAAGACATCAAATCAATACATTAAAAAAAGTTACCTGCTCCCCATGGGTGCCTCTTAACAAGGACTTCCCTGTGAAATGCTTCTGCTTCACTATAGTGGCTGCTATTATTTTTAATCTTTTCACATCAGTTGGTCCAACATGCTTGCCATTAGCACTAATGCAAAATAAATGAGTATTTTATGCTAAGATCAGTTGGTCGGCACTCTTTCTCAGGAAAAGGGGTGAATATCACAATAAGCTTTAGCAATGTAAATTATTTCCCCCATGCGGCTACAGAACTACACAAGTTATTCATTTAAAAATTATTAGCATATAAAAACATTATTATCTCTGCAGTTAATGTACACTTCGCTGACAACCTTTTGGACCATTACAATTAAGGAAGGCAGCATCCCTTTAACGAAGTTACAAAACATATTGTTTATTAAAGAGCAAATTATATCTTTAATTAACTTTAAATATTATAATCCAAAGGGAAAAAATTCTCATAAAGTAAAAGATCTTTGAAGGGCTCAAGGCCAGAGCTAAGATTATGATTTGTGAAGATGATTTTATTTAGTATTCATTTTAAAACAAATCCCTAAAATATTTTTTTAAAATTTTTTCCTCAGGAATTGACATTCCTACTAAAAGAGATTTTATTAACCCAATATGAATAAACTAGTTTTATTGTTGTCTGAAAGAAATCAGTTATACTAGAATAAGGGAATAAGGAAAAAAATATCTTGTTATATGATATCCATTTTCCTTGGAGCCAAACAATTAAACAAAGATATTAAATCCTTTTTGACACAGTTCAATATGTAGACGTTAGAAACTCTTTCCCATTGAAGTCAGTAAAAATGTCCTATGGATCTCAATGAAATATGTTCAGTTAAAATTACCTTCATAATCAATCATCCTAAACCAACCAGCTGAAATATCTGTTAGCATTTCCACAGGATTAGGGAATTTCAATTTCAAATTTCTATCAGCCATGAAACTCCCTGGCTGATTTTGGACCAAACACAATTTTTCAGACTAATGTATTTTAAAGGTTTGTTGAAGGAAATAAAGGAGATGGGAAGAGGAAATCATGTATTTTGCCTTGGGGAAAGATGGGATACAAATGCAATAAAGAAAGAAATAAAGATTGAGCACTTACTTCCAATAAGCATTACACAGAAATAACCTCCATTGATCATACTGAAACAGCAAACAGCTCATTAGAAATATCTGATCCTGTCTGTCTCACAGAACATGTACTAAGTGGCTGTCAATGGCAGGTAGGAAGAGAAAAAAGGCCCATTTAGCATGACCACACCTGGAGAACTCATATGGATCCCTCAGAATGGAAAGTGAGTTAAAGAAGCAACATTTTATATAGGGGTGTGTGTGTGTTGGAATTAAACAATTGCATCCAAAACTATTTCCTAGGGATAGGACTAAATCTGTTTTGATCTCTAATAACCCCAAATTTGGGTTCCTTGAATGGGCTATGTATTTTGCCTACAGAAACAAAAGAGAACTATTGAAGATTTGATGGAATATGATGACAAAAGTCTTCTTCAGAAAAAGAGGGCATGGCAATGATCTGGACCCTCTTCATCTACGCCAAGGGTCTTCAAACTTGGCAAGTTTAAGACTTGTGGACTTCAGCTCCCAGAATTCCTGAGCTAATATGACTGGAGGAGGAATTCTAAGAGTTGAAGTCCACAAGTCTTAAAGCTGTCAAGTTTGAAGACCCCTGATCTATGCAGATACTACCGTATATAAAAAAGTGTGAAAAGAATATAGATAAATACTATCAGCTCGGTGTTGATACAGCTTTATTTCACTTCACATATGGGCAGATAAGAAGTGGGGGAGCCTTTATCACACTCACCTACTCCTCCACTGTGAATTCTTTTACACAAAGCATACATGATTGATCAATGTTGTTAACTATGCTAACTACATTCCATCTTTTTTTGGGGGGGGTTAGGTATTGCAAGAGATCAGCTGCATCCATTTGTCTCTTTATGATAGCAGTAATGCAATTAAAAACAGGCTTCTGAGTAGTAATAATAAGAGAAGAAAGTATACATGCCCCGTATAGTGAAAAAAAGAAAAATGTATCTATGGACTGCGCCATAGAGTCAAAAATCAATAGTTTTCTTTGGACATTATAGAGAAAGTGCAGTGGTTTGGTCTGATCATATGTACCTGTACATGTGTACACACACACACACACACACACACACACACACTCTTTCCCTTCCGGAGCACAGTGCTTCTGCTAAACAAACAAGTTTAATGGTTTAATGAATATATAATATGCTTATTTATAAATGTTACATGGTGGCTTTCAGGTGCTGGTAGTCACCTTTAAGGCCTTCTATGGCTCTGAAACTGGTTATCGACATCAGTGGTGGGATTGTTTTAACCAACATTATACCGTGTTTCCCCGAAAATAAGACCTACCCCCAAAAATAAGACCTACCCCAAAAAATAAGACCTAGTGTGTTTTTGGGAGCCAAAAAAAATATAAGACAGTGTCTTATGTTAGGGGAAACACGGTGGTATGCGATTTGTTCGTGGTTTCGTACATGAATAAATGTACATTGTTCTACATGAATATGGTAAGTGTTTTTTTCATTAAATATATATATATATAAGACCTACCCTGAAAATAAGACCTAGTGTGTTTTTGGGAGCCAAAAAAAAATAAGACAGTGTCTTATTTTCGGGGAAACATGGTAGTATGATCATTAATTCCAACTTGGAACTTAAAAAGTGAAATCTCTGTTCCAATCCAAGGTCCAGCGATAGTCAGGGAGCATCACTGCCACAATTGCTCCAGGCGGCTAAGCTCTGCACAAGACAATTTATTTTCTTAAAATAAGCAAGAAATTATTAAAGCTGGAAGCCTCAAGAAACTGATATGCAGAAAGTAGACAGACCTGGATTAACTTGTGGCTAAGAACCACTTCTATTAAGAAATGTGAAGAATGCCAAAAGCTAAGTAAGCAAGCAAAATACTGGCAGATGATGTTAAATGACTTTTCAGAATAATTTACAACTTTCTGCAGTGTTCCTTCTCTATACTAGTCTGGTATGGTATTTTTTAAAAAAATCTTCAGAACTGATAACTTCCCCAATCTTATCTTAGAGGGACAGTTTTTGCTGGCAATGCTTCATGGTAAGATTTCTGAGAATCCTTTCCAATCACTCTCAATTTAGTTTGGTTTTCAGCTTAGAAAACCAAGAAAACTGCTTTCTTTGACTCCAGTTTCTCTAATATTCCCTTCTTTCCATGTCTTTCTCTTCCCCTGCAATCACCTGGTTGCTTTTTGAGAAGAGACCCCCAAGATGTCTTTTATCTTCATCCTACCTCACCCTCATTAGGACTGACCTTCAACCATACCAACTGGAGTGAGTACATACATTTTGGCAGCCCAGCACTCCATAAAGGCTTCTTTTCAACAAGCTATCTCCTTAGTTTAAGGATATGTTTAAGGAGGTGGCTGCATATCATGTAGGCATTATAGGGTTTCCATTGGTTTTTCATTTCTGAAATGAAATGTCACAATTTCAATTGTTAATTTTTTTTTTCTGAAGCACACAGGTTCCTGTTTCCCCTTGAAACCTTCAAGCAAAGTACAATAAAGTAGCATTTTCCAGACAGTAGATCTATTGTGGTCCCTAAAAGTGGGGTACTGCATTTCAGAGCCGCATTTGTTTTTTTCCCAAAGATTCCCTTGAAGTGAAGGACATTTTGTTCCATGGCAAAAGCATTTTGATTTCTTGTCATGTGGCTCTCCGCATCTTCACATATGGATCTTTCATATCACTCAGTACTCAGCTTTCTGGCCATGCACTAATGCATGGTGCTGTAACTGTAGGATGCTAGGAAAATTGGAATGCCATTTGCAGTTATAACTGAAGCACATGTTGCAAGTCAAAAATAAAGAACTTATTTTTGACAATTGAACAAGTAGGAAATCATGGAGAATGCTTCAAGTTTATTTTTTAAAAGTTTGGCAGATGCATAAGCATCTGTGTCATTTTAAAATTACAAGGCTGTATGCAGTAGTTATTTACAGCTGTCTAGATACATACTGTGTTTTAAAATACTCTAAAAAGAGACTGACCAGCCTTAATGGAGGATAATCACAAGTGCTCAAACTGGGTAACATTTTGGTCATGTTTGACTTGAAGAATAACCTGGAATTTCCTTCCTTCCTTCTCCCCTCTTCTTCCCCTTCCGCTTCCCTCGCTCCCTCCTTCCTTCCTTCCCTGTCTCTCTCCCTTCTTCCCATTAAGAGGAATATACATACCTCATATATACAGAGAAATTACAAATATCCTTCTCCAAGGATTTAATACCAGAATGTCCAGCAAGGAAGGGCATATTGTGACACAAGTGCAAACCAACATTGCTACCAAAACAAATCCTTATGGAGGACATACTTTTGAAATAGTGAAGGAAATATTGGGATATCTCAGTTTACTTTACACCAAACAAGGTATCTAATACTTTAAAATACTGGAAATGTGTAGTTCTTCAACATTTGCAATTCTATGCTTTGAAATACTCAAATTGCTTTTCTTTTGTGAGAGCTCAGGATGCTTAACAAAATTGGTAAGACATATCAGCAGCTTACACTGATATTAAGATATATTTTGGATAAATAAGTATTTTTCAGAAACTCATAAGATATGTCTTTTGTACTTCCATAATAAATACGTATTTCCATATCTAAGCAGCTGATATTCCCAATATTTTAAACACTCGGAAAATCAAACGTGCAACAACAGAATGATGTATTTCTCTTCTAGTTTTCCTAAAGGAAAAATGTGGAAAAGATTTGGTGACTATCAGGTCTGTAGGAAAATGCCAGATTAAATACTGACCTTTCAAATGTGTAAATTTACATATCAAATGCTGATTTATTTTAATGCCAACTGCTATAGCACATTTTCTTTAAATTGTACAAGCCATTTGTGGAGGTTGACAGCTAAGGAGCAAAATCATCAAATAAATCAAATTTTAGTACAGTGGAATGAATAAATGCTCAAAGGCAGGAAAGAAATGTATTTCTAAATGCAATCTTTACAAGATAAAAAGAGATTACCATTGAGGCTCCATAGACAGAGGTTGGGGACTATAGCTATTTACTTATTTATTCATTCAATTATTTACACAAACAGCTTGGATCACTGTGTTCATATCAAAATGGCTAAGAATACAGATGTTACCAAATTGGAAAGCAAATGAATTAATTATGAAATAAGCTGTTTATACATCCTACCAATTATTTAAATCTATAGATTAAGTAACACAGAACTGAGAAGTACAAAATTAGGTTTCCCACAGAGAGACAAAGAGGGAGGGAGAGAGGGGCGGAGGGAGGGAAAGAAAGACATGCCAAGGAAGAATTAAGAGAATGCAGTAAATTAAATATTACTATAATATGCTAATGAAGAATATGTAGGAAAAATATTTTCATGAATGTTCTATGTCAGTACACTGACAGCACATCCAAATTGCTGGGACCTAGGCAATAATATGAAGCCTTATAAGACAGTCTCTAGATTAGAAACCCAGAACATTGCACAGAACATTGTGCTGGCCCCACAGACATGCACACACAGTGGTAGGTTAAAAGTCTTTACTGAGCTGCCCAAGCCCAAGTATACAGTCCCTAGCACTTCTTGAATAACCAAAGCCCACGCATCCCCCTTTGGAGGCTTTAAAACAGGGCTGTCAAACTCCTGGCCCACGGGCTGGATGAGTCACACGCTGGCCACGCCCATGCCCGGTTTAGCGAAGGGAGAAAAAGTCCCGATAGGTCGTGTGACGCCGCTGTGGCGACGTGAGTTTGTCAACCCTGCTCTAAAGAGTCAGCAAGAAGACCAGTCTCAATCCCCAAAGCTAGGCAGAAGCCAGAGCAAAAGCTCTCGACAAGTCAAGAGTCCCAAAGGCTTGAATTAGTCCATGGAGCAAGGCACAAGATCAAGGCACAAACCAGTGGTCCACATCATGAGTCCAAGGCAAGAAACATAAAGCAAGGCACATTAGTCCAGCAATATCCTTCTCTTTGGGCAGTACACTCCCTTACGGTGGGCAAGGCTGCCGCCCCACAAGTAGCCTGGCTGACCAGTGTTATTCCTGTTGCCTCTCAGCCTTGCAGACACCTGGATTGGGGGGAGGGAGTATCTCCTTCTCCTGATCCACCCTGGTCATTGGCAGCTAGCTGTGCTTGCTCCCTGCCTGGAGCCTCAAGGCTCTTTTGCAGCAGCTGCAACTCTCTCTGCCCAAGATCAGCCATTCTGTCATTCAAGTTTCGGTTGCTCTCTCTTTCTGAAGCCTGCTGCTTCCTGATCCATTTCTCCAACAGCCCCCAGGTTTACTGTCCTGTTCCCCGCAGAGGTGTTAGGGACCGGCTCAATCCTCCTCCTCCGAACTAGCACCCAGAGAGGAGACCGGAATCGCATCCAGAGGCGCACCCAGTGAGCCCATCACAAAAATTATGAAAATGGTTAGGATAAATAATAATAAATTATTCGTTATTATTTAATAAATAATAAGTTATTTGAAGCACCCCTCTTCCTAATTTTATCTGCCTACCCAACCTGATCCAATAGAATGGGTATGTTTCAGGATCTATCACTAAGGAGCTACATTTGGTGGGCTCTAAGCATTGGGGCTGTTCTGCTGGGGTGCCTGCATTGTGGAATCTTCTCTCCCGCCCACAGATCAGCATAAACCTTCCTGATCTTTTGAAGATCCCTCAAGACCTAGTTATAACAGGAGGCCTGGGAACCCTGGGAAATGGGGATCTTGTAAGGTTGTTCTATAAGTATTACATCACCCTATCTATTATTTTCTTTCCATGTTTAGTTCTGCTTTTATGGTTATTAATTTTTAAATAAGTGTTATATAATAATGGTTTTAGGTAACAATTGCTTTATATGTATTGTTTTTAATGTATTGCTTTAACCACCCAGAGTCACCTTCCATGAGTTGATGGAGTTAGCAGACATGGCTAAACTGACTGTTTGGATCAAAGAAAAGACGAAGTACTTTTGTTTCTACTTGGAAATTGCTTCTGGACTTTGTACTCGAGGTGGACTTGAGGTAGAAAAAGAACAAAACTTTGATTTCAGGTTTTACTGATTAGATAGATTTGTTGTTATAGAAGTGGCTAGTTTATACTATTATGGAAAAGTAAAAAGTTGAGGTTTGATGTTAATGCCTTATTCTACTGCACCAGAGTCAGTTGGAAGTCAATGCCTTCTTCCCCCTTCTTTTCTACACTCTCTTCCCCCTTCCCTCCCTTTTGTTTCTTAATATTTGCTTGTGGGTTTTTTTGTATTTTATATTGCAATCTAATAATACTGTTAAAACCTGTAAAAAAAGAAGCAAAACCTTCCATGAGATGAATGGTCACATAAATGTGATAAACAACACATAAATACATAATACCCTCCATGGATATCCTATGTTGTGTAGGAGGGGCTTGCGATGCTCTGAAGAAGTTGAAAAGTATGCTGGTGTATCATATTCATGCACTCGTCACTTCCCGAATTGACTACTGCAATGCTCTCTACATGGGACTACCTTTGCGGACCACCCAGAGGTTGCAGCTGGTGCAGAATGTGGCCGCGTGGGTTGTGATGGGAGTGCCCCAATACTCCCATGTTACACACCTCCTGCGCGACCTGCATTGTTGCTGGTTGCCTTCGGGTGAGATTCAAGGTCTTAGTAACAACATATAAAGTCCTACATGGCTTGGGTCCGGGTACTTAGGGAACGCTCCTGTCGGCATCACACTGACGCCTCTGCACGCTCCCACAGACAGGGCCTCCTTGGGATACCGGCTAGACACTGTCGGTTGGCGGTGCCCAGGGGTAGGGCCTTCTCTGTGGGGGCACCCACCCTGTGGAATCAACTCCCTGTGGACCTTCGCTTGGCTCCGGATCTCCGCTCCTTCCGCCGCGACTTAAAGACTTGGCTATTTCAGCAGGCCGGCCTGGACTGAACCAAGAAAGGGGAGTTTTCTGTTTTTAAAAATTTTAATAGTTTTAAATTGTTTGTTCTTAAATTAGGCTTGTATTGTTTAATCCTTTTTTAATTTATTGTATTGTATTTTTTATTCTGTGAGCCACCCTCAGTCCTTAGGGAGAGAGGGCGGCATACAAGTCTAACAAATAACAATAACAATAACAATAATAATAATAATAATAATAATAATAATAATATTCTACCAGAATACAATATGCAGTGTAGTGTATTCTACCAAAAGGACACCCATGCCAGAGCTAGAGTAAGTATATCTGCCACCATTTATTAAGATGATAAAACAAACAAAAAAGAGAACCTTATAATGAATCAGTTGTCACCTGGATCAATAAGAATCTTGTCAGATGTTAAGAGTTCCCAGTTTTTTGTCAACAAGCGGACAAAAAGATTCAGGAGCTCTGGCTGGCAACCAGGGCCCAGCTTTACTGGATTACTGGAAGAACAACAATCTCAGGTAAGACAAAAGTATTCAATGTTTGAAAATCACACCATTATGGCTCACTATTATAAATCTTAACCAACAAAGGGGAGCTACTTAAAGTGAATGTTTGAACATTGGAAAATATTTTATCCAGACTCAAGTAACACTGAACAACGATTAGCAGATCAAAGGTGAGTCATTGCCAGAAATAAAATACGCAGGGAAGAACAACTGGAAAAGTTTCAGATTAATTGTGAAAACGAAAGACTGCCAAATAATAGTAAAATAAGAGAAGAAACTCAGATAACAATTGGAATATAAAGGAAACAACTGATAAGGTCTACATAAAAGATAACTTGGAAGAAGCAACAGAACCAGCACAGACAGCAATGAAACTTGTTATGAAGTGACACCCCTGACAAGAAGAATTAAAAGAGAAGATTATGGCATATGCAGAATTATCAGGAGAAAGATAAAGACTGCCAGCATAGAAAGAAGTGCCTAAAACAAACCTTACATCTAGAGTGTGCAGGGCACTTGCAAGAATTAAAATAGCATCTATTCAACAGCCCAATCAGCTTGCCTAGAGTACAGTAGTGGTTACAGAAGAACTGGGTAGCAAAATTAGAAAATTAGAAAACCAAAAGCAAAATCATATTCAATCCCAAAATGGAAGTCAGATTGGAGGCCAAGATAAGGAAGTTAAATTCAGATGAAAATAATTTAAAAACCTGAAGGAACAAAACTTTTTTTTTTTAATTACATTTATATGCCGCCCTTCTCCGAAGACTCAGGGCGGCTTACAATTTCTGAGATACAACCCAGTGTGCTCAGCAATAGCTTTCATTCCATTGTATATGCCTGCTTATTACTAAGCGGCATTTTTACAAGGTCAGCTAATTGCCCCCAACAATCTTGGGTCCTCAATTTACCTACCCAGAGGATGGAAGGCTGAGTCAACCTTGAGCCTGGGATTCGAGCCTACAATAATTGTAGGCAGCTGGATCTTAAGAGCAGGCATTTAACAGCCTGAGCTACCAAGGCTCTTTAAAAACTTTAAGAATGTAAGGATCATAACAAGTCTAGTACCAAAGTATTTGGCTTAGCAATACAAAAAAAACACCTTTGAAGCAACTTTGGAAATTATAAAAAAAAAATAACACCATCAATAGTTTGGAAAATTGAATGTCATGAGGGATGAATCATTCAATTTATGGGAAATCAGCTATTTCAGTCAGACCAAGGTGATTCTACCAAAGTATAAATTGCAACAGAGATTCTGGGGAAAAAAACAATATGATTTTGATGTTATATATGTTGATGGCAGCAAGATTACTTTATGCACAAAAATGGAAGGACACTTTGATTCCCATAATGGATAAATGGGTGTAAAAGTTGATGGAGTTAGCAGAGATGGCTAAATTGACTGCTTTGATTAAAGAAAAAAAAACACAGTTAATTTTGTTTCTACTTGAAAACCACTTCTCGGTGCTGTACTTGAGGTGGAAAAAAAATGAAACTTTGATTTTGGGTTTTACCGATTAGGTAGGTTTTCTGTTACAGAAATTGCTAGTTTATATTACTATGGAAAAGTAAAAAAAAAGTTGAAGTTTGATGCTATTATTCTATGCACTAAAGGGAGTTAGAAGTCAACGCCTTTCCTTTTTTCTTCTTCTCTTTGCCCTACACTTTTTCCTTCCCTTCTCCCTCCTTTACTATTTTCCACTATTTTCTTTTGTATTTTTTATTTTACATTATAAACTAAGAAAAAAGGAAAAGCAAATAATAAGTATTGAAAATATCTATGAGAAACTCAAAAAGACTATAACAAAAATACCGAGTGGATAAAATAATTTGAAAATGAATTTAGTAAAAATCAATATTTATTTTATTTTATTTATTTATTTATTTATTTATTTATTTATTTATTTATTTGACTTGTATGTCACCCTCTCCGAAAGGACTCGGGGCAGCTCACAACTAAAAACAGACAATAAATTAGTTATCTAAAACACTATTAAATAATACAAGCCAAATTAATCTAAAACCTTTCTAAAATTTAAAATTTAAAACCACCCCCCCCAAGAGGTCAGCACAGCATAGCCTGTTCAAATAGCCAGGTTTTCAAATTGTGGCGGAAGGTGCGGAGGTCAGAGGCCAGATGGAGCCCCATGGGTAATTGATTCCATTAGGCGGGAACCGCCACAGAGTAGGCCCTCCCCTGGGGGACCACCAAACGACACTGGGTCGCAGACGGCACCCGGAGGAGCCCCTGTCTGTGCACTCGTACAGGGCAGTTGGCATTCAATGCTGGCAGGAGACGCTCCCATAAATATCCCGGACCCATGCCTTGTAGGACTTTGAATGTTAACACCAAAACCTTGAATCTCACCCGGAGGGCAACCGGTAACCAATGCAGGTCACGCAAGAGGGGTGTAACATGGGAGTACCGGGGAGCTCCCATCACAACCCATGCGGCCACATTCTGCCCCAGTTGAAGCCTCCGGATGGTACGCAAGGGCAGTCCTAAATAGAGAGCGTTGCATGGGAGACATAATAATATGGGAGACATAATAACAGCAGATATTGTTAAAAATCAGTTGAAAAAGATTCAGCCTGGAGTCATTCTTGCCAAAGCCTTGGGCATAGAGCCAGGTCTCCAAGGCTGTTCAGGTGAACAGGAGGGTGGAAAGCATTCAAGATTCAGAGATAGTGTCTGACCTCTCAATCCAGAGATTAAACAGTGCTTCAGAAGAAATGTGCTTCCAAAATACTATGGCAGATAGGCAGTCCCTCAGTTAACTAGACTCATGCCATGTAGAGCTTTATAGGTGCCAACCAGCTCCTTGAATCACACTCAGAACTGTGGCAACCAGTGCAGATCATGAAATGGAGGCATTACATGGCATGTAACATGGTTTTGTGCAGACCTTGGTGTGCACATGCTTCACCTCTCCTGTGGGAGTTGCATTGGTTGCCGATTTGCTTCCGGGTGCAATTCAAGTTGTTGGTTGTCACCTTTAAAGCCCTTCATGGCTTGGGATCAGGTTATCTGAGGGAACATCTCTTGCCAGTCACATCTACCTGACCCATTAGAGCAGGGAGGCAGGGAATGCTGCGGGTCCCATCCCCGAAAGAGATACACCTGGTGGGACCCAAAAGAAGGGCCTTCTCTATGGTGGCTCCTTCTCTCTAGAACATTATTCCCCCAGAGATTAGAATGGTCCCCTCTCTAATACTCTTCCGAAAGGCACTGAAGACCTGGTTTTGCCAGTGGGCCTGTGGAACCCAGAGCAGGATGTAGCCCATCAAATGGCTAGTGTGATCACCTATCATCGGGGTGAGGGGTGGGAGTTGGGAAGGGTGAGAGTTGGTTTTTCCAGCTTTTGTTCTATTTTTATTAATTTCTTTGATTCTTTTTGTTAGTTTTTATTGTTTTTTAAATTTTAAATATGGTTTTACATTCTGTAAGCCACCTCGAGTCACCATGGGCGAATAGGTGGCAATATAAATGCGATAAATAAAAAATAAATAAATATCAAGACATGCCGCTCACTGCCACTGGTCCATTTCAAGCAGTTGAAGCTTCAGAGTGATCTTCAAAGATACCTGACTCACAATATAGAGTGTATTGTGGTAGTCAAACCATCAGACGAGCAGGACATAAAACTGCTTGTGGTTGTGACACGCTAGCCAAAATGCGCAAGATTGTGCAGTGCTTGTTTTTATTGTTAGCAGAAAATACTGAATTTGACATGAGTAACCCAGATTAGTAATCTCCTTTATACTTTCTTCCTATTTCTAGAAAACTTTATATAAATACATTAATTGACCAAAGTCATCATGAAATGTAGAGATTAGTTATGGGCAAAATAATAGCACATTCTGAATTATCAGAGAAAATCATTATTCTATCAGATGACATGAACTGATGGATGGAAATGAGATGAGATAATACAGGAAAACTGATAGACCACTCAAATACCAGGGAATGAATAGCTGCTTAGGAAAAAATCTGTATGTTTTGAAAATATGGTTTAAGTGTAAGTTTATTGATACAAATGCATAAATATAGTCTTAAATATAAGTTATGAAAAACTGAGGGAATACAAAGATGTTGCAAGATTCTGAATGTGGGACAAGCAGCTTTTGTTAGTGTCAAGAGTGGACCTTGAGAAAAATGAACATGGGGAACAATAAAGGTAAAAGTGGAAATTAGAGTAGACGTTAATGAGAAAGATGAAGAAAATAGGAATTCTGCATGAAAAACTATAAGATTAATCATCTAATAGAACAAATAGAAAGAGGACAAAGAAATATAACATGGAAACTACCTGGAACTAAATGAGCCCACAAAGTGTCACAATAAATATGTGGTATTACACTAAACGGTAATATGAAATAAATGTTTGATGGAATGACAATATAAGAAAAGCCAACGATGAGAACAATTGCTGATATTTTTCTTCTGTACAAAGGAAACTATTGGATGCAACAATGACAGGAAGATTAGTTTGTTACATATGCCTGGATATTTAGTAAAATTCTAATTAAAGGGACAGAAGAAATGAAAATAAGCAAAATTTGGGAGGTTTAATATAGATTTATGTTAGGCAAAAGATGTGCAAAGCCGATTTTTACTTTTCAGCAGATCAGTAAGAAACGCATGAATTTGCAAAAGTTTATTTAATGTTTGGTGGTTAGCAAAAGTGACTAATAGGTGAGAATTACGATATGTTTTAACAGCCAAAGTTAATGCCACAGTAAAAATACAATAACTAAAACAATATATAATTAAGATGAAAAATTGAAATTAATCACAATTGCAGTTAAGGACTGATTACACAATGCAGTAAATGATAGAAGAAGATCCAAGAGAATAAATAAAAAGCTTAGCAAATGGTTTAAAACTAAACAGATGTAAGACAATAATACCTGGTATCCCTTTGGATGATTAATATATTTACAGCTAATGAATCAGGAATACTCATGATTACTGGGGCTGAATTATAGCTGTATGCCAGTGATGTACTGCTGGCTGAGAAGTCAAACAATTTGCAGCAAATGTTATGTTGTACAATGCAACAACAAGGAAGGATCAGAAAATTACCATCTCACTTACCAAGATAGTTGTCTTTGTGTTCTCGGAGTTTGGTTGTTTGCTTGTAGAGATTTCATAAGTAACATCGATGGTTTAAGTATGAGGCTTGCTCCTTGTTTATATACAATATTTGCCTTGCCAGTTTATATGCAGAGGTTTGGCTGGCCAGTGAAAATGCTAGGGAATTCCTGAAACTTGCCATTCAAACAAATCACTCATCAATAGACCCATGAAAATAGGCCATATTTGCTCACCATTCAAAAAAAAAAAGGCAATACAAAGCTAACAAAAAAGGAGAGAAACTTAGATAAGCAGGGATTAACACCAGAGAAACAGTCAAGCAGAAAACAACATCCAAGCCAAGGGACTAGTAAGGAGAAAACCACTGCCCCACCAAAACATGCAAAGCAAACTACTTATAAACAACGAGAAAACCCGATCTAGTTGGGTAACAAAATGTTGCCAGAAAGCAAATAAGATCAGAGACCACAAAGGACCTCACAGTTCAACACTGAGCTACATATATTCTCTTCTATTGATAGGTGTGTTTCATACAGAAATTGGAGAAAACAATTGAAAGATAGCTTAATCTGAAAAAAGGTAGCATGATACATACACATATTTCTGTAGTTAATTTAACATTTGGGATGCACAATCTTTTTCTACTTATGCTTATTCACATGTAGCGAGGAATTTCTGAGATCTCAGAAGGTGTACCAAGTTCCCATTGGTAAACATGGAGTAATACAAGCATTACAAGCATTAAACTTGAAATTGTATTGTTGGATTTTTATATAACTCATCGATTTAGTATTGTGACCTGATAACTTTAATATCAAAACAGATTACAGATAGATGACAGATAGATATTTTCAAGTTCCCATTGCCCAATTTTTTATTACTAACATTTACAAAGAATGATTTCCGTAAACACCCCTAAAAATAAGAGACTCTGGAGTACTGAAGTGCAGAAGCATTGTTCCATAAATATTACATTTATTTTATAGCCGCATATCTGGGTTTTTTTCCTATATATATATATATTGTTATATAGAAATGGCAATAATACTATTCAATTTATATAACTATCTATTGATAGTCCATTACTTCTTCGAATATTTTATATATTCAATTTCCCCATTTTCTTTCTTCAACACTTCGAAACTAGCAAACTTTGATCTACAGTCCTGAAGGTCAAGTAAGGCTTTACTGGAGGCCAGACTCTTCTTGTCTTTGAATATATTGTTTCCTTCACCGAACAATCATTAAGAAAAGCCACTAGGCACCTTCCAAATTCTTTTCCTTGACACTTTCCCACAATGCACAATTATGTCTTCTGCTGAATTCTAAGTTTGCCCTTCTCCAACCCTTCCTCCTTTTTTGCTTTCAATTTTCTTTCTCTTAATTGTCCTTCCCTTCAGATCCCTGAAATTTGGCCCTGTACCTCATCGGACCAGTATTCTATCTAATTCAGCATTTTCTATAAAAGGAGGAAGAAGAATTGGAGAGTTTCAACTAGGTGAGGTAGAGTCTGTAAAGATGCAACAGCTCTCTAGGCTTCTCCACATATAGACACAAACACAGACAGACAAATGGACTGTTCAATCCTCCCTTGATATGCTGAGGACTGCATCTGGTACTCAACCATGAAACATATGGTGTATTTACTGAATGATGGTCTTTGACTTCCTATTCACCCACACTGTACTACCTCCCTGATTTACAATGGTTTCTAGCTTGAATAGACATATGTAAGTCAAAATTGCAACATGATCTACATGGGGTTGCCCTTGAAGAGCATCCGGAAGCTCCAGTTGGTGTAAAATACAGTGGCCCGCATGGTTTTGTGCAGACCCCAGTATGCACATGTGTCACCTCTCCTGCAGGAGGTGCATTGGTTGCCGATTTGCTTCCCGGTGCTATTCAAGGTGTTGGTTGTCACCTTTAAAGCCCTTCATGGCTTGGGATCAGGTTATCTGAGGGAACGTCTCTTGCCAGTCGTATCTACCCGACCCATTAGAGCAGGGAGGCAGGGAATGTTGCTGGTCCCAACCCTGAGAGAAATACACCTGGTGGGACCCAGAAGAAGGGCCTTCTCCATGGTGGCTCCCTCTCTCTGGAATATAATTCCTCCAGAGATTAGAATGCCCCCCTCTCTAATACTCTTCTGAAAGGCACTGAAGACCTGGTTTTGCCAGCGGGCCTGGGGAACCCAGAGCAGGATGGAAACCATCAAATCGCTAGTGTATTCTGTGGGCTGGGGTGTATGAGTTGGGGAGTGATTTTTTTATTTTTTATTTTATTTCTTCAAGTTTTTGTTCTATTGTACTTTATTAATTTATTTGATTCTTTTTGTTAGTTTTTACTGTTTTTTATTTTTATTTTTTGTTTTAAATATGGTTTTACATTGTGTAAGCCACCTCGAGTCGCCATGGGCGAATAGGCAGCCATATAAATTAAACAAATAATAAATAAATAAAATGCCATTCCGTTCCGTTATTTTGATTTGTTACCGCTTTATTATTGCAGTATAAGTCTGACCATGAAAAGGTTATATTTGATCATTTACTTCTTTAAGAAATTGCTGGCTCATGTCAGTTAGCAGTGAAACTGGAAGCATGTAAATTGGTACAAGAAAAATGACATGGTCATTTTTTGTGTTTAGTGATGGCCCAGAGATCATGAATCCTTAATACAGTTTTCTCTCTGAATTTCTTCTCTGAATGTCCAATGGGGGATGATCTTGGTAAATGGAAAAGATCACAAATTCCAATTTCACTTTTTCCCCCTTAAAGAGTTCAATGAAGGCACCCAGTATCATCCATTAGCAAATACAATATATAACGTTGTATGTTTGGATATTAGAGATCATGGGTGCAAGAACTCCCATGCAAATAACGTCCATTATTTTTTCTCTGTAAACGTATGACAAGCTGATTCTATAGATTTTTAAATTCACACATATACAGTATATTATATACTTTATGAAATAAGAAAACTTCCTGCTCTTTCAAAGCATTTCAAATCAAATCAATTCAGTTTATCATATAAATATAATAAAAATAGTGCAATATGATCTAAAAATAAATAAGTCTTTCTAAACATGTTTATAGCATTTTCTTATATATTTTACATAATGATAGTAAATTTGTTTTCCATGAAGCCAAAATGTTTTCCATAATAAGATAAGGAGCCATGATTGTGCACCAGTTAGAACAGAGTATTGCAAACTAACTCTGCATTCCATTGCCAGAAGTTGGATCCTGACCAGCTCAAGGCTGACTCAGTCTTTCAACCTTCCAAGGTTGGTAAAATGAGGACCCAGATTGTTGGGGGCAATATGTTGACTCTCTAAATGTTTAGAGAGAGCTGTAAAGCCCTGTGAAGCAGCATATAAATCTAAGTGCTAGTGCTAGTGCTAAATCCTATACAGAAGTGATCCATTGTCTAGCATAGAGAAATAAGGACTGGGATACCCCAAATGATGAATAGTTCTACCCATAGAGTATCTGAATAGAGAATTGGGATTTTTTAAATCTATCCCTACTTTTTGTTTGTTTTTGGGGGGAGAAAGTGGTTAGAGAGGCAAATTAGAAATTCCCACCCTGTATCTGTGTTAACATCACATCACCTGAACACACAAGGAAACAGAGCTTTGGCCTAGAGACATGACAATCATTTTCCATAGGCCATTCAGAATTATTCTGGATTAAACAGACATGCAACCTCACTGAGAAGCATGAGAAAATATAGCAGTACAATTTTCCTTTCTTTTTAAAAGCACATATCTAATTACCACAGTGGAAGGATTCAATATGCAAAATAAAACCAGACACTAACCGCCAGCATGACACTATTTTAATTAGCTATCAGGATGAAACTATTTGAATTATTATTTAAAACTGTAGACATTTAGAACAGTAAAATCAATGCTAAGGTTTATTAAAAAATAAAAAATAAAAATGAGGAAGGCACAAGGAAAGCCAAGGCAAAACAAACATTTTTCTAGATATGTTCATGCATACGCTGTATTTCTGGTAGAGTTTTATAACCTTTGAATCAAATTTGTTAGCTCAAATGATACAATGTATTAAAAAGAGAGAGAGAGAGAGAACAGGAGAAGAATTAGTCGTCCAGTAAAATTATAAAAAACAGAAAGATTTTTTTTATTACTGAAGTCTTTCCTGGACAGGGTTTTTTTTAAGTTATTATTATTAATACTGGGCAAATAACTGCAGATAATTCTGACAATAAAAATCTAGGCATTAAGAATCAGGTTATACATATAATATAGCCATCAGATGTTGAGGTTGAGAAATTGAAGGCAGCTGCTGAAGCACAGTGAGAATGAGTGCTTAACTTCAAGACTATGCACTTCTTCTACAGTAAGAATAACTAATACAACAGGGAGTGAAATGAAAAGAGCTGGCAGTGCATTTTGCCCCCAAGCATATGAAGCAGGTTTTCATAAGGAAGCAATGGTCATCAATCACTACCTCATTACCAACCTGTCATCTGGGCTTAGACTAAATGTATTCTGGCTTTCTGCCATACTAAATGTTCAATGAAACATCCTTAAGGCTCTCTACAAGTTCAGCTGAAGTCGCACATGCTATACATCAAAGAGGAACATTAGTGTTATCATAGCTTAATAAATAGAGCCATTCCGGCAACAAAATCCTCTGTTCTAGAGCTATCTTGCATTCCTAGTATTATGCAGCTTAAGTAGACAATCCTGCTGTCTTGCACATGCTTATGTAATGATAGATGTTTGTAATAATAATTAGTCATACCAGGACACAGGTACTTCCTATCCCTCTTGAAAAATATATGTTGCCAAAATGTATTATAATAGGAGTGAATTATGTTGTTTTAAAAATATGTCTTATTCGTGGATTGCCAAGAAGCCAAAGACAGAATTAGGGTTGACTGAAGGAGATGTGACAAATCTCTAAATTTGTTCTTGGTTTAGAATGCGGCAATGATGGTTTATTCCACAACTATCGTGAAACAACGTGTAGTTTAGTGCAGGGGTCTCCAACCTTGGCCACTTTAAGACTTGTGGACTTCAACTCCCAGAAGCAGGCTGAGGAATTCTGGGAGTTGAAGTCCACAAGTCTTAAAGTGGCCAAGGTTGGAGACCCCTAGTTTAGTTCAAAGTATAAATGAAGTATTTTTAAATTAACATACCACAGTCCCTTTCAAGTGATAGGTTTGAATAGGATATGAAAATGCATACTGCCTCTTCGTTCACACCTAGACCGCCGGATCTGACAGGTTAGTACTTTTGGAAAGCTAGAGGGAATCTTTCTGTTCATATTAATTAAAGCACAACTAGAATTCTGTCTGATCAAGAATATTAATTGCTTAACTTTATTATAATCCCGATGTAACTGTTAACCAGCTGTTAAATGCACTGTGCTGTATAAGGGAGTGGCTGTGATGTCAAAACTGCACTGGGAAGATCCAGTTCTAGAATCTAGACTATCCCCAGTCCTGTAAATGCATTGGATGACTTCAAACCAGTTATTCTTTCTCATGGTGCCTAAATGATCGCTTTGAGGAAAAATGATGGTTGGATATGCCTTGAACTTCTCAGGAAAACAAATTTAAATCTACCAAATACAACAGGCTTAAAATGTTAATTTTGAACACATGATGCTTAAGGACTGAAACAAAACTTGAGATTTTAAAATGTCACTGTATTTGCTTGTATTGAATTACTTGAATAGGAGGATAATACTCAAGAAAGTAGAAGAATTAAGTTGGCACTGAGATTCATTGGTTGCCTATTAGCTTCTAGGTTCAATTTAAAAGGCTGGGGTTAACCTATAAAAACTATGGATTGGTATCATGCTAATTGCCATACAAATATTGCATGTCCATACAGATATTGGCCCAGCCATTACGTTCATGATGGGAGAAGCAGCTGTTTCATATTTTTGGGGGAAGTCAAGGGGGAACAACACTTGGGATGTTGTTTTTCAGTGGAAGAACCAGCCCTCTGGAATGTTTATTTATGGTTTAGATCAGTTCCCACTCTGCCCATTTTTTGGGAAGAAACTGAAGCTCTTCCAGAGGGCATTTGAGTTGTAATAGCCAAGGGTTATTAGAGATTTTTAGCTTATTGATTTTTTTTCTGTCCCTTTTTGGGGCATAATGTTTCTATTGCACTTGTAAGTCGCTGAAAGTTGGATTAAATACAGCAGGACAGAAATCTAATAAGAAAAATAATCAGTAAATAATCCGTCTAATCACCTTTTCTGTGCAATTGCCTTTTTCTGAACACATACTAATGTATTCACTAGTGTCTGAATTTAATATCTCAATAAGATTGTAGTAGCCAAATTAGGATGGAAAAATGAGCACACACTTGATTTTAATCTAACTGGCAGGCATTATGATTAATATGGTTTCTTATTACAAGCTTTTGGGATGGGCCAAGATACAAATCAAAGAAATGAATAATTACTATAAGACGTTTTATATTATCCCATTTGAATATTCTCTCTTATTTCAATAAAGTTCATATTGGCAGCATTATTTCATTTCACTTTAGATAGAAGTAATTACTTATATGGAAAAAAATCTCAGTGAACTTAATATTGATTATGCCAAAAAAACATTTTCGTAAAACCTATGAGGTTAAGAAAAAGAAATAATTTTAGGTTTGTTTTTTAAAATATTTGTATATAAAGGATATGTAAAGAGCTGAAGATTTTTGGATTTGCATATACATGTTTTTTAAAGAAATATTAATTTATAATATTTAAGTGTAATATCTTTAGTTAGTTAGGGGTAGGGGGTTTTCTTTGGAGGGTTTGGACATGGAGCCAGTATGGGGGCTTGGTTCAGTGGTCTGGATGTTGCAGATGGTGTGCTGAAATTGGTTGTGATCTCACCTGGAGCAGTTAGCTGGCAGGAGAAGCAGTAGTGTTAGGAAAGAAGTACTATTTGTGTTAGCCAGGAAAACAAAAAAAGTGAACTCTGGTGAATCCTCACCACAGTTTCATCACTGTGACTTGCTGTGGTGATTCTGCAAACAGGAAGTGGCATTTGAGGAGGCTTCCAAGGGCCATGGAGCCGATGATTTTGGCTCAGCTGTTTGACACTGCCAGGCAGGAACTGGGAAGCACCATGGCTTAGCAGAGGAAGTGGCTGGAGAGTAGAGACTGTGTGTGTGAATTCATCTCCTAGAACTGAATAAGGCCACTGCTGTGGACTAGGGCTGTGATATCAGAGTACCTGTGCCATGGTATACTGGCAGTGAGGAGTCACTGTGCAATGGAGGATTTGGGTGCTCAGGTGAATGGTGACAGCACAAGCGGGAACAGGTCAATGGTTTGCACACAATGCTGCTGTAAGGGAAGAAATCCTGGTGTTTAAAAATGGTGTTGTGATCCTCTACCCCAAAGGCTGATTTTTGAAGGCTCTGGCCTCTGGCTGCTGCTACTGAACAGCCTGCATGTTGACTTGTAATAAAGCCTTCATTGTCTATTGTAGAATCCATGATTTAACTCTAAATAAAAGGGCTGGGCTGGCACACATCTCAAAAACCTTGCTGGGCATGGGTAGGGAGAATTCCTGTCTCAGAAATGTACCCTCCTGGGTTTTGAGTGTGGCACTACTAGATTATCTACAGCTTTTTTAGTCAATATTCAGGCTGTGTTGTAGTTCTGACATGACTTTGGTCACCCTTTTGGATGACCTCTGCAGCTTGTGTAATGGACTATCCTAACTTTCATGGGCCTTTTGGTGGCTTTTGATACCACCAACAAAGCTATCATTGTCTGGCATGAGGAATTGGGAAGCTGTTTTAGAGTTGTTTTCCTCCTTCTGTGGCTGATGTCTAGTCAATATTACTGGGTGGAGAGGTCCAATCCTAAGGGCCTGTTATGTGTGATGCCTCTGGGCTCAAGTCTCTCACCTCTCCTATTTAACACAATTTTTTTTTTAATTCATATTTATATCCTGCCCTTCTCCAGAGACTCAGGGTGGCTTACAATTTTTGGGATAGAACCCAATGCGCTCAGCAATAGCCTTCCTTCCATTGTATATGCCTGCTTATTACTAGGCGGCATTTTTACAAAGTCAGCTTATTGCCCCCAACAATCTTGGGTCCTCAATTTACCTATCCCGAGAGGATGGAAGGCTGAGTCAACCTTGAGCCTGGTGAGATTCGAGCCTGCAACAATTACAGGCAGCTGGAACTAAGTGCTAGGCTATTAACAGCCTGCACCACCAAGGCCCTTATCTTCCTCCCACAACACTATCTAAACTTCACTGTCTTTGCTCCTCTGGAATGCACTCCTTCTCTCCTGGGGAGTTCAGACTGCATTCCACCACTGCAATTCAAAGGGCCAGTTACCACTTTTAAAGATCTAAATGGCATGGGGCCAAGTTATTTGCAGGACCACTCTCCCTAAGGATATCTGCCCATTCCACCATGCCAGGTAAGGTGGACATGTTCCAGGTAGCCTCTTTAAAAGTTCTCATTTGGACATCTTTTCCATAGTTTCCCCAACCTCTCACCTGAGAGCTGCAGAGCCTCCCTTTTAGCTTTCTAAAGGCCGTTAAGACCTTTAGGCATTAGGCTAGAATGGGGATGAGCAAGTGTATGCAAACATTGTGGATGATATGGTACCATGATAGGAAGTGTGATGCTCTTTGTAAGCATGGCATGATTGTTTGATTAGTTTTGTTGTGAAACACCTAGAATTATTGTATATAAAATAGGTGGGCATCTAAGTTTTATAAATAAGTAAATAGGAAATATCAATTCCATAATGTGTAATTAAAATCTGAAAAGTAGCTTAAGCAGCTGTTGAGACATTCTATCTATCTATCTATCTATCTATCTATCTATCTATCTATCTATCTATCTATCTATCTATATCACACACATCGTATATGAAATAGCAATTTGATTAACCACATTGTATTCACCTTAGAAGCATAACAATTAGTTCTTTAGAGATGGTGGCATTTTAGAAGACCATAAATTTAATCCAGACTTAAAAGAAATCAACTCATTACTGGAGTAAGGTGATTGTTTTTCTTAGTTCTTCTCCTTTTGCAGTGGGGATTTTGTTGGGAGATAGACTTTTTTTAAAAAAAAAAAAAATGTCAATAACTAACAGTTGCCTAGATCCAAGGCTGAAAAGGGCAAGGTTAAATATTTGTTAGACTTTAAGAAAGATAGAAAAATAAACTGATATATGAAGGAACTTCACTTTGTGTTGGCAAAGAATTATCAATTGTTTAAGGTGGTTTCATACTAACACATAATGACAATTAGCTGTTCCATGTTGGTTGTCTGGGTAACTTCTGCTGAATTCAAGCCAGGAAATCTGACACTCTTTCATCTTACTTTTTTTTTAAAAAAAAGGTTGGTGGTTAAAGGCACAGATTAGAAATATAGATAATCCTCGACTTAGACTACAATTGAGCCCAAAATTTCTATTCTTAAATGAGACATTTGTTAAATGAGTTTTGTCATGGTGAGTTTATTTCTTGCCACAGTTATTAAGTGAATTTGGCTTCCCCATTGACTTTGCTTATCAGAAGGCCACAAAAGTAGATCACTGCAACCATCATAAATAAGAACCAGTTGTCAAGCATCTGAATTTTGATCATGTGACCATGGGAATGCTGCAATAATCATAAATGTGAAAAAAGTCATAAGACACTTTTTCCAGTCTTGTTGCAACTTCAAACAATAACTAAATGAACTGTTCTAAGTTAAGAGCCTTGGTGGTGCAGGCTGTTAATAGCCTAGCACTTAGTTCCAGCTGCCTGTAATTGTTGCAGGCTCGAATCCCACCAGGCTCAAGGTTGACTCAGCCTTCCATCCTCTCGGGGTAGGTAAACTGAGGACCCAAGATTGTTGGGGGCAATAAGCTGACTTTGTAAAAATGCCACTTACTAATAAGCAGGTATATACAATGGAAGGAAGGCTATTGCTGAGCGCATTGGGTTCTATCCCAAAAATTGTAAGCCGCCCTGAGTCTTTGGAGAAGGGCGGCATATAAATATGAATAAAAAAGAAAGAAAAAAGGATTATCTGTACAAGACCATAAGTTCTAGTCCTGCTTTAGGCACAAATCTAACTGGGTTTGAGTCATTCATTCACACCCAGTCCTAGGAAAAACGCAATGACAAAACACAATGAAACACAATGAAAAGTAGGTCTAGGTCCAGAAAACTACATGGACTTACCCACACAGTCACTAACAGTCAAAACTGAATCGATGGCACAAATGAAATAAAACTAAACTAAGTAATAAAATAATAGAATGAAAAGCCAACTTCCCAATATAAAATAGATGTTAACATTTCAAAACTGAACTAAAGCTGAAACTATATTAATGTTTTCCCTCAGAGTCAGGAGTTTGATCACCTTTAGGGTTCTGGACTCCTCATTAAGAGGGCTAAATATCAAAAAGTTCTAGAAAAGGAAAATGAGGACTTCTGCAGATGATATAAATGATAATTTTTGCTAAAGTCATCCTTTGTACATGGAAGATGAGACAACAAAAACAGAGGAATTGAGAAGCATCTGTACAGCTTACATGCATTTAGAATGTCTACATAAAACTTCATGTCACCAATTAATGGATACCCTTTCTGGTTTAACTTAACCGCTCTAAAAATGTTTAAAGTTTCTATAACAGTAGCACAGGGGCATTTAAGTTAAGAAAATCTATGCCACAGTCTTCCTCTCACCTCCTTACTGAGGGATGGTGCAGAATCTATTTATTTCCACCATCATGAAGAAAAACTGTGAAAATGCTCTGAACTTCCATCCTAAGGCAAGATAAAGTGCCAGAGTAGTGTTATAGATTTCAAAGACCCTAAGCCAAGGCACTGGCACAAAGACATCTGCTAATACCAGCTTGCCAAGATACTGAGTTGCCTGTTAAGTGATAACATTTAGTCCCTCCAGAATAGAGCAACAGATGTGTAAGGCTCTTCCCAGTTTGTTTTTGCTTCCAGCACCTTCAACATGTTTCTTCAATTATACATTACAGGAGTGACTGCGCAGCAGTATACCCATAAACTCTTAACTACCTAATTCTTCTCTTTCCAAAATTTACAAGGGTCAAGATATTGCTGAAGCCCATAGGACATTAGAGTGCAGCTGTTCTTCCATATGTTCCTTAGGTTTACATCTGTTATAGAGATAACCCCAAAGCATGGTAGCTGGCATGACATGACACTATGTTTCTCCAAAGATTGGAAATCACTCCTTTATCACACCTATGAGTTATTGTAGCATCGTAACTATCTACAGCATCTGTAATTTAAAATGCATTTTTGTTTGTAAACATTTTCTTAGTTGCATATTTCTTAAGTTCAAAAAGAGAAAATCACACAAACACAGAAGGGAACCAATATTAAAAAAAATCACTGAAATAAATGTTAAAAAGTTTTCATTCAATGTAGTAGCATTTTCCTACTATACAGTGCATTTTTCAATACTGAAGTTTTGCATATATGATTACAAAAACATAACAAAGCATCTTTAGCATCATGGGTGAAACTACTTTAATGTGGTAAAATCCAATGTTAAATGAATTAGTTTGGGTGATACCTCCATTTCTTGCTTTGAAAACTGTATAGGTCTCCAAAAGCTGTTATTCTTTCTCTTTTTATCATTCTGCTGACAGCAAGTTTCTTCAGGAAAATACCACAGCATAGACAAGTTAGAAATACACAATATGAGATAGTCTCTGCAAATTTCCCACAGGAAACCTGGTGCAGGTTTCAGTAGAACAGCAAGAAATTGGAATAGTTTAATCTGGGGGAGGGGATTATGTATAAAGTTGAGTATAAATTTAGGAAGATTATTATGGCTACTTTATATGCTCTTATTTCACATATAACATTTCATTTTTTTTGTTTAAAATATTTTTCAAATGCATGAAATTTGAGAAAATCTTTTTTTAATAAGTTGTTGTTAGTTGCAAAGTCATGTCCGACCCATCGCGACCCCATGAACAACATTCCCCCAGGCCTTCCTGTCCTCTACCATCTTCTGGAGTCCATTTAAGCTCGTGCCTACTGCTTCAGTGACTCCATCCAGCCACCTCATTCTCTGTCATCCCCTTCTTCTATTGCCCTCAATCTTTCCCAGCATTAGGCTCTTCTCCAGTGAATCCTTCATCCTCATTAGGTGGCCAAAGTATTTGAGTTTCATCTTCAGGATCTGGCCTTCTAAAGAGCAGTCAGGGTTAATCTCTCTAGGACTGACCATTTGATCACCTTGCAGTCCAAGGGACTCACAGGAGTCTTCTCCAGCACCATAGTACAAAGGCCGCAATTCTTTGGCACTCAGCCTTTCTTATTTTAATAAGTATGTAAATGAAATTCCATTAGAATAAATGTATGAATAATGTACGAATGTTTTCACTCATGACACCTCAAAGTGCAATGTCAGATGCTTTTTGTAGTCTAATTTTTAGTTCAGGTGTAGCCAGAAATTCTACTAATTCTGCAAAGTACATATATTAACATTGGCATTGTACATCTATACAGTATTGGAAATTAAAATGAGATGTTTCCAATATCTACCATATTTTTTGGAGTATAAGACACACCAGACTATAAGATGCACCTTGGTTTAGAAAGGGAAACAAACAAACAAACAAAAAAAGCATGTTTTTGGCCTGCCGACTGCCTCTGAATGCCAGAGAGAGCAAAAACGGGACACGCGGAGGCTTTGGGAGGCCAAAAATGGGCCCGTATTCCCTGTATAAGACACACAAACATTTCCACACACTTTTTTGGGGGGGAAAGTGCATCTTATACTCCGAAAAATACAGTATATCAGGAGTGTCAAACTTGCATTGTCACAGTGGCATCATGTGATATATCAGGGTATTTCCCCCTTCACTAAACCGGGCGTGGGCATGGCCAGAGCATGACACATCTGGCCCGCAGGCCACGTTTGATAGCCCTGCTCTATATTCTCAGCAATATATTCAGACAAAAGCTTGTATATTCTCATTGTAGCTATTTCCATGTATAGTTTTATCAGCCCCAGTTAAAAATTTTCAGGTTATTGTGTAAATCAACGAAGAATTTAGAAACTTTTGTAATGGAATATGTGAATTATATTGGGGGATGAGGGAAGAGACGCTGCCAAGGAAAATCATTAGACAAAAGAGGCAGGACCCTCCAATGGATTAATGGTCAGAGGAGAAACAATGCCTTACAGATCAAGCAGTTAAAACTGGCAGCAGGAAATTTCTGCCTTCAGACTTGCCAGTTACTGTTTATTTATTTTAGTTATTTATTGGGATTTTTATGCCACCCTATCTCCCGAAGGACTCAGGGCGGCTCACAACAATAAAATATACAATATAAAATTTAAAAAGCTATTAAATAAATATCCCAATTACATAATTAAAAGCAGCAAACAAATTAATAAAAAAAACCCATCAGTCCAGGTTGGCCAGTTGAAAAAGCCATGTTTTCAGGTCACGACGGAAGGAACGAAGGTCAGGGGCCATCCGAAGCCCCAAGGGCAGCTGATTCCAAAGGGCGGGTGCACCCACAGAGGAAGCTCTCCCCCTGGGGGTCGCCAGTTGACACTGTCTGGCTGACGGCATCCTGAGGAGGCCCTGTCTGTGGGAGCGCACGGGGCGATGGGAAGTTGTTGCTGGCAGTAGATACTCCCGCAAATACCCAGGACCTAAGCCATGTAGGGCTTTATAGGTGATTATAAATGAAGTATAATAAAATAGAATTAGTTTTGTTTCCTGACTGATTTACCTGGTGAGCTAACACATTTAAAAACATACATCCCTAAATGCAATGCAATATTTGGTGTAAGCCATGTATACATTCATCTGGACTTTTAACCTGTATGTAATATTTTTGAATGTTGCTGTTAGAAATGCTAGTTTTATTCAGCATAGCTCCTCAAAGGTGAAAGTCATGGTCTCATAATATAATATAATCTTCCCCAACTTCCTTTCCTGATCATATTGCAAATCAAGCATCCCTTGCCTCCTAACTTTTTACCTTTAATTTAAATTGAAATGTATTTTGTACCCATGTATTTGATATTTGGGTTAGTTGTCTAAAACTGTTAGCACATGCTCAGAAGTTCATTATTTTAACCTCTTACTCTCTAATTAAACTGTCATTGATTAAATTGACTTGAGAGATTTAAATAGAAATGGATTTACAGGCTCTTCATTAATTCATCAATTTAGTAATGTCATGTATAGTTGGTATTCAATCACATTACAGGGAATGGGCCAGTTATCTCTATATTCTGAATGTTTCACTGCTGTTTGATTTATCTGGGTGCATGTTCAAAAAAGAAAGGTAAAATTTAATGGGGCATACTCAGCCACAGGTTTTAATCTAGGAGGAATAATATCTTTCTCCCACTCTCTATACAAAAGACTAAGCAAGCATCTTTGGAATACATGCAACAGAACTGTGCTCTTATTTTTTTTTAACTTACAGGTAGTCCTTGACTTACAACAACAATTGAGCCCAGAATTTGGATGCTAAGTCATTGTGGTTGCAAGTCAAGTCACCTTATGACCAGGCACTATTTTATGACCATGTTTAAAGATGCTTGTTAAGCGAGTCATGTTTGTTAAGTAAATCACATAGTGGTAAGTCTGAATCTAGCTTATCCAATGGTGTTTTTTTGCCGTTTTTGTCAGAAAATGGCAATAAAAGTTGCAAAATACAATCATGTGACTATCATGTCTCTTACAATAGATCACTAATGAAGAAAAGGGCAGGTTGCACAGAAAGATCAGGCCTGCATAAATAGGGCTTTGAAGCTAACCAGGATCCAGTCTGGTTAATATTTGGATAAGAGGTCATTGACATATCACAATCTGGCCTGGTAAATTAAAAAAATAAATAAATCCCAGAAGGCAACAACAGCAAACGATTTCCATACTGTTGTCAAACCCCCCTGCAAGAAACCATCAATGATGGAGTCAGGACTGACCCAAGAATATCAAGTTTATTTAGTACTAGAATTAGCTCTAATAGTATTAGAAATGACTACTTTCCATCTCCCACTTGGCCTTGAGTAGATTAATTTACATACCCTTAATCTTAAACTGACATATTTAACTATTGAAAGAAGTCACATTTTCACAGGAAACCAAGTTCGATTTGATACTTACATAAAATCATTCTCCTGAGAATGAGAAAGGCATTCAGCAAAGATAGCAGATAGGAAAGAAAGATGTTCGTTACCAAAGAGGAAGGCCAGGTAGCATGGAATTAGGCAACATCAGAGATTACATTTTCAATTATATTCATAATAAAGGTTATAATTTTGCAGAAGCGTGGAATGTATTGTAAAAATTGTGATGGCATAGTACTCCTCATGTTCACAAAGGTTGATCAGTGGAGTTTACACTTTCATTTTGAAACAAGAATCCTCTCACTGCCTCCACACATCCCTCTCCCCCACAAATATGTGTCATTTCAGCAGCTTTACACAATAAAAACACAAACATTTAAGGAAAGATACAGCACATTAAGTATAAACCCCCCATTTCTGTCTTGGATGATAGATGCAAGAATTCCAACTGAGTTGATTTTATGAACCAGTTAAATGATTTGTATTCAGAACCACATTAAAAATCCCCATGACAAAGTATACTTTTAACAAAAATACCCTGCTTGTGACACATCCTTTGCAAGTAATGTGTTTTCATTTTTCACATGTTGCATCTCATTTATTTTATTCAGGCACACATAGTTAAATCTGCAAGATACGGCAAGCTTCCAATACCCTTGAAATAATAAATCATTTCTTACAGATGTTTTTACCCACTGCAAAGCTGCCTCTCATTAATCAAATATTATCAGTTTCTATCAGTGCCCAGTCCTAAACGAGGAATACACTTCATTCTCCCTTCTGACTTTTATTCACTATCCAACTTTGACCTTTCTTTATTGCCGGATACTCATTTGCAAAATTCCCAATATATACTTTTAAATACAGTGCACGCACACATACAAACAAATCCAGTTTTGTTTATGTGTGCAATTCATTGGTTTTCTGGCACAATTAAATACAGTCATACAATCTCAGCCTGAACTTCAACAAGATCACAGCAGAAATGCATTATGTGCAGTTGTATTTACAGTTAGTTATTCATTAAATAGAAGGCGAATCGTGTTTCTTTCAGTGTTGAAAGAGTTTGTGGAGCAGGACTCATCCAAAATAAATCTATATTTCATTTTTGATCAATTATTAAAACTTCATTTCAGAAAACAGCACAGCATATACTGCAGACCAAGTCTGCTCAAAACAGTACTTTTGAAAATGCAGAAATTAATTAAACAAGGGTCCATATGAGATGTAGTATTTTTTCCTCCAGAAAGGGAACAACACTTAGGATTACTAGATAATCAAAACCTCTCCCCTGAACTGGAAAGAGTTCTTCCACAGCTTTCATCCTCCCTCAAACCATTTCACAATCTTTTATATAAAAAGTAAAAAAAAATGAACGAATGAAAAAAAATCATGCCCGTGACTGTTTTGAAAAATTAAGTAATTAAAAAACTCAATTATTCATATCTAACTGTGTAAAGTTTACAGGCACTTTGAGGATAAAATCGTTTATGCTGCTCTTAGTTGAATGCCGGATGGGCCATGTCATGAGAGCACATATGTAACAGCTTGCAGTGTAATCTGGGACTCCTTCAAGTGGTCATCTCTGCGATGAATTCCGATGCCTGTAAATTAGATCCCTCTTTCTTATGACAATATGTGTGTACGAGACATGGGGAGATATTCTTGGAGGAAGTGATGAAGCAACTGGCCCTAAAGAAGGTTGTGGTATATCTCTCTTCAAAAAACTAAACAAAAATCCCATCACTCAACCCATTTGTCATATATAATTATTGACACATCCATAGCATAACCTTTTTAGGCAACGTTGAGTAGATGCTTAGGTTCACATTGCGGATGACCTGGATGGTAAGGTTGCATGCCTTCCTGTCCCATTGGAATATTTAACATGTTTGACCTCTTCAATCATCGTAACATTCTGGACCATCAAATATGGTGTGGGCTCTACTCCTTCCTAAGCAAACAATTTAAATGGTATTGTTGGGGGAAGACAGATTAAGTCTTTGGGTACTCAAATGTGGGATGCCCCAGCACTTGGAATTCTCATCAGTATCATTTAACACAGTGGTGGGATCCAAACATTGTTACTACTGGTTCTGTGGACGTGGCTTGGTGGGCGTGCCATGGCTTGGAGGGCGTGGCTTGGTGGGCATGGCAGGGGAAGGATAAAGTGTCCATTCCTTCCCCACTCCAGCGGGAAGGTTACTGCAAAATCCCCATTCCCTCCCACCTCACTAACCTGCTTTCCAGCTCTGTTCTCCTGTGCAGGGCAACAAAAGAAGACCCAGTCAATCAGCTAGGACTCAGGAGGCAGAGAATAGATCGAGGTTGGGCCAGTCAGAGGTGGTGTTTGCCAGTTCTCCAAACTACTCCAAATTTCCACTATCAGTTCTTCTGAACTGGTCAGAACCTGCTGAATGCCCACCCTGATTTAATATGATTTAATATTTAAGAGCCTTGGTGGTACAGGCTGTTAAATGCCTAGCACTTAAGTTCCAGCTGCCTGCAATTACTGCAGGTTCGAATCCCACCAGGCTCAAGGTTGACTCAGCCTTCCATCCTCTCGGGGTAGGTAAATTGAGGACCCAAGATTGTTGGGGGCAATAAGCTGACCTTGTAAAAATGCCGCTTAGTAATAAGCAGGCATATACAATGGAAGCAAGGCTATTGCTGAGCGCATTGGGTTGTATCCCAAAAACTGTAAGCCGCCCTGAGTCTTCGGAGAAGGGCGCCATATAAACGTAATTAAAAAAAATCTACATGAAACCAATAGGGGAGGTCTTATGTTATGATTAGATTTTATCAATATGCTGATGAGTCCAGCACTACTTCAACACTTCAAGGTCATCACAAGAAGCAGTCAGTACCTGGAAATTATACGAGTCTGGAGGAAGTAAAATTAGATTTCTCTAGAATTTTTCTTTATCTCATCACACAGTTTCTTCAAGGCTTTAACAAGTCTCCTTTATAAATCTGATAGGAAAACATTTTCAAGGTCATTCTCTTGATTTGTCATATGTATTCCCAGGTTACAGGGGAAGCTTGGCAAACTGAAATTGACTTCACAAAAGTGGAGTCAACAACCACAACAAAGACTGAACAACTGATGGGAAGTAGGGATGAGTATAGGATGGGCAAAAACCTGCATGTACTCTGCTCCTCATGAAGAGACTGCTAAACAGGAGTTTTCTATGCTAGGAGACAAAGAGGTTAGCCATATTGCTCATAAATGTGGTAGACCTTTTTAAACAACACCAAGTGTGCAAAATTCACTTTCTAATCACTTTAGAAATTGCATATAAATCATCTTGATGCTATTAGAGACCTTCAGAACAAGAAGTTTGAAAAGTTGCCAGGTTTGTTTGGCTTCAACCATGAACAAAAGAAAAATTAATTAAAAGTAAGAACTCAGAAGAACTTGAAAAAAGCTACAAAAGCTAAATAAGATCTAATAAAGTTCTAAATGGATTAAGGATTCAATTAAATTTAGAAATTAGAATAGAACCGGATAGGATAGGATAGGATAGGATAGGATAGGATAGGATAGGATAGAATAGAATAGAATAGAATAGAATAGAATAGGAGTTCTTTATTGGTCAAGTGTTATTGGACACACAAGGAATTTGTCTCGGTGTACATAACAAGCAACATGATAAATCATGATCATAATCATAAAGATACAAACTCAGTGATGGTCATAGGATACTAAATTGTTCTGACCCAAACCTTGTTCCAAGGAAACAAATATGAAACAAAGGTAACAGAAAAACCTTTTAATGATTCTTCATGAATTCAGTTCCTTCATGGTTAAAAGGCTGTTTCAAATTAATTATCTCTGATAAGAACGAGCCTTGCCAAGGTGGTGCAAGGCTGCCAAGAATACTAGATAAAGTTACTAAAAATATTTTAAACACAAAGAGTCTCCAAACACCAACCAATATATTCTGAACGTCCACAAGGCTTGAGTGCAAAAATTTCTTTGCTTCCTGCAAAGAACTCCGGTTTCTCAGCTGGCTTTTATCTCTCGAGGGAGGGGCCATTACCTTGCAGCCTTATTCCTGAGTTGCCCATGCTACTGCAGCTGCTCTTTCCTTCGAGCAGCCCTGTGTGCACGCGCACTGGGCACAGGCTCCTCGGGAACCTCTTCATCACTGCTGCCAGCCTCCACAATCTCTGAAGGCAGCATTCCACTCCCTGATGGCCCTGGCCCCATCTCTGCCTCACATGCAGGCACCTCATCTGAGTCTTCGCTCTCCAAGACCTCAGCCGTCAGCACCTGCTGCCAGCAAACCACAACATAAATAAGCAAACAACATAAATCATAATAGGATACTACCTATAAATAAAGACAACAATCAACAGATACAAACAACAAACAAGCAAACTTATAGTCATAAGAAGCTAAGGAGATAATAGGAAAAATGAAAGGAAATAGATAATAGGAAAAGTTGAAAAGGATAATAAGTAATACAGACCTACTAGATAGTTTGACATACTAATGCATAGACAGTGTTGTGCAAATTAGGTGCTTAACAGAGTGATAGCATGGGGGGGATTGTCTTTGTGCCTGGTTGTTTTGGTGTGCAATGCCCTGTAATGTTATCTTGAGGGAAGACCTTGAAACAGTTTATGTCCAGGATGTGAGGGGTCTGGAGATACTTTCACACTCCTCCTTTTGGCTCATATAGAATACAGGTCTTCAATAGAAGGCAGGCTGCTTGCAATTATTTTTTTCTGCAGTCCTAACTATCCATTGAAGTCTGTGTCCGTCTAGTCTGGTTGCTGTGCCAAACCAGATAGTTATAGAGGTACACATGACAGATTCCATAATTCCTTTTTAATATAAGATTCAGGAATTAATTATAAAAAAAACAAATAGCTTCTCATGGAAACCAGAATTATTTTGACTATCTTTGGCTAACTAGGGTATGTAAAGACTCTAAGTAGAAAGCAAAAATATACAAGCCTGCTTTTGCTGTCAAATAAACTGGGAGCTTCAAAGTGACACAAAATATCATAATATTGGAAATATAAATGGAGATCTTTGAAGAACTGAACCAGAAATTAATAGCTACAATATCAATAGTGTCACTAATGATGTCTGACAATTTGAATGAACTATATCCAAAATATGTTAATGAAGGAGTGACAGATGTGGAACAAATTTTATGTGGCAAATGTACCACAGGTGAATCTACAAACGACAGGCCAAGACAAAGAATTTTTAAAAAGGATGCTTTATTATATAAAAGTAATTGGATAAATTTTAAAAATTAAAGGGGTTCCAATGAAAACCTATAGATTGACTGTGGTTCCTAAATTTGTGGATCAGTCTAGATCAGGGCTGTCAAATTCACGGCCCACAGGCCGGATGCGTCACATGCTGGCCATGCCCTCGTCCAGTTTAGTGAAGGGGTGAAAGTTGCAATATGTCACGTGATGCCGCCATGATGCCATGAGTTTGACACCCCTGGTCTAGATTAATAATGTCATTACATCAGAATTTTAAGTTTTCTCATCAGTTCTTGCATGAAGAATCAGTTCTTTTATTTTTATTACATACCAATTGACCAGTTGAATTTCATACGAAGTTGGAAGTGGATAGATTCAATCAATCAAGCTACTTTTAATGTGTATTATTATTAACAGAGTTATGTGCATTGTTTTCAGTTCTCTCTTACACATATCCAAAGCTTTTAGTTTTTAATCTTTGGTTTTAATTTATTTATGTTTTAATGTAGATATATTTTCATGACTGTTAGCCACACCTTATGGTAAGATGGGTAGTCAATAAATTTTATGAATGAATGAATTGGATAGCCTAGAATGGTGTGGGTTTTTTTTTAAAGGAATGAGTTTTATTTCAATATTGGAACATTGTTTTTGAAAAAAATGATGAAAGCTACTAAGAATAATTATTTAAGAAGGACCACAAATCAAGGATGCCCTCTCTCACTTCTCTTCTTTGCAAACTGCTAATGAATTTCTAATGCAGCTGATCTCAAATCATCATACAGTACAAACTGTTGGCATTAATCAAACTGAAATTCAAATTAATTTGTATGCAGATAACATTTTGATTTTTTTTATTTTAACAAGTTCTATTCTTGCTGCTTATGTTACAAAGTATCACACTTGATGATAAAGAAGAAAAATAAGATCACTTCTGTTTATAAATGTCAACAAGTTTATAGGCAATTTTCATAAATTCTTAGAACTACAATTCAAATATTTCTCTTCAAATATTTTGGAATATTTTCAATGAAAAGCTAGGATAATTAATGACAAGAATCCATATCTCACTTTTGAAAGAATAGAATACATCTAGGCAAGTGGAGAAAAGTCAAGCTATCATTCCTCGGGTGAATAATTACAAATAAAATGATGATCCTTCATTGCTTCCTTTTTCAATCATTATTTCTTCATGTTTGTTTTCTTGTAGATATATTTGCCAATCATGCAAACATTCTAGATTTTATAACAGATTTAAAAATAGCTTTAAGGAAAGTAAACGGCAATTTGCAGGCTTGGTTTCTCTATGGCTAGGTATCTGAACAGGCAAAGGAAGACATAGACACTGAGAAGGAGGACAAATGGAGTGTGTTTGTGTGTGAGATGGAATGTGCACCTTCTGGAGCAGAGAGAGAGACTTCTGCCAATACAAAGCTTTCCCAGAAAGAGGCCTGGATTAAGAAATTGCAAGAGCTGGATAGGGGATGGGGAAGTGGTCTAAGGCTACACTCTAGAATTTCTCAAAATATATTCAGTACGTTAGAGGATTACAACCAGTGGTGGGATTCAAAAACTTTTACTACCAGTTCTGTGGGCATGGCTTGATGGGCATAGCATGGCTTAGTGGGCATGGCTTGGTGGGCATGGCAGGGGAAGGATACTGAAAAATCTCCATTCCCTCCCCACCCCACTAACCTGCTTCTCCTGTGCAGGGCAACAAAAAAAGACCCAGCCGATCAGCTGGGACTCGGGAGGCAGAGAATAAATGGGGGCGGGACCAGTCAGAGGAGTTATCCGAACTACTCAAAATTTCTGCTACTGGTTCTCCAGAACTGGTCAGAACCTGCTGAATACCACCTCTGATTACAACTTTAGTTTGGCAAGATTTTGTCCATTCGTGTGTGCAAGTAAAGAATTCAACTCAATGGGATCTCACTGTCTCATCTCTGGACTTAGAAAAGAAGGACACACTGTTTAACTTTCTTGGCATTTGCAACAAAAATTACAGCAAAAAATGTACATAGGCCTAAAAAAAAGTATACAAGTTACTTTTTCTAGCATCAAAAAGACTGGTTTTTCAATTGCAACAAATATTTTTCCAGAATGTATGCTTCCAATATTATAGAGTTCACAATGACATGGTTTACAAATTTCACTAGAGAAGAATATCACACATGACCAAAGACTACAATCAACATAGATTTGCAAGGACTGGACTGAAGCCAATTGCTGGACTCAGGGAAAAACTTAGATTCAGCAGTCTAGATTGATGTTATTTTTATCAACAGCTGAGGGGGAAACAGAAGCAGACAATAATACATAGAAGTTTGAATAACTACTGTTGTGAAAACAATCCAAAATTAACAAAAAGCAAAAGGCTCAAAAAGCCACACAACTTTTAATATTAAGACTATGCTTGCCACATGGAGGACAGAGGGACAAAAAGGAGATCTTATCCACCTTTAATTGGTCATCTGGCAACTCTGTATATAAATCAGGTTATATAAATCAGAAAAAAAACACCCATGAAATTCAAGGATTGTGATAGAATTAACTTAGGAAAATTCTTGCTCCTACATTAATACGAAAATATTCTCCCATCCACCCCTCTTATATCTGGTAAATGTAAATGAAAATGTTACCACATTGCACTCTTATCTCCCCACCCCATTTTTTTGGCCAACCTGCTGTAGGGAGTAGCACACACAAGATAAATGGAAATGGCTTATTTCTTAGTTTAGAATGGTCTTCAAACTTGGCAAGTTTAAGACTTGTGGACTTCAACTCCCAGAATTACTGAGCTAACATGACTGGAGGAGGAATTCTGGGAGTTGAAGTCCACAAGTCTTAAAGCTGTCAAGTTTGAAGACCCCTGGTTTAGATTTAATCCAAAATAATGCGGCCTTTTCATTACATTATTCATCCCAAACCTGAAGGTCTATAATCATAGAACCATAGAGTTAGAAAAGATAATTCAGTTCAAATTCCTGTTCAATGTAAGATTCATTAGACTAGAGCATTTCCAACAGGTAACGTTCGACCTGTCTTTGAAGATCTCTGGCCCAAAAGATGTCACATATGTTGGTGATCTCTTCTAATGACTAATAGTTCAGAGAGCCAAGAAACTCTACTCTGAGTTAATTTCAGAAATATTAACCACTACCACTAATGTCATAGTTAATATCAAAGTATGAAACTTAACTAAATTTGAAAGAATTTGAAGAATTGTACATACTCAAAAAGAGTTATCTAAGAGCTTAATTTCCAGAATTTATGGATAGTTACCTAGTGCTCAATTAAGAACATATTTAAGACTAAAATCTGTGTGGGAGGATAATATCTGTCATTATTTGATTCGCAAAGAGCTTTGGAATCAACAGAAAATAATTTGAGTACATCTTTAAGAGACATTTTTAAAACCAATTTAAATAGTATTTCATGCCCATCAATTTATACTAAATACTGATTTTTGTTCCATTTTAAATTCTATTGATATGGGGAAAGGGGAAGATCTAGTATGTTCTCACACATGTGACTTAGCTGCTTCTTGAATGAAGTTTCATAAACTCAATTGATCAAAATGTGGAAAACTATGGACTGTTTGTTAACAGAAATAAATATTTAACATCCCATTACTTATTAATATGTGAGTTGGAGTAGTACAAATAAGCTTTGGTGGCTCAGTCTGTTAAATGCCTGCTCTTAAGATCCAGCTGTCTACAATTACTGTAGGCTCGAATCCCACCAGGCTCAAGGTTGACTCAGCCTTCCATCCTCTCGGGGTAGGTAAATTGAGGACCCAAGATTGTTGGGGGCAATTAGCTGACCTTGTAAAAATGCCGCTTAGTAATAATAAGCAGGCATATACAATGGAATGAAGGCTATTGCTGAGCACATTGGGTTGTGCTCCAAAAATTGTAAGCCGCCCTGAGTCTTCAGAGAAGGGCGGCATATAAATGTAATTAAAAAATAATAATAATAATTGAATCCTCTAGAACGGTGATGGCGAACCTATGGCATGCATGCCGGAAGTAGCACACAGAGCCACTTCTGCTTGCAGGCGAGAGGTTGCCTGGAAAAGCCCCATTGCGGATGTGCGTGCACCACCTGCCCACCAGCTGACTGTCGGGTATCTGGTACGCATGCACGGGGTGCAGAGGAGATGCGCACGGACATGCAGAGACACAGGGGGGTCTCACGCTCATGTGCAGAGACACGCGGAGGGGGGTCATGCGTGCATGCACAGGGAGCAGGGGGGGCCCCACATACATTGCCTTCTGGGTGCTGGCATGCGAGCGTGTGAGTGCAAGTGTGCACGCAATTTTTGGCACGGGAGTCCAAAAAGGTTAGCCACCACTGCTCTAGAAAATGATATGAATCTTATACTACAAATAGTACAAAGTATGAAAAGAGCTGTACTTGGAATATTTATTCTATGTACAAGTTTCATCAGTTAAGAAAATATTCTTACAATGAAAGACCAGGGTAGATGATATTTTAGATGATATTTTAACCTCTTTTTACAGTTTCAAAGACAGTATTAGTAAACTGAGCAATGTATTCTTTTCTAACTTAGCTTTTTCTTCTAAGCTATTTTTCACATCAGGCTTGGAAGAACTGACATCAATAGATTTTAAAAGAACTCCTAACCTTTTGACTTAACTAATAGCAAAACACTTTCAAAGGGATCTATTAATACAATTTCCAGGTATAATGTAGACTATTAGTAACTACTAATTCATATTAAAGTCTGTGCATTCACTTTCTTTTATGCAAAAGGAATTACATAATTAGACAGGAACAATTATGCTTTTATTGCATTGGAAATAAAATCAAATGGTTATTACTTAATTTACACCAAAAATAATCCTGCTTTTGACTTTGGCAACAAAATTATAAACAACATCATTAAAGACTAATCAACCTTATCTTTTTGACCATTAAATTGTAATCACTGAACTCTTTCCATTAAACTGTAATCAGTGAAGACCATTAATTAGAAAGACCTTTGAACAAATACAGTGCTAAAATGCTGAAACTTACTATTTTCTATAATGCCCTATGTTACACTTCTTCCACCTGTCAGAGACACATCGCCTAAAATCAATTTAAATTATAGAAAGGATGAGTATGTCAGGCAGTACCTAGGAAATTAGAATGCTAAGTGTTCAATTGTTATCTATCAGTTCAATGCCACTCACTACATTATAGTGCAGTGTGGAAATCAGCCCACAATAGCTAGTGTATTTCTTTTAGCAGGAAGCATTGCCAAGGACAAAGACTTTGGAAATATTTCCTTTTGCAATGCAGGGATAGATATTTTTTCATTTTTTCTTATCCAATGCATAATTTTATTATTGGCCACACATTATATTTGCTACTTGGTTATTTAAAGCTCAACAACTTCCTGTGAAGTGTGCAGATATCACATGGGTACAAATCACAACAGGAAGAATGCTAATATTGCCATAAAGCTCTCTAGAAATTATGGCATACATCCCATGAGGTAGTTTAGGCTTAGCTTACAACATCTTTCCTATTCAATTGCTGGACCAGAAAGTCTTTTATATTATGGGATGAATTTATAGCATAGTAACACAGATCAATGTCAGGTACACAAAGAACTATTTATCGTGGATTTATAAAACATGGTACAAACACATAAAATGCATTCCTTATTATAATCTGAAAAAAAAATCTTTATGTGGATATTATGTTTGCCTCTATACATTCATCAGATAATGCGCACAACTGAGAATAGACTTTTTTTAATTAAACTGTTACCATCATAATCCTAAATGTGACTTGTAACAAAAACATACTATTGATAATATGGAGATGTTATTTCTTGAAATGTATTTAAGATGCACTCTTTTTCTCCACATTCTCTATGGCTTTTATTTCCACAAAATCCAAGAAATAAATAGCTTTGGCAAGGAGACAAGAACGGCTATTATTTTTTTTCCCGTGGATTCTAAGATGTGAAGGAAATAAAGTCATAAGCCATCTCCTAAAAGCTTCTATTTTTAACGCGTGAAAATATGGTTTAAGTAATATATTTGGAAATGCATGATATGGAAACTTTACTTATACCCTATAAAAATAGCTTGAGTTATTTTTTGCCCTTCTTTTCAAATAACTATAAGTTGGAAAAAACACGCTACTAATTTAAAAATAATATTATTCCATTAAACATAATAATTACAAAATAGAAAAAGCACACAAACTATCCAATCTCAGTTAGAAAAATATCTTCCACTACATCTTTTAAATATCTGTTAAAATCTTAAGGACAAGTGTTAATTGAATATTGAGTTAAATACTGGTCCATTGCATTTTTAGAGTAAAGACAAGATTCAGAAATATTTTTAAAATGCAAAACGTCTTAAATTGGAGAGGGGAAGTAATTTTGACTATGATTCAGTACCATTTCTCTGATATTCTTTATTTTCCTCACTTGCCTATTCTTCATTGCTACAATGCTTCTTGAATTACCTGCTGCATCTTCCACTAATAGCTGCAATGAATGACTAGATATTATTATATTTCCAATCAGATTTTGCAAATTCAGCTGAGTATGGCAAAAACTTTCTGCCAATCAAGAACCATGTAGGAAACAGGAACACGTCATTTCACTTGATGGCTTAGAGGAGAAATACAGCCAATTAAGAGAAAGAGCCAAAACAAAAATGCAAATTAAAAAAATAAACATTTCCACAAGCATGAGAAAAATACTGAAAGAGGAAGACTGCTAAAATCTTTCTGAAAAACATAAAGCAGTTTTTGCTCCACTTCAATAAAGACACCCAAAAAACTAAAATAAAAAGAATAAATGGCTTGACCACAAGTCATGGTAACAGGTTATGACTAGTTATGCTGAATAATGTGATTAGCCCAATTGGTTTAAATAAAAGCTGGTATATATTTGGACCACAAGAGTATTATTATTCAAGAATTCGACAGGTAGATGAAGCTAGAAGAAGCTACAGGAAACAGTCATCCTAGAGGAGTTCCTAGACAACTCTGACAAATACTAAAAATATGCCTCATATGTCTGAGATTGTCTACTGTGTCAAAAGTGGCTGTGCCTCTTGCTGAGTGGGCAGCAAGAGGAATTTGGAAGCTGGAATGATTATATTTATAAGACACAAATTTATACTGGAAGGCTGCTTGGAACTTCATTCATTAACATGAAAAAGACCTGCCATTTTCTCCACCAGTAATTGGCACCAAACGTCAAGTGAGATTTTGGTACATTTCCAATTTCCCCCCCTATAGTTTCAAGATTCCAACAAGCCAAGCTCTCTAACTTGCCTCAGGGAGAGGTAAAATGAAGGAGAAATGAACAGGCATTTCTAGGTCCATTGTTTAAATTTTGTATGTGTCATGGCTCATATGGAATAAGGTAGCACAACATTTCAAGAAAGTGTCTAGAAGCATTAAACCTGTACAAGGTCAAAGGCAGACAGGAGTTAGCTAAAAATCAATGACATTGCATCAGCATGTATTTATGCCTGTCAAAGTAAGGCTGGGCCAGGAGCATGCACACTTTAATGTGGACCTGTAGAATGCATTCTGCAGCTAAAATGCTTGAACTTACTGCCTTAAGTTTGAAGTACAAGTCTTAAGATGTAGCCACCACCAAGGGTAACCTATTTTAATTGGAAGCATGCAGGACATCAGGCAATTTGTAGTTCCAACACACAAGACAGGACTTACCTCTGTTTTTATCAAGCATGGAAACAAATACTATCCAGAGGCAAAACACTGTTTTAATGTTAATTATTGTTTGTTTTGTTTTGCATTAACATTCAGAAAAATGGGCTTACCAGAAACAGGAGAGCAAGATTAAAAAAAACCTGAAAGGAAATTTCATACTGCCACTGCTTTTCCTCCTAAACGCAGGGACAGCTTAAAATTTATTCTACTAGTATTCTTGCTACATTGGATACACATGGGTTGATTGATCCAACCAAGAAGGAAAGAGAAAACAAAAAATATATACTCTTAACAGCCTGCCCCAGCTCTGAGATCTTCTTTCTAACATCCAAGTATCTGATACTTTTAAAACAAACAAAAATTTCCATGCTTGCTTTGATGGAGGGGTGCAAACTGACATCTCTCTGATCAATTAAAGTCAAATGTGAAATACGAAGATGACTAGAATCACTTGTCTCTTACAGGGAAAAAAAGACAGCTCAGGATTCAGACAATGTTTCTGTGGTTGGAAGCCAAGCCATTCCAGATTCTGCAATGATTTGTCACTAAAGAGTCTGTAGACCCTGCTGAACTATGGCTGGGCCAGAAATGCACAGGTTAAGGCTGTGCCAAGGAAACAACGGTGATTACAGGGATACAGACCTGGTGAATGCAAGGAGTAGTACAAATGCCATCTAAGTAGATGTCCATGTCTGTGCACAAGAAGATCCATGCAGAGATCTAGGTAGGTCTACATTCTATGCTTTTCTTGTTTTATTATTCATTGACAATGCTGTGAAAAAAATTACAAATATATTTTGGGGGAATCTAGCCTTTCTTTAAAAAAAATCTGCAAAAAAACCACCGTACCCATCATAGCCAGATCAGATTGTATAAATTGTGAAAAATCCTTTTAGTTATGTGGCTCTCCCACTCTCCTTCTGGGTGGTGAGAAACCCGGTAGGTAGTAGGTTTAAAATATCACAGGGATGGGGGAAAGATGGAAAGCATTGCAATAATGAGACCACAACATTGCCTTAAGCAGTCATATATAATACATTTTATTGTCCCAAATACTAGTGCTGACCTTTGGTCAGGAAAGATATCTATGTACAGAAAAGATTCTCTAAACATAGTTCATTAATCAGAAACATGAGGCCCACTTTTCTTTTTCTGTATCACAAGCAAAATGAACATCTGTTCACTTTTTGTCACATAGGTTCTCAATGCATGTGGGTGGGTGTGAACACAGTCCTTGATATGTAATATTCTTCCCATCTGCACACCAGGTGGCACTGCATAGTTAATCAGAAGATAATAATTGGCACAGGGTGATAATTTACGTTTTGGAGATAACAGTATAAATCAATCTTAGGATTTTAAAAAAATGCATCAGGGCTCAGACATCCAATTTTGTTCTTGTTGGGCAATTTAATAGTGATCAATGAGATTACTTGATGACACTATTGTTTCCAATACTATGTTAATTAGCACTGAACAATTACTCTGAGGTTGCTTAGATGAATGATTTGATTTTGTCCTATCCGATATAAGGCTTTAACCTTCAGTTACAGAAAATTATATAGTATTTAAGCAAAGGGAAAGGAAATAATTTGTTTTGTTTATTCGTGAGAAATGCTTATGATAACATAGGATTCAGTGCCACATAAAATCTCTAAGAAGATAATAATAATAATAATTATTATTATTATTATTATTATTATTATTATTATTTATTCGACTTGTATGCCACCCTTCTCCCTAAGGACTCAGGTCGGCTAACATTAAAACAGCACATATTTACATATACTTTACATAAAAACAAATTAAACCTAACAAGTCGGAATACACAATAAAACATTAAAACCTTAAAAACTAAAACAGTTAAAAAAACCCCACCCGGGTCATTCCAGGCCGGCCTGTTGAAACAACCAGGTCTTCAGGTCCCAGCGGAAGGAGCGGAGATCAGGGGCCAAACGGAGATCCACGGGGAGCTGGTTCCAAAGGGTGGGCACTCCCACGAAGAAGGCCCTAGCCCTGGGAACCGCCAGCCGACAATGCCTAACCGACAGTATCCCAAGGAGGCCCCTCCTGTGGGGGCGAACAGGGCGATTGGCGCATGATGCCGAAGATAAAAATGGAGTTACAGATATTCCACCATAATAAAAATAAAACATAAAAAGGTCAGAATAACCAGAAAATCCCCACATTTTGGAATTGCAAAAACTCAAGATAAAGGAAATTGAGGTTTAATTCTCCAAAGTCCAGTATCTCCTAATTTATACTTTAGACCTTTTGCCTTTTCTGGTACTATAGAAATAAGGCAGCTAGAACTTTTATGGCTCAGCTTGTTCTAAGAAAATGTAACCTCAGTTGCCTCTTTACAGAGTCATATGTCTGGCAATACTGTTCCAAGAACACTTCAGTTTTAGCTGTAATTATCATAGTTGGAAGCAAATGAATTAAAATTGCTCTTCCTTATGGTCACAATGCAATGATGGTAGGCGTTGCTGAAAATAACAACAACAATACAAGAATGTTTGAGCCATGCCCTCCAAAGCTACCAAAGCATTTTGTTCATCCAACTGTGCACAACACAGTTATATATGGACCAAATGAAAATAGATTCATCCAATAATTTCCTATTCAATATTTCTGATATTCAATGCTGATCCTTGAAGTAGCAGCAAATATAGCAAAATTCTGTATATAACAAGGATGTGAATTAATTTAAGAACACATATACATATCATTCTTCTATTACATGAAAGTTTGAGAAAAGATGGTGCAGCAGTAATTTTCAAATTAGGAACTTCCTAGTTCTAATCTCACTTTTTTTTAAAATCATAAATTCAGTTTAATGTTTGCTTTCAAGTATACCTTGCTGTTCAGAAAAAAAAGTAGCAGTTTTAGGTTGTAGACACATTGACACTGATTTTTTTTAGAACAACCCACAACACCCTTTGTTATTTCAAAAATACTCCTTACAAACACTGGAGGTTTCTGATTTATATTCTTTAATTAGGGACTGAACTGTCCTTAAAAATACAAAAACAATGGCAACTTGATACAGAAAAGCCGGTCAATGTACAATTTGACATGAAATGTCTGACAAATTTCCTTGGAAATTATTGTTATAGATTCTTGAGAGGGAAAATTGATATATTACACATTTCTGCAAAGTTGTATACTTCATATAGACATCTTTTATTCAACCTCTAATTAAATAACGCATGTAGAAAGCAATGGTGTATCACAACCAAGGTCAAAGCCTTTTCTTTCTTCTTTTCTTGTTAATTTCAGAACTATTGTAATTAGAAATTTTGTACATATTTAAGGTATTTCAGCAGTGTATGCTAGCTGTGAGTACATACAATATGCTGTATGCAGATTAAGCTCCATGTTTCATAGATCTATATTATTTTTACTTCATTCATACAAAAGTTTGGTATCTTGAGTGGCTACTCCATAAATTGAGAGAAAATTAGATAATGCCATCTGGTTTCAGAAATAATTCTGACAGGTTTGGGGTTTGGGCTTTCAAGTTGTCAGCTATGTTCTGATTCTTTTGTTTATCTTGGTATAAAATTTTTACAAAGTTCCTTCAGCTGGTAAATTTCAACTTATCACCAACGATTGGTACAAATGACAGAGGATCTAGACAGATGGTCTAGAATTCCTTTCAGTATCTGCAGCAAGAGAAATTGATTAAGGTGAACTTAACTTCAAAGTTCATTTACGTTGCAGGTTTTCTTATTTTCATTCCTCCACATAATTTTAAGCCAATTTATTTGCAACTGAACAATTTCCTTTGGCAGGAATCCTTCGAGATTCTCACTCCATAAATTACTGTTGCTCATTGGGAAAAGTTTATCTAATTCTCTATATTTTCTGTCTTATCGCTGGGTCTTTATCTTATCTTTGGTTATTGGAATTTTATCATAGAATAAGAAGTTTGGCCCTTAGTTCATGAGTCTGTATTCAAATTCTTTTGTTTATCTTATTATATAACAACTCCTAGGTGCTTTTTCAAGTGGTAAATTTGAATTCATCTCTAATTTTGGCACAAATGAAATAAGATTTAGACAGATGGTTCAAAATTCCTTTGAGTATCTGTGGCAAGATAAATGTGATTAAGACAAATGTAACTCTGAGCTTGAGCTGTATTCAAGAAGCCTTTCTATTTTTATTCCTTCAACTCATGTTAATTTATATGTACTAACCAATTTTTTTTGGCAGGGCCATCCTCTTGTCATTGCATAAATTACAGCTGCCTGTGAGAAAAGATGGATTTAATTTTCCACAGTTTGAGATTTATCACTGGACATTTATTTTAGCTTTACTTATCAACTGGAGTAAAGAGTTTCAAAATGTAGCTTGCATGCGTTCATATTGAGGGACATTTTTGATACCAGTATAAAGTTGACAATTGGAACTTTTGTTTATGTAGCGATTGAATTAAAGTGAATTATTAGTGAATGATAATCAGCTCATATTTATGACTGGTAGCCAAGCATCCCATGATGATATAATCACTATTTGAATCTTCTCTGCCAGCTTCCCCAAACAGTCAATTGGAAAGCAGCAGTGAAGGTGAAACTGGAAGGGATCGAGCAGGGGTGGGATTCTACCACTTCACACCTGTTCGCTAGAACCAGTTGTTAACATTCTAAGCAGTTCGGAGAACCGGTTGTTAGAAGAAATTCCTGGCTTAATCCTGTAAGGAAGGCAGGAAGGAAACACTCTGGTGTTGCTTACAGAAACTGCCTCTCCGTTAAGCCTTATTACATTCTTGGCAGGACTAGACTTCCTGTCTCTGGAACTTCTCTGGAGTTTTTTTTCCTCCTTTGCTGGTACTTTGCTTGTGTGGAGTGACCATTCAAAGTTACAATGGCACTGAAAAAGTGATTTATGACCGTTTTTCACACTTACGATGGTTGCAGCATCCCCACAGTCATGAGAGGCCAGGCAAGGAGATGCGTGCCACGATGTGAATGATGTTGAGTTGGCCATGCCCAGCCAGTCACATGACCACCAAGCCATGCCCACCAACTAAGCCACACCCACAGAACTGGTTATTAAAAAAATTGAATCCTACCCCTGGGATCGAGGTAAACTGAAATCCTTCAGCGGATTGCAGGGTGTGGAAATCCTGAAAGCAGTTCTGATACTGAACTCTATGAAGTATTTCCCCAAGGGAAAAGAAATTGTTTAATAACTGCAACTGAGACAGCTAGGACTGCAATTATTGAGCAAAGCAGTCATGCGGACAATTTGGTTAACAACCACTTCACTCAATGAGTGATGTTCCAGCCCCAATTTTGGTAATAAATAGAGGACTGTCTGTATTGTGGTAATTGTGGAAGGGTTCTTTTGTTCGTTATATAGATTTCCACATATTACCCATTTAAAAATATTCATATTGTCACTATTACGTATTATTATTTAATAAAGCAAAACAGCAATAAAAGACAAAATATGTGGTGTATATCTTTATTCACCTGAGATAATTTATAATTCAAACTGAATTCAAAGGTTAACATATGGTAGGCTAGTTAGAATTGCTTGCAAAATGTTGAATGATCTAGGGCAGGGGTAGGGAAACTTGGCTCTTTTTGACTTGAATGGGACTGTTTAATATACAAATCTAGGACATGTCCTACATTTGTATATTAAACAATCCCATTCAAGTCAAAAATTGATTTCCCCCACAACTGAAAAACCAGTAGGCCAGGGATGGGGAATCTTTTATGGCTCACTCAGGAATTCTGGGAGTTGAAGTCCATAAGTGATAAAAGAGCCAAGTTTCCCTACCCCTGTCTACGGTTTGCAATTTTTAAAGGTTGGCCAATAAGGTTTTCTTGCCCTCTTATCAATGCTAAATATTTTTAAAAAATAGAATAGAAAATAAATATTTATTAAAGCAAATTTCACACAAACATATTCCTTAAAGAGCTGATTGGTTTATTGAGTATTTATTAAGTGGTATTCCTTGACAGAAAAATATTCCACATGAACAAAAATAATTATGGACATAATTGCTGAAAATCTTAAACAGAAATCAATAATTTGGAATGATAAATCTAACTCTGAGAACCATATATGTAAATGCTTTATATTACAAATAGGAAACAGTAAAAAATCAAGTGATGAATGTAATGTATGCAGGTTTGCATGTCACTGGTTAAGTTTGAACTGTTCTTGTAAAATGTCAGAAATGATTGGTTTATAAAGTGCGGGAAAACCCTGCACTCTGATTGGCTGGCAACTGCGGCTGCTGGCTATAAGTAGCAGCACAGACCAGCCAAATTGGGTCTGTTATGAGCTGTAGTCACTAATAAACTCTTCACTGAAGCACTCCGCGTCTGACTCTTCATGCAAATCTAACACTGGCGACGAAGGTGGGATCTAGGTTGAAAGTGATAGGGGTCCCCATATACTTGCCCAATCCATTGCTGAAGACCTCTGGAAACTCAGACTTCAGGGCCTCCTCCCATTCAGTGTTGCTCATGTGATTGATGCCAGTCATCTCGATGCCTAGTGGATTGAACCACTCAAGTCCCAGCAAGCTTGGGCGGTCCTTGTCCACGATGGTCAGGGGCAAACGTTTGGTGTGGCCTTTGAACTTCACGATGAATTCTCTTGTTCCAACTACTGGAATCTTGTTCCCTTGGTAGTCTTTAAGAGTCAGTGCTTGCTTCTGGAAATGCTTCTTCTGAATGTTGGGAAGTAGCCTGTGAATAGTGTTCCATGACACCATAGATAAATAGGAGCCTGAGTCCACTTGCATTTGGCAAGGCCTTCCTTCAATTAGTACCTTCACATGTACTTTTCTGCTTCTCAAGGGTGAAGAATGACCAATGGTGACTGTTTGATGAGTTTCATTCTTCCCATTTGCTTCTGTATTGCCCCATTTTCTCACTGAAGTTGTTAGGCTTGAAATCTTTGTCAGGAAACTTCTTTCTGCTTGGTGGAGTTCTGGAGGATTTGCAGACTCTGGCTAGGTGACCTCTTTTTTCACAACGGAGACAGATGGTATCAAAAACTTGCATTCAGTGCGGGGTGCCCCCCAACCTCTGCAATAAAAGTCTTGCCTTTTTCTTCCAAGGTCTTTCCTTTTCTTCTCCATTCTGAGTCTATAAATTCCTTCCTCCACCTCGCTACAGTCTGAATCAGAATCTATTTGCTCGCAATGGGTTGTGGATTTTTCCACATCAGGATGGCTATGCCTTGTTAATTTTCTTCATGGCTGCTGCTGAGGACTTGGTAGCTTCCACTGAAGAAGCTTCTTCTATGGCCTCCTTAAGCGTGATCTTAGGTTTCATTAATAATTTGCTCTGCAAAACCTTGTCTTTTAGGCCTAGAACAAATCGATCACGCATGGCCTCTTCTAAGGTGATAAATTCACATGCACCCCCAATGTCCCTCATGTCTAATAAAGATAATGAATAAATGAATGAATGAATGAATGAATATATAGAACTGATTTATAGATTAGGTAAGAATTATCTTTGTTAAGAAGATTCTCTGCTATTAGTTATTACTAAAATGAAGCAGAAGTATTGCCTAATTTCAAATAAATATATAATATAAATTTCTTTTATTTTTGCCCTTAATATAAACTGAGTATACTTTCATAAACACTAGAAAATACAATACAATTCACAACTATAGGAAAATAAAATGCAAAATGTATATATTATAGAAAAATGGATGCATAGATTCATGCACAATTTTCATGAAGTTTTTTTTTTAACTGTGGTCAATAAATGATCTTAAAGCTGAAAAAATGAGAAATTAAGAAAATAAAATGTATCACAATAACTGTGATGGAATGTGCAGTTGGAGAAGGAAGAGGAATGAAAATCAACAATAGCACCGTGGCATCCCAGGGAAGAGGCCATACATTGCAGAGAGGGGATTAAGCAAAAGACTGCACAATCCTAAACTGGATGAGGAAAGATCCTTTACTGCCTCCAGGCACTATTGGGGTGTGTGTGTCATCACATTGTTAACTCAACATGGGCTGAGACCTACAACTGAGTATCATCACCATACTAATGCAATCTCACCCCATAGTGACAGATGATGTTACCCAGTGCCTTCATGTAAACGTAAGCAGAAGGGATGAAAGGATTCAGAGCGGCAGGTGATGGCTGGATTTTATTTCCTATCAATGCTAAGTGAAAACAGCCACAGAACAAGGAAGTGAACCAGAACAACACTGTGCCCCCTACTCCCAAACTCTCAAAGCTGCTCCAGAAGATATCATGGTCAACAGTACTGATGGCCACCGAGAGGTCAAGTAAAGAGAGGGTGCACTTATCACCCCCATACAAAACCAGAGATCCAGAGTTCATCATAAAAGCTATTTTTAATGTATTTAGAAGCAGCAACCTTTCTGAATGTTTATAGTTATCTTTACTTGGTGAGATGGAGAGAAATGGACCTTGACACAAATTATATTAGATTGCTTAGTCTATAGTGTTCTAGAATTATAATTTTGTAAGTCTTTTGTAATTGGTGTAGTATAACAATACCAGAATACCCAGACCTTTGTTCCCCAAAGCAATAATCAATGATAGATAACAATATTATTTACATATGCAACTATATAAATAAGTTATGGCCTAGTATCGATGGTTTTCCTACAAGAAATTTACCTTGTACAAGAAAACCATCTCTTTTAGCAGCAAGAAAATTAATCAAACCCTTTGGAAGTAGTTTTCATTGTTATTGTTACCAATGTTCTCTGAATGACAGAAGAAATGTCAGCATTTACAAAGAACCAACTAGTAGGGTATCATCTGATTAGCAAGCAGATATCAGTACAATATCTGTCTAAAAGTGTTCACTGTGGCAAGATCTTCTACAAGGTAGAAAGCTTTGAAAATCAATATTTACATTTATTATATCCTTTTTCACCTGGGCCATGAGTTAACCCAGGGCATTTTTCTCCCCTTTTGAAAATAGCAATCAATAATTTTAATCTACATTGTTCATACCAACCCTACCTGTAAAGCCTATAAAGCCCTACATGGCTTAGGACCGGGGTACTTGCGGGAGACCCTGCTGCCAGCAACGGCTTCCCAGCATCCCGTGCGCTCTCACAGACAGGGCCTCCTTAGGGTTCCGTTGGCCAGACAATGTCGGCTGGCAATCCCTAGGGGTAGGGCCTTCTCTGTGAGAGCACCCACCCTATGGAACCAACTCCCCCTGGGGCTTCGGGTGGCCCCTGACCTCCGCTCCTTCCATCGGGACTTGAAAACATGGTTGTTCCAACTCATCGACCTGGACTGAGGGGGAGGGGATGGGAGTTTTAATTATTTGTTGTTACTGTTTTAAATTGATTATTGGGTTCCTTATCTAATTCTTTTTTAATTGTATAATATTTTGTATTGGTTTTTTTTATGATTGTACTCCGCCCCAAGTCCTTAGAGAGATGGGGTGGCTTAGAAATCCAATAAATAAATAAATAAATAAATAAATAAATAAATAAATGTGTTTTTTTTAAAAATCAATTTAAATTATTATTATTAACTTTTGTTCATTAAACATGAAACTCAGTCAACTGAATATTTAAAAAATACATTATTGTTATTATTACTATTATTATATTAACAAATGTGAAATGTATTAATTATTATGATTGGTCACACAATCAGCCAGATGTTTAAACTGGATTTGGCATTTATATCTATCTACCTGTCAAATCCTTCCCAAGGATTTGAGGCAGGCAGATAGATGCTGCTTTAATGGATGTTAAAAGTATTGTTGCAGGATGTAAGCTGTTTAATAAATTATTATTAAATTGATTGGTTGCATAGTCAGCCAGATGGTGAGAGTGGATTTGGCATTTTTGTTCACCTGTCTTGAATCCTTCCCAAGTACATGGGCTAGGCAGATGTTGTAGTTTAATAATATTAGTGGTGTTGTTGCAGGATGTAAGCGGATCCAAGGAAAGCTGCCTTTTGCAATTGACTAATGGTGATTTTGTCAATGCTGATGGTGTTCAAGTGGTACTCCAGATATTTTGGGATTGTACCCAAGGCACCTATTACTATTGGTACTTTGCTTTCTTTTGCTACTTTTATCCGCAGGTCTTTGTATTTTGCTATTTTATCCAGTTCTTTCTCTTTTATTCTGCTGTCTCCAAATACTGCCACATCCACTAGCCAGATTTTATTGTCTTATTATTAACTTCTCAATAATTTGCAAAACTGGGCTCAGTAGATGTCATTTAGGAGACAGCTAATAAAGCACAGTGGCAAAGCTGAGAACTATCTCTATTAGATTTTTTTTTCTCTTGTGCAAAATGATTTTTAGAAGAAACATATATCTAAAAGAATTAGTGATTTGGAAAAATCAAAGTCATGAAGGGGGAAAAAAGCACAGTTTTGGTGTCAGGAGCATAAAGATCTGTGAAATGTTTACTTAAGAAACATTTAAGTTAAGAAAAACAGAATTGTTGTTGTTTGTAAAATTTGGAGATATTTTCTCTTTGGAATCAAGAAAAAATCCTATTTATTTTAAGGTTGCTACTTTCCCAAATCAATTGTTATGAAGTATAGACACACAAGGCTTCAGGCAACAGAGTTTTACCTCTTTCGTCTTTTTGTTTCTGAAGAAGCAAAAGAATAATTCAATAGACATCCAATATTCATTAAATATAAAAAAGAAGAAAGCTGTAATTGAATACACCAGAGTTTTGTCAAGACTGATGTTCTTTTAACTGGGTTTTGCTGATCTTGGTAGCATTTATCATCAATGACTGTTGTATTTCTCCTATTCTTTTTCCAAATAAATCTCATAGCTTAATGATTAATTTATAAACTTTATGGCATTTCTTCAAATAATTGAGCATTAAAATAATGGCAATTCTAAATGAGATAAATGTGGTTAACACCAAATGTCTACAACTGTTATTTTAAAACTCAGCATCTGTCAGCCATAACTTTTAGGTTCTATCATTTAAAAAAAATCAGCAAAAAGAATAATCATACAGGTTTTGAGACTAATGAAGATTTTAAAAATAGGTGTGTTTTTTAAGCAGCATTGTGCCCTTTGTTTGGCCATCATGTAATTATTGCTACAAATGGCTACATATCATATACACAGTATTATCTATCACAAAACACTAAAATAGGCAGAAAACGATTCCTATAAGATTTGAAAAACCATGATTTACATCTGAATTGTTTATCATGTTTGTTAAAGATGGAAAGTAAGACACAGTAAGAGTACTAAGAGGAGATAAAACATAGCAACAAAACAGGAAAGCATTCTTTATCATAACTACCAAAATTTATATCAGAATCTGATGCCAAGGATTTATGTTTAATCCATATAATTGTCTCTTTCATTCACTTATTCTCTATGTAGGTCAGGGGTGTCAAATTCACATCGTCACGGTGGCGTCACATGACATATTGTGACTTTTTTCCCCTTCTCTAAACCGGGCATGGGCGTGGCCAGAGCATGATTAACATTCAAAGTCCTACAAGACATGAGTCCAGGATATTTATGAGAGCGTCTCCTACCGATATCGAATGCCAACCGCCCTGTACAAGCACATAGGCAGGGGCTTCTCGGGGTGCCGTTGGCGAGCCAATGCCGGTTGGTGGTGCCCCGGGGTCGAGCCTACTCTGTGGCTGTTCCCGCCCTGTGGAACCAACTACCCCTTGGGCTCCGTCTGGCCCCCGACCTCCACACCTTCCGTCACGATCTGAAAACTTGGTTATTCGAACAGGCTGGGCTGTGCTGATCTCCTGGGGGGGGGGGGATTTTCTAATTTTAATTTTTCAATATTTTAATTTTAATTGACATTTTAACTATACTGGGCTTATGTTCGTTTACTTTTCTTTTAATTAATTTATTGTTGTTTGATTTTAGTTGTGAGCCACCCCGAGTCTTCGGAGATGGGGTGGCATATAAGTCCAAGTAATAAATAAATAAATAAATGATGCATCCAGCTCGCGGCCCACAAGTTTGACAGTCCTGATATAGGTCATTAAGTGTAGGGATCTGTGTAGGTCATTAAGTGACCATCAGGTGTGCCTCAGGGAGTGGAGAAGGCTCACTGGTATGCAAAACCCAGCTGCAGGCTGGAAGGCACAGCCAGCTAGGCCTACTGGCGCACAAATTCTCTCCCCACCCCAACATACCTTTCCATCACCTCACTTCAACGTGCATGCAAGCCCCATTCTCACAATGGTAAAGAAGGCGCCTTCTCCAGATTACATGATTTGGAAAAGGGGCCTTCCAAACCATCATGAGAATAATGGTATCTGTTTTTTTCCCTTCTGGAGATGAAAATACTATAGAAGACAAGAATCTACTTACTGAGAGCCTTTCAGAATGCCAGCTTTGCTAGCTAAGATCTGTTCCTCCAGTATGTGGGAGAATTTCCCTTCCCTCATGGAGGGGAAGAGAAAATCCCTTGGCATGCTGGAGGCATGGACCTCAAATTGTCCGTCCCCTGTATTTGCCACTTTCTCTGCTGGCTCCCCACAGAAACTGGTAGAAAAAAAATTTGCAAGTGTGATCACATAATCACAGGGTACCTGGCAATTTGTCGTAAATGCAAACAGGTTTCTAAGCATGCTAAATGCAATCATGTGACTGGGAAAAGAGTGGCAGGAAGTTTTATGATGCCCAGAAGTACTTTACGGGCAATAAAGCATCCATTCCATTGCTGATGTGACTGTGAACAATTATTAAAAGAATTGTCCTGAACCGAGAACTACCTGTATTTGTCCAAAATAGATTTCCAGGTTACTGCAGAAGCATACCTTATTTCTGTAGTTATATTTTTGCCCACTTTCAAGAAGAACCGTTGTCTGATTTATCTATGTATTTGTGTTATTTCTAAATTATTTGGTCTAAAAAGATGAGATACATAATGGGAGAGAAATAAGGGGAAAAGAGAGGTCAAATCCCTATAGACAGAAATTCCTATGCTGGTTTTTATATGCATCTCAAGTTGAAGATGAGAGTCACTTCCTGAAAGGCTTAAATAGTTACGTATGTGTCCACCCACCACCAACACATCATTTGTGGCCAATAAGTAAGAGTTGTGCAATCCTGCAATCAGGAAGCTGGCATTCCATTTACAGGTAGTCCTTGATATATATCCGTAATTGAGGCCATAAGTTATGTTGCTAAGTGAGAAATTTACTAAGTGAGTTTGCCCCATTTTTACAACTTTTCTTGCCACATTTGTGAAATGAATCACTGCAGTTGGTAAGTTAGTAAGATGGTTGTTAAGTGAATCTGGATTCCACATTACCTTTGCTTGTCAGAAAGTCACAGAAGGTGATCACATGCCCCCAGGGACACTGCAACTGTCACAAATGTGAGTCAGTTATCATATCCAAATGTAAATCATGTGACCTGCTGCAATGGTCATACGTATGTAAAACAGCCGTAAGTCACTTTTTTCAGTTCCGTTGTGACTTCCAACAATCATTAAATGAACTGTTGTAAGTTGAGGACTACCTGTACTCAATTCCAGAGCAGCTGACATTGGGAATTGAGAAGAGGAGCAAAGCAAGATGTTCAACCATGGTGTCTGCCTCAAGTAAAGGGTCCATCCTGCTGAGACCATCTTCCTAGGAAGCTCCTGGCCAGCGAATGAGGTAAGAGCATGCTGTCTTTCAAATCCTGATATAATTATTCACATATCTACATGTCAATTTCCGTTACAGAAACATTTTGTTTTCTGAAAGGCCTAAAAGAATAAAGAATGAATCCAGCTGTATGACAACTTCATATGGAATTCACACTGAATACACTCTCTTCTGAGATTAAACACGAACTTCCAGCATTCCTACATACAGCTGTGGGATCTGCAGGGAATCAGAAGGTTAGTTTGGAAGTGGCAAATCCAACAACAAAAGAAATATCTCAAAGGTCCTTATTACTGCCATATTGTCTTTCCAGTCACTTCTAATAAGTTGCTTCTTGCAGGGTCTGTTCTGTCAACAGGAAGAATAAGATCAGAATATCTATTTTCTGGCATCATGAAAGACAACAAATTGCTAATTCTTATGGAGCTGCCTCCAAGCATCTTCATGTTTACATTTGATCTCGATTAGAATCTTTGATAGCTAATTTTTAGACTCTAACCTACATAATTTAGACTGCAGTGGTTTAGGTAGCAAAAGGTAAAGGTAAAATTTTTCCCTGTTCAGTTGTATTCGACTCTAGGGCACAGGGCTCATCTCTGTTTCTTGGCTAAGGGAGCCAGCATTGTCCAAGGACATTCTCTGTGGTCATGGTCCAGCATAGCTACAGTATATGCCAAGGGTGCATGGAATGCTGTTACCTTCCCACCGAAGTGGTACCTATTAATCTACTTTCATTTTCATGTTTTCAAACTAGGGGGTCAGAAACTGGGGCAAGGAACGGGGGCTCATCCTGTTGTACAGCGCTTGGGTCTCACACCCAAGCTGTCAGCTTTCCATCTGATAAGTTCAACATCCCTAACCACTGAACCAACATCCCCCCATATGGTTTAGGTAGCAAGCATGCCAATATTTGATAAGACTTGGGAGTTTTTTAATGCCAGCAACAAAGGATGCTGCCTATGTGATAACTTATTACTTGGAATAATATGGCTCACTCTGCTTTTTATAGATCTAGATTTGCACCTCCATCTTAGTTCCTTATAGCTTAGCTAGGACTTGAGCTCACAATAACTACCTATCTATGAAAGATAAACTGAAAACCAGAGTTTCTCAGGACAAAGACAGAAGTTCTATCAATAATCAACAGTGTCTGAGTTTCAAAGCCATGAAGAAAAATCCACTAGAATATGGAAAAGATTGGTAGAAGGAGCAATGTGTTTAAACTGCCAAGGGTATACGCGGGAATTCTTTATTCTTTCTTTCTTTTATTCTTTTATTGGACTTATAGGCCGCCCTCTCTCCTGAGGGACTCAGGGCAGCTTACAATAAAAAATGAGAGTACAAATATTAAAATACAATTAAACTAGTCAAATTAGCCCAATAAAAATTAAAATCAATAAAACCCCATTCCATTCAGTCCAGGCAACCAAGTCTTTAGGTCGTGGTGAAAGGAATGGATGTCAGGGGCCAGCCGGAGCTCCAAGGGGAGCTGATTCCACAGGGTGGGTGCTCCCACAGAGAAGGCCCCCCTGGCGCCGCCAGCCGACAATGTTGGCTGAGGCACCCCAGGAGGCCCTGCCTGTGGGAGCGTACAGGGCGATTGGAGGTTGACGCTGGCAGGAGACGCAAGTACCCCAGACCCAAGCCATATAGGACTTTATATGTGATGACTAATACCTTGAATCTCACCCGGAGGGCAACCAGCAGCCAATGCAGGTCGCACCGGAGGGGTGTAACATGGGAGTATCGGGACACTCCCATCACTACCTGCGTGGCCGCATTCTGCACCAGTTGAAGCCTCCGGATGGTCCGCAAGGGCAGTCCCATGTAAAGAGCATTATAGTAGTCGATTCAGGAAGTCACGAGGGAATGGTTCCTGCTGCTGACAATCAACTATTCAATGAGGCTTCTTCACCCTAGTTGCAATGAAGATTCTTATTTAGAGTATTGTGTAATGCCCTGATTCCGAGAGACTTTGCAACAAATCAATCCTAGCAGCAAATTAAGTCATATAAGTTCCGGACAATGAGTTTCACTGCATTTTCCCAGGCTGGAATGTTTGACACAACTCCTTTTTCTAGGTGTTCAAAGACACCCTGCTTTTCAGAATGGCATTTCTGTTTTGTTATGTCATCATAGGGATTTTTAACTGCTATTGTTATGTCATACATAAGGATTTTGCTGCTAAGCACTTTGGAACTTGTACCACCAATGCGTTCAAACTGAAACCAAAAAGTCAAGCAAAAACCATCATTCATGCTATTTAATATGTTTGAGAAAATTCAAAATGGTGAAAGTTGTTCCTTACATAGCAAAAGTTAACTAGAATCAATTAATTCATCAATCACTGTAACAAATCTCCCTCAGAGGAACTCTGGGAGGTCTATCCCAAAAAAATATAGTTTAAATCAAACTGATTTCCTTGCTAGGTATAAAAATGCTTCAGCTCAAAAGTAGGACAAAAGTTCACATGCACAAAATCCTATCATTTACATGCCATTTTATTCCTTGGCCTGTCAAGCTGGAGGAGTATTGAGCGTCAAAATGGATTCTCAAACAAATTTCTTGAAAACCTGCTGTCAACCAAGGCTCAGAAGACCAAGTATGACTCAGTACAAGGCAACTTCCTAAGCGTAGTTTATCATAACTAGGTCAGGTTTAGGAGAAAATAATGAAAAGAAACTGAGCTTTTGAATTCTGTGTTTCCCTGAGAATATTTTTTCCCCTTGCGCTCCAACTCTAACACATTTCCAAGTGTTACTTATCTGAATAATCTCAATACATTAAAAAAACGTGGTGCACAGTTTAGCCTAACTCTTGGTTATAGATAGAATCAAGCTCTTTAAGTATTCCTATCTAATTTCTTCCCCAAGCAAAGGGTGTGAAGAAGAATGAAAGGTACATGGTTTGTCAAATGGATTAAATCAAGAGGGATGATAACCTGGCACCTTGCCTCATGTACAATTACCAAGAAATACGACCCCATGGAAATTTGTACGCATGGAAGGCCTCAAACAACGAACGGATTTAGGATTATATAAATCACAATAGTCTGTAGTATAATCACATGAGAGAACAAACCTGCAAAGCTTATTATACTGAATACCCAGATGGAGAACAACAGTTGTTGCTGTACTAAGAATTACCACTCTTGTAATCAATAACAAGGAAAAAAAAAGAACAGTTGGGCAACTTGTTTCTTATTATGTTCACTTAGGCAACGTCTAGATCAATAAAGAGCATTAAGTCTCATACCTCTCTTGGCTGTGCATACTCAATTTGCCCAGTGTATGCTGAGGAGGGATTTGGTGGTACATTCACATTCCTTAGCACATAAATATGCATATCATTTGCAGAGTCATCGTTTAAATGCCAAACAAATCTCTGCAATCTTGCAAAAATGGGAAGAAAGGTTTCACTAAATTAGCATTATTTGCTGCGGATTGTTGTATAGACGGCTAAATTTTATGTTAAAGAAAGAAGAAAATATAATCAGAGTGATATAGGGCTATTATGCATGAATACGTCCACTAAGATTTAAACCAAAGGTAGTTTTGAAGTGAAAAATGTTATTTTTCTTCTACTTATCAAGATCAAAGGCACTTCAAGACTGGAAAGCTACCTTCCTGCTAAAAATCCGATTGATTGCTTGACTGAGATGAAAGTAACAACCAAAGTAGATCAACTACATAGGTAGTCCTCAACTTACAACTATAATTGAGCCCAAAATTTCTGTTGCTAAGCAACACAGTTGTAAAGTGAGTTTTGCTCCATTTCACAACCTTTCTTGCCACAGTTGTTAAGTAAATTACTGCAGTTGCTAAGTTAGTAACATGGTTAAGTGAATCTAACTTTCTCCATTATTGACTTTATTTGTCAGAAGGTCATGAAACATGCAACCATCATAAATACATGCCAGTTGCCAAGCATCTGAATTTTGATCACATGATCACATGGGGATGTTGCAAAAGTCATAAGTGTGAAAAACAGTCATAAGACACTTTTCTCAGTGCCACTGTAACTTCAAATGGTCACTAAATGAGTGGTTGTAAGTTGAGAACTATCTTAAATGTCAAATAATTACCAATAATATCTTAATGAATTTTATTTACTTCTGTATTTGTTACTTGTAAAATGTAAGTATGCAAGATCTTAGGTCAAAATCTTTCCTATACACCCGTAATGGTAAACCTAGGTGGCACACAGAGCCATTTGTGCAGGCATGTGAGCCCTAGGCAAACTTACCTCACTGTGCATATGCGCGCCTTCCAGCTGATTTTGGGCCCATTTGAGGCCTTTTTCGGCCTCCCAGAGGCTTGAGGGAAGCCTCTGCAGCCTTTGCAGCCGAAAAATAGGCCCATTTTGTCACTTCCTGTATTTCTTGAAATACCAGAAGTGATGAAACAGGCCCATTATTCGGCCTGCAAAGGCTTCCCTCAAGCCTCTGGGAGGCCAAAAATCATCTGGGAGGCGCAGTGCAGGTAAGGGGGTGGCGGGGGGGAATTGCATGCGTATGCGCAGGGGGTGGGGTGGGGCGTGCGCATTGCCTTCTGGGTGCTGGCATGCAAGCGGGCAAGCGCAAGCGCACACACATTTTTTAGCACAGGAGGACAAAAAGGTTAGCCACCATTGCTATACATTGTGGAGATAGGCACAATGTGAATTAAAGGGTATTTTCTAACACCTGAATAAAAATGTGAACTTTAAAAATAGTTGAGATCCAAAGAGATCTTAACTCTTTTATTATGCTTGTATATTCAGACTTGCTTCTGTGAAAGGCAAGTGGTGACTAGATTCTACAAAACTAACATATATTGCAACAGCCTTGCAACAGCATAACATAGCATTAGATTTATTACTGTCTTAGACAGGGACAAAGTTAACATTCCAGATGACAAGAATTCAGTTCTTTTAGTAGAATCTGTTGCCTCATTCTCATAGCAGCCAGACAGAATTTGGCTACATGTAAACAACATTGTTCTTATAGCCTACCAGGACAAAATAGGTATACTGAACATCATCTCTGCCTGGGTATTTTTTAATAAGAAATCTAATTATTTTATCAACTACGTTTCTGTAGAAATTGCGGTCTACTAGGATATGTTGTCTTCTGTAGTAAGGGAGTCACATGGGCAAAGGGATGCAGAGAAAGGAATTTTTCAGTACTTACCATCAATAATTGCTGAAGGCAATGTACCAAACCTAGCTAAGACAAATGCTCTACAATGTATATAATTTGTTAAGGACTGGCAGGAATCAGATGGGTTAGTAATAGAGGTAAGGCTTCAAGATTTAAGTTGCCTTAAGTTGCCTCATGCTAATATCTTGATACAAGATTTGTCTTCTTCTTCAAAGTTCACTTGGTTTGACTATCCCGTTTTCTGTGTTGCCTCACTACAGAAATTGTATACTGCCAATATTTTTCTATCTTCCAGGCAGATTGCAAGTTATGCTTATTAATTGGGGAAATCAGCCATCCCAGTCCCCCAGGATTAATATTAATCATCAACATATTATACTTTTTAGAGAAGGAATTTTCTCCTACTAGGACTATCTCCATATGGGATAAATCCAAATAATGAATTAATAATTAGATTAAACAACTGAAAAAAATCTCAGTGAAATAATATTGCCAGAGCAAAAGGCGTTCACCAGGTTTAGAACACACCATACCAAGCACTACATAATATTCTTATTAGTAGTATGAAAGAGATCTATATGAAAGAGATCACTTCACAATAATGCTAGTCATCTATTTTTCCTAAACTGCATGTATTAAAATAATATTTTTTAAAAATCAAATTTATGGATTTAACATATAAAATATTTAATATCTGTTTTTCATTATTTCTTTTCTTCCAAAGCCCTCACTTAAATGGAATGCTTGAAAAGCAGTTTTGTACATATGCCTCCAAAATAAACAAGTGGACTGCAAAGTAAACATAAATAAGTATCTCCTGGAGTTACAATTAATTCTGTGTATACTAAAAACAATCCATCTGACCATACTATTTAGTTAAGGGCTAAAGAATACATAAACAAACAAATAAACAGAGGCAGAGGTTGTTGAGACAATGTTGATTCTGCAATCTGATGACATTCATTTAGCATAAATAAGTCCCCTAAGGAATTATGTTACTTAATGATTATATTGAGATTTTGACTAAATTAGTGACATCTATTAAATAAAGCACTCCTTAGGAATGTGATAATTGCACTGGAACATATTGATTCAGGTTTTATTAACTTTGTTCCTAATGCAACATAGCATCTAATGCCAAAGCTAATGTTATTTCATAATTTCATCATTCCAAAGAAACACACACTGAGAATCAGTTGGTTTTAATGGTTAAGATGGTGGATTAGCTTTGGGCAGACTCAGCTTCAACTTAACCTTCAGCCATGGAAATTCATTTGGTGACTTTTAGCCAGTCACTCTCTCTAAGTCTAAAACTCCTGCAGTAACATTGGCATAATCACAATTTAACAGATAAATAAACATTTCATGTGGGAAAAGTGGTCATTTCCAAATTAAATCTGATTAAAAGTAGATAGGCAATGGGGAAAAATGTCAAGTACCGTATATCACTTGCTAACCAAGACAGAATTCATGATACAACAGTTTCTGAAAAAGCAAGTGTAAAAAGAAGGAATTCCTACCAATTCCAATAAAGATCGCTTCGTAACCATCATCCTTTAAAGCACTGAGTGTCAGACCTTCTACTGAAAGGCCTGTTCCACAGATGATCTGAAAGATAATATTGGAGGGGTCTTCATAAGTTTATCAGTCACTTTTAAAATGTATGTATTTTTCTAATTTAAATAGAGAAATTAATCTAGATAAATTTATTTATTCATTTATTCTTTTATTCTTTTATTCATTTATTCATTTTTTCATTTATTCATTTATTTATTTAATTTATATAGCCACTTGCCTCACAAGTAAGTGACTTTGGGTGGCATACAATAAGACAAAAATAATAAGGATCTTATCTCGTTAACATGTAGTTAAACATTAAAAATAAAAATAAAAACAGCTAATTTATCTGATTTTTATAGCTCTCCATCACACAACTGGTGATACTCTGCAGCATACAAGATCAAATTAAGAAGCTTTGTTTTGGTCATTCAGTTGATTATTCAGTGACATAATGGTCCACTTAAGGTCAACATGAACTTGAAAAGATGATCATAGATCTGTGTCAGAGTTCAGAAAAAAACGGTTAAAATTCCTTAAAGGGTTTTCAGTATCAGCCTATTTCTGAATGCAACTGAAGTTTTATATTTAACAGCAAAATCAGTGTGACTTGAGTTTCACAGACATGAAGGAACACTTGTCCCTGTGTCACCCTATCATATATTGAGGTCATATTCAAAAGATACTTCTGCAATCTCAGATAGGTTACCAGAGAGATGGCATTTACTTCATGAATTCCTTCTACAGAAATACTTTTCTTTTCAGAATCTGGAATGTAAATTTCTTCTCCAAATCTTTTTTTTTAAAGATGTTCTAATTGTAGTACTCTAAACTTGTTTATTTTTTTTTGTAAATTTTTTGAGAAAAATATTTACATTATAAATAGTTACCATTCATTTATATATAGATAAATACTTGATTTAAGTCACACTTTACTACTCTGAAAAATATTTAAGGGAGAGCACAAAACCTAAAAAAATAAAAGCAGTACATAACTTATTTAAAAACATGTTAAAATTAACAATATTTTTAGTGTAAGTAAAACACTATAATAATGTTTTTTTAAATATAATAAATTAACAACCTGGCAAAGGAGATCCTTCTATACAGTTTTTCTAAGTGTTGTGGGGAGGGGGAGGAACACAGGCAATTCCCAAGAAAATGCATTTTACATCTCGGGCATAATGCAATAGAACAGTGATTCTCATCCTTTTCTTCATCACAGATACACACCCCCTTTAAATACCATGGGCCATGGCCATGGACCCCCAAGTCTTAGCTCAAGATTTAAATCATAACATTTCTTTAAGCCTTCAGGACTCCCTGGGATGACATTTTGAGTCCCCCCCAGGGGTCTAAGGACCACAGATTGAGAATCACTGCAGTAGAAGACAGTGAGAGTCTCTTCAAAAGAGCCCCTCCTGCATCTCCTTAATTGCCAGAAAGGTTTGCAACAGGAGATGTAGTACAATGGATAATCAAACCCTAATATTTAAAGATTAAGCCCAAGACTTTAAATTGTTGCCTCATAAGCAAATGCCGACCAGTGCAGTCTATTTTGAACAGAGCATATTATACTTTTTCTTATACAGTGCTGTGAGTTATAATTATATGCAATGGAAAAATAAGGGCATCCTATTATTTAGCCTAGTCTTGTAAGCTTTAAATTCTCAAATTATTTCCAGAAAAGAATTATAGACATAATTCTGTGTGCAAGACAATATTATATCTTAGTGATTGGGCTTGTTCGATTTAATCTTTTTAAAAATATTTATTGTTGAATTATTGTGTTTTAATTGTGAGCCGCCCCAAGTCCTCGCGGAGAGGGGGCGGCATACAAGTCCAATTATAAATAAATAAATAAATAAATATTCTTCATCTGCATGCACCTAATTTGAAGCCTAAAGGCCAAAATGATTGTAAGTAAAACAGTATCAACATACAGGTTGATTTTAAGAATTTTATCACCCACTTTGTACTGTCATTTAAGGGCAGATTGTTATAATTAAAACCAGTCTAAAATCTAAAGTTTAAAAACTTTCATCACAAAACATGCCAGGATACTTCTTTTTATAAGTTTAATTATAACTAAGATTAATTCCTATTTTACTTCTTTTTGTTAACATGCGAAAGAACTGCATGAAGTCTTTTGGCTAACACGTGCAAAAGAACTTTATGAACTGTGTGTTTATATTTTATAAACACACACACACACACAGATACCGGGTTAATTTTTTTTACCTACAATTTAATCTGGGAGAAGAAAAGACGAGGGGGGGGGAAGCAGCAACAGCCACCCATGATTAAAGAAATAAAATCTTTGCAATAGCTACACTGAACCCCTAAAGCAATTTAGGTATTTGTTTCTTGCAGACAATTAATCACATGCAGGCAAGCCAGATGAGCTATTGATTGCCCTTTTCCCAACTAGTGGCATTCAGACAGCAGACAGACAAATGCCCCAAGCAAGGGAAAGCATCTTCCTTCCTCAGCCTAGTGTAGCTTTTAATTGTTCTTTACTAAGGTCCATGACATTTTGCTGTTAATCTTTAACAATGCTCTGGCTCCTTTTTCTGTGAGCTATACCAAGGCAGTTTATATTTTTCATTACCTTCACTCCGAGGTCCTTCATAAGCCTAGTTTCAAAATGTACTACATCATATGGTAGCCGGAACTGGGGAATTTCAGATGTGCTGGAGAGAACAGATAAAACAGAACCAATGAAACACTGCTCAGCCACTTCCTCA
>CM019150.1:91319824-91377248 GCA_009733165.1 Naja naja | reverse complement strand
TTTCTTGCAATGCCTTTCCAATCCAGCATTGAATCCCCACAAGAAGAGCAGGGCAAATCTCTCTATATAAACATCCAGCAAATTTTGCACTCATGATGTTACCTAGTCAGGTAATAGATTAGATTAGATTAGATTAACAGAGTTGGAAGGGACCTTGTAGGTCATCTAGTCCAACCCCCTGCTCAAGCAGGAGACCCTACACCATTTCTGACAGATGGGAGTCCAATCTCTTCTTGAAGGTCTCAAGTGATGGCGCCCTCCAACTTTGAGAGGACAAGCTGTTCCATTGGTGGATTGTTCTCACTGTCAGAAAGTTTCTGCTTATTTCCAGGTTAAATCTCTCCTTGTTCAGTTTCCATCCATTATTCCTTGTCTGGCCTACAGGTGCTTTAGAAAATAGCTTGACCCCTTCCTCTCTGTGGCAGCCCCTCAAATATTGGAACACTGCTATTATGTCTCCCCTGGTCCTTCTCTTCACTAGACTAGCCATGCTCAGTTCCTGTAACCGTTTTTCATATGCCTTAGTCTCCAGTCCCCTAATCATCCTGGTTGCTCTTCTCTGCACTTTTTCTAGAGTCTCAACATCTTTTTTAGAGTGTGGTAACCAAAACTGGATGCAGTACTCTTGGTGTGGTCTTACTAAGGCTTTATAGAGTGGTATTAGTACCTCACTTGATCTTGATTGTATCTTCTGTTAATGCAACTTAGGACTACATTGTTTTTTTTGGCTGCCACTACACACTGCTGGCTCATATTTAGCTAGTTGTCCACTAAGATTCCAAGATCCCTCCCACAGTTACTGCTATTAAGCCTGGTTTCACCCAATCTATTGTGTGCTTTTGGTTTTTCTTGCCTAAGTGTAGGACTTTACTTTTCTCTACACTGAATTTCATTTTGTTAGATAGGCCCAGTGTTCAAGTCTGTCAAGATCCATCTGGATCTTGAACCTAAATTCTAGGGTGTTAGGTATTCCTGCCAGTTTAGTATCATCTGCAAATTTGGTAAGTTCCCTTGATAAAACATGTGCAAGAAAACAATCAAGCTCAGAGAGCACCAGGAATGGAACAGTTCAACCCTGAGGTACAGATATTCTCTTCTATTGGATACAATAATTGTTTATTGATCTATTACTTATATCCAGCCTTTCCTTAGAAACTCAAAGTGGCAAACATTGAGCTCCCTCCCCCTATTTGTCCCCATAACAGTAACCCTATGGATTAAGTGTTGAAAGAAACCAACTGGACCAAAGTCTCTCAGTGAGTTTCTCACCTTAACTAATAGATTGAGGGTATCAAATGCCATGACAAAATTCTATTAGCATTGACACTGATGATTTTCCTTTGCTTCCAGCAAAGTACTGATGAAATAAACCATTGTGGATTTAGTAAAATGAGCCACAAAAAACTGCCTGAAATGTATTGATGGGATTATTTCATACAAATGCACAAGAAGCTGAGAGAACAATTTATTCAATGTTCTTAGACAAGAAAAGAAAGAGGAGACACTAGGTGAAGGGGAAAAAAAGCAAACTAGAGTGTAAATAAATTTGGGGGGGGGGTTGTATTAAAATATGAAGCTAGGTAACTTTATTATTTCTGAAACTTGCATATATTTGGCGGTTAATTTTATGCACAATAATCCTAGGTGGCTCACAAAGCAACAATAAATCATCCATACCAAGAGTATTACGTTTTATAGAATCTGGAGAAATATATGTGAAAAGAAAAGAATTGATCAGCCTGGAGCCTTTTTAAGTACAGAGAAGAAGTGAGAGGATTTGAATGATACGTAGTACAAGACGTTTCTGAAACTCTTATGGCTACCACTGCTTCAGTATCTGCAGAAAACTAGAAAGTGGATGACAAACAGCTCAGAGCAAGAAACCATGCATGAGCCCTGCAAGCCTACAGCATTTTAGTTTTAGATTTTTTTTAAAAAGGAAACTTACAAAGGCCTCAGACGGAAGAGAAAAACTTTTGATAGGAATGTTGGCAGAGATGAAGATTCATGGGGACTAGAACATAGCAGAAAAAAAGCTACTTATAAAACTTGGCTTGAGAGCTAAAATTAAATTTCAGTAACGCCACTATTTACCTTATTCCAGCAATGGGAGCAGGAGGTAAGAGGCAAAATTAAGATCAATTTCAAGAATGAGCCCAACTATACACAAACACATTACTTGCTTACATAGAAAAAAATGAGAGAGACAGTTTGGTCTTTCTAGCCAGTTTGCACATGGCTAAAAAAAACAGGAGACCATGAGTTCTAGTCCCACCTTAGCCATGAGATCCAGCTGGGTGCCCTTGGGCCATTCACTCTCTCTCAGCCCAATTCACCCCATAGGATTGTTGTAGAGAAAATAGGAGAAGGAAGGTGTGTTGGATATGTTCCCCACCTTGAGTTATTTGTAAAAATAATAAAAGTAAGAAACAAAGAAATAAACAAAAATGGGGATGGAAAGCTCAGCATCTTTTGTTTCTCTAAGTTGTTTTCTTTCTGAATATAAAATGAGGAATATCTGGACTCGCACCAACTTCAGGCCCAGGTACAGGACGGAGACGGTGTTGGTTGCGCTGGTGGATGATCTCTGGAGGGCGCGGGGCAGGGGTCATTCCTCTGTCCTAGTCCTGTTAGAGGTCTCAGCGGCTTTTGATACCATTGACCAAGGTATCCTACTGCGGCGTCTCAAGGGGTTGGGAGTGGGAGGCACCGTTTTGCAGTGGTTCTCCTATCTCTAAGGTCGTATGCAGATGGTGTTGATGGGGGGGCAGAGATCGGCTCTGAGGCCCCTCCTTTGTGGGGTGCCTCAGGGGTCGATTCTCTCGCCTCTCCTGTTCAACATCTATATGAAGCCGCTGGGTGAGATCATCCGTGGTTTTGTGGTGAGGTATCATCAGTATGCTGATGACACCCAGCTTTTTATCTCCACCCCTAACCAACCCAGTGATGCCCTCAATGTGATGTCCAGGTGCCTGGAGGTGGTGTGGGTCTGGATGGGGAGGAACAGGCTCCGGCTCAGCCCAGCTAAGACCAAGTGGCTGTTTGTACCGGCATCTCGAGTTACCCAGGATATTCCATCTTTGGCTATGGGGGGAGAGGTGTTGCCCCCCCATAGATAGGGCTCGCAACTTGGGTGTCCTCCTTGATGCACGGCTCAGTTTGGAGGAGCAGGTGGGAGCCATGGCCAGGGGGGCATTTGCCCAGGTTCACCTGGTGCGCCCCTATCTGGATCGAGATGCCCTACGCACAGTCACTCATGCACTTGTCACTTCCCGGCTGGACTACTGTAACACTCTCTACATGGGGCTGCCCTTGAGGACCACCCGGAGGCTTCAACTTGCGCAGAATGAGGCTTGTGATGAGAGTATCTTAACTTATTTTAAATTTTAAAATTTAGATTAGCTATTATTGGGCTTGTGATTTGTTTAATTCTCTTTTTAATTATTTATTGTTGTTGTATGATTTAGTTGTAAGCCGCCCCGAGTCTTCAGAGATGGGGTGGCATACAAGTCCAAATAATAAATAATAAATAAATAATACTCCCATGTTACATCCTTCCTGCGCACGCTGCATTGGTTACCAGTTGCCCTCCGAGTGAGATTCAAGGTGCTGGTGCTGACCTATAAAGCCTACATGGCTTAGGACCGGGATACTTGAGGGAGACCCTGCTGCCAATAACAGCTTCCCAACATCCCGTGCGCTCTCATCGAGAGGGCCTCCTTGGGGTGCCATCGGCCAGACAATGTCGGCTGGCGGCCCCCAGGGGTAGGGCCTTCTCTGTGGGAGCACCCACCCTATGGAACTAGCTGCCCCTGGAGCTTCGGGTGGCTCCCGACCTCCAGTCCTTCCGGTGGGGCTTGAAAATATGGTTGTTCCAACTCACCGACCTGGACTGAGGAGGGGGATGGGGTTTTAATTGCTATTAAAACCCCATCCCCCTCTTGCTATTTTAAGTCAGATTATTGGGTTTCATGTTTAATCTCTTTTTAAATTATATAATATTTATATTTATATTGTTTTTATGATTGTACGCCGCCCCGAGTCCTTCGGGAGATGGGGGCGGCATAAAAATCCAATAATAATAATAATAATAATAATAATAACAACAACAACAACAACAACAACAACAACAACAACACAATCAGGATTCATCCAAGGGAGGCCTCGCTTCCTCTCCAGGTATGTGTAGATCTCTCTCTCTCTCCTTCATTCCCTTCCTGTCTCTCTCTCTCCCTTTTCTTTTTTCTTTCTCTCTTTCTCTCTCTCTTCTTCCTTTCTCTTTTCTCTTTCTTTCTTGAGAATCTCACATGCAACACAGTAAGTACCTCAGTATTCTTTAACATCTCCTGTCACATCAATTTTGAATGAACTTTTCCACAACTCCTAAGTCTACTCACATACTGTGTTCCACAAAGTTCCACAAAACCTAAATGTAAGGTTGGTTGTAATCACTGGATTATTTGTATGCCTTTAAAAAGAAAAGAGGCCAATTTAAATATTAAAAAGCAAATGCTAGAAATAAAGATGCTTATCAACCATAATGCACCACTTTGATGCCGAACATTTGCATTTATCTACCTGCAATACCAGCATGATGTCTTGTTTTGTACTGTGTTCCTGGTACAGCTAGTCAATAAGTTTCCTACCCTATGCACTTAATCTGCTGGCACAGTATGTTTTCAATTGGGCTGTAAATCTTACAATGCACAAAAAGCAAGGACCACAAACCATTTAAACTGCCACACTGAAGACAAAGGGATTAACCCAGCTTAATTGGTTTATAACAACACTGTTAAGTACTTGGGCAGGTTTCCTACTGAATGCTTAGGAAAGGCTGCACATAGATTTGAGACTGTAGTTCAATGACTACTTTGAGCTACCAAGAGTACTACAAAATCCTCTAATTGCCTACAGAGGAATTCTCTATCACAATTTGTGTTGGTGTATTAAGAAGCAAAGAGCTGAACCTTAATAGGGAAAAAGAGAAAGTGCTGCAGAAAAAAAATTCCTGTAACAACACCTGTGCATTGCATGTTAGCAGTCTGTAGAGATCCCTTCTGCATTAACATGGGAGCCAAGAAGCCACTGTATATATATATTTTTAAATTGAAGGATAGAACATGTAGCCAGGCTCTTGGTACTTTATGTTCAAGCCATTCTGGATACCTCCTTTCAACTGCATAGAGCAGCAAAAGATTGATAGCAGTGAATAAACTATCAGTCAAAGAAAATTATCTACCATTAGTGATGATAACCTTGATCAGTTTTCAGGAAGCCTTTATGTTGCCTGGAATGGAGTCTCCAAGCTATTGTTGTAGCCCCAATCTTCTCAAACTACTGAAACAATTCATACAAAGGGAATTAGACCTAAATAGGTAGATTATCTATTTAAAAAAAAGTTTTTCCCCCTTCTATTATTATTAGACGCAAGAACATCCAATGAGGCAGATTCACTGGGAAAAGATTCAAGATTAATGAGAGGAAATCATATTCACATGGCTCCCTTTTTTATTTACATAGAAAGGTTTCTTTCTTACCTATATTCCACAGTTTTATCTGATAAAATTTAACAATGGAGTTCATTAGTACAACATGATACACAGATGACCTCCAATTTTACTATCTTCCAAAAGAAATTATGAGTAATCATGAATAAAAACCAATGTACTGCCTCTAAAATACTTTGGATTCAAACTTGGAAACTGAAGCTTTTTTCAGACACAATTCACCACATTATTTTAGGCTGCAGTATTATTATTTTGTCTTTTGCCATATTCCTATCAACTGTCAGATATCTGTCAATAAATGTAATAGCTATAAAAAAGTTCAATATTTTAATTCTGAAAGATTTTGCTTGTTGGGTATTACAGAAATGTGATTTGAATATGACAGATTATTGTCCTCTATAATTTCTATAATACATAAAATAGTCATTGAGAACCCAATACAAAATATCTAAATTTCACAAAAGTTATGAACATGAACAAGGTATAAAAAGGGCACATATTCTAATATCTATCTGCACACATATATACTTGAATGCATTTTAAATTATGTAGCAATGCCACACTGTTCAATTGTATTAGAACCTTGGTACCAATAGATCATTTTAAATAAACTTAAAATTTTGTGATGAAAATCATTCTGAGCTATTTATCCTATGCCTATTTCAATATCAATCATTGTGCCAGACCACAGTATTTTAATAGGTTTATAAAGATTTTTCAAGAACAATTGTACATATTTAAGAAAATCCATCAGGGCATAATTTTTTCCTATTAATCACATTAGCACTAAAAGGAGACACAAGTGAAGGCTTAACAGATATTACTTGCATTAACAAAAATGCAGCATCCAGATCATTGGAATATTGTATTCAGGTTTGAGCAAAGAGGACTGTTGGAGACACTGGACAAGACAGTGGGAAGAGTCCAATTAATCTGGAATCCCTACATGGGCACAAAAGGGTGAAGTCTAATACCCCTCAAATGCCACTGAACATTATTTAATTTTACCCAGATGCAAACTATCACTCTGAGAAGATTCCTGCATATAGGCTTAAGCAATAAAACAGCTAATTGGACTCTGTGTGTGGATTTGATTGTTCATGTCTGACAATGACAAAGAGAAGTTGAAGCATGCTTAGAGGAGAGCTATCAAAATGATATAGAGGAAGGAAACCAAGCCCTATGAGAAGCAGTTGAAGTGGCAACAGAAATAGCACTTAGATTCATATACTGCTTCACAGTGCTTTTGTAGCTCTCTCTAAGCAGTTTACAATGTCAGCTTATTGCCCCCAACAATCTGGGTCCTCATTTTACGGACTTCAGAAAGATGGAAGGCTGAGTCAACCTTGAGCCCATCGGGTTCGAAACTCCTGGCTGTGGGCAGAGTTAGCCTGCAATACTGCATTCTAACTACTACGCCACCATGGCTCCTAAAGTAATACTGGCACATCTCCCCATCTAGTCTATTTTTAGCTCATTTAGGAAATTTCTCAATTTATCACATTACTGCAATTGATTCAAATTCCAGGATTTGAATCAGGTAGCCAAGAAAATATAGTGAAAAGTTCTGAAGTCACTTCTGCCAGCTATTTCAGTATCCTGGGTATTAAGTCTTCTGGACTGCAAATTTGAATTAGATCTTCACGGCTTCTCCCAAATAATTAAAACTGGATGGCTCTTAACTTTATTCAATCCTTGCTTAAAATAATACTGACATATCTCCCCATCCAGTCTATATTTGGCTTATTAAGGGAATTTCTCGTTTGATCAAATTACTGCACAGTTATGTTGTTTCTTGGATATGAATCATAATGATAGAATATGCATATGCACCTGTATTCTAGTCACAACAATGCAAAAATGATGAGAAGTATGTCTTAATATCGCAATGCAAATCCCACCCTTCTATACTTCTGTGCCCAGATATTAGTATACAAGGAGTAGGATTGCATCAAAGCATCACGTTGCACCTTTTGCTACTTAATTTCTCTCCCCACCTGCCCTCCCACAGACACCTACGAGATTTTGTATGAGTAAATAGATAAAATCTAGAAGCTTGGCAAATGCAGAAGTAAAAGAACAACCTATCCCAAAGCAGAAAAGGTCAGGACTGGCATATTGAAAAATGAAAGCAGCAAGCTATATGCATTCTGAATGTGCATCAGTATAACCGCAGGTATGTCCTTCTTGACAGAAAGCAGACAACAGCATGACGGCATTCAAGACAGTCTCTAGATTAGTAATCTTAGTTTGTATAGAATAATGTGAACATACTGGGGATAAATTAGTATTTTGTTGAATTTGTATCACACTGACCAATATATACCAAAATTGACTAGGACTGTTCTTTTCATTAGCAGGGAATGCTGCATGTAGCTCAAACACTTCTAAGCTAGTAACTTTATCTATGCTTTCTTTATCATACTATGAAAACAGTATAGTTGATAGTTGTGATATATGAAAAACTGAGACACTGAATGTATTGTAATATCAGAGTTGCCCTGTGGCAAGATAGGCAGCAATAAATTTGTATTTGTTTGTTTGTATATTAATAATACACATAAGAATAGTACTTAGACTTAGATACTGCTTCATAGTGCTTTACAGCTTTCTCTAAATAGTTTACAGAGTCAGCATATTACCCCCAACAATCTGGGTCCTCATTTTACCAACTTCGGAAGGACAGAAGGCTGAGTCAACCTTGAGGCAGTGAGAATCAAACTACGGACAGTCGGCAGAATTAGCCTGCAAAATTGCATCCTAACCACTGCACCACCACAACTCATTAAAGTAAAGATCATGAAATGAAATTAAAGAATGAAAAACAAATGTGTATCTGTGAAACTAAGAAAGGACATAATGGATGTGAATGAAGCTGCTCTGATCCTGTAGAGTGGAGTGGAATGGAATGGAATGACCAAAAGAGCCATTCAATTCCAACTTCTCTGTATCCCAGTCCTTGAGGAAGGAGATAGATTTTTACATCATTCCAGCATAAAAAGGTAGGAGAGTCTCTCTCTATCTTTCTCTCTTTCTTTCTCTCTCACTCTCTCTCTCTCTCTCTGTGTATGTATGTGGGTGGGTGGGTATGGGTGTGTTGAGAGAGAGAGAGACAGAGAGAGAGAGAAAAAAAGAAGGTGAAAGAGAAAGACAAAGAGAAAGAGAGATTGTGGTCAAAAATTATTAATATTAAAAGTTGGAAGTAAAAAATAAAAAAAAATGTCTTGAAAGTGGGTGAATAAGTTTAAAGTAGGGCTTCCAGGAGATGCATGCAATGAAAAATAAAAATGATGAAAAGATCTGAGATCAAAGAAAAGTAACATAATGCTGGGAGGAGTATTTAGAGATTTTTATAGGAATGATGGTGATGTTAGAGTGAAATTGAAAGAAATGCTTTTGCCATGAATGTACATGTACTTTTGTATGCAGATGTGAATGGCTGAGAACCTAAATAATTTGCAGGGAATTACATAATGCAGTAAGGGCTATAGATCTGAAAATTAATGTGTCAAAGATCAAAGTAGCTGTGTTTGGTAGTAAGAATGGAGAGAACAACAATAAGTAATACATGGCAAAAAAGAAAGGATAAAGATGCATTTGTGTGCCTTTCTAAAATGTTTATTAAAAATACAAAAACAGAAAAACTGTAAACCCTGAAAACGATGGTAGAAAGGAATGGATAAGGGTAAGGACTTTTGCAAAGAATGAATGTTAGTCATAATAAGTGAAAACAGCTGTGCAAATGAGTGCAAAATAGGAGCTTCAGCCTATTTTGTTACATGATAGTGAGAGCTGATATGACATCATAAAAGTAAGTTGAGTACAATAAGAATTGGGTACTTGAGCAGGGGATAATAAAACAAGAAGACATAGGGTTAAGAATGAATATGTATTGAATGACTGATACTGAATAGAAAAATGCACGACCAGTATGAAAAACCTTGATGGAGGGGGTACAGCAACACAGAAGGAATGAAAGAAATTATATGAAGAAGGAAGGAAGGAATTGAGAGGAAGGGGAAGACCAAAATTGAGTTCTGATGAAGCTGAAGAAATCCTTATAGAATGTAGAAAGGTGAGAAGTTTAAAGAATAAAAAAAATAGAGAGGTACATGGGATTGTTTAGCTGATCTCTTCCTTGAATTTACTTGGTTTCTATTGTTTACTCCATTCTGTGCCTGAAAAAAAGTTACTTATTCCAAAAAATAATAGTGTAATGGGTTTGTGAGTAGAACACTATATAATAACAAACTCAACACAAACTTATAAGTGACCGAACTTTAAACAAAGACCAATAAGGCCAATTTCATTATCATAGCATGCTGTCTGTAATTGAATGAAAAATTTATTTCATAAAGCATGCAAGTTTTAACAAAAAATCGAAGCTTACAAAATTCAACCTTATTTAAATGAGAGTGGTATATTTATTATATAAATATAATATCCTAATATTGTGAAAACACCTTGCTATATCTCATTTTTTTCATATACAGATCAATGCTGTAGTTTAAGTATAAATCTTTTCAGCACATATATTTTGTTATTAAATCAGTACTAGCTACCATGTTCCTTGAAAACTAAGTTAAAAATTGTAATTATTACCTTCAAAGATGTTAATAATTTGGGGCTAGAATATTTCAAAGTCATTTTCAAATATTCCATGCCTGACATTCAGGTGACTAAAACATTGGATTTTTCAAATAGTGGCATCATCCTGCCTTTTTTCTTTTTTAATGCCTTAGCATCCTATTGAGTCTTTTCTTTCTTACAAATGAGACATTTTCATACCTCTGATTTTCCATTTGAACTATTACATTTTGAATCCAGACTATGGTAGCTGAACCTTAGTTTAGTAACTGAAATAATGATGAAAATGAAAAAAAAATCAATATTAACTAACTTGGTGTAGATCCAATATACATTTAACTTTACACTTGTAAATCTATCCTGAAAGCTATATGGGGGCTGAAAACTTGAATAAATGATATTTTTATAAACGTTGTGCAGTGCTTACTTTAGAACATAAAACTAGTTTCTTAATTGCTAGTAACTCTCTGCTTTGTGTTCTATATGAAGAAAAGGAATCTTATCACCTGCTTTAATTAGGTTTCAAAAGAAAAGAACTACTGAAAAATCTCATGCAAAGTGAAGAAGGAAAAACAGAACTATCTAAATACATTTTACTTACCTCTGTAGCAAATTGCTGCAGTCCACCAATATTAATTGGTCCATCCTCAGTGGCATATAAATTGCATCCTCCCACACAAAGATCAGAAGTTGGACACACCATCCCACATGATAGTCCAAGTGGATTGTCAGAAAATATCATTTTGGCAGCTCCATAGTAATTCTGCAGGAACAGGGGGAATAAACCATTGCAATCTCATATTAGAGGAAATATAGAATGTTAGATAAGTTGTTTGCATCATTTTATCTCTATAACATGTGCTGTGTTAGCCATTTTTTTACAATAATATATGATTTTATCAAAAAAAGAACACATTACCTATTCTTACATATTTTTAAATCCTCTCTCAATCATGTCATCTTTTAAAGACAGAAATTTTCTTATTACCTGAGATGGATTTTATGCTTCTTCCCTATCTATTCATAGCAAAATTATCTCTATGTAGAAATAATACTGAATCTGTGAAAGCATCTAAAATGGCACCCTACAATCCTAAATCAATTGGCTAGATAAAATTGCAAGATAATAGTTTTGCTCATAACGTTAATCTCATCTAAAAGATCTATCAAGACACTTCCTCTCATTATTACTGATCACATATCCGTAAGCTTCACAACTGACCTTTGGCAAAGTAGACTTATTAATGTATAAAACAGACAATGTTGGTACATTACCAAAGATTCAGTCAGATCAGCTGTTGGAGAGACTAAGGGCAGCTTCATGCTGGTTTGCCTCACACCAAACACTTGACCATCTAATAAGTGTATTTTCTTTTGCATCAACAATTGAGTGTTGTATCTCCCTAATATATTATTTACAATATCTGAAAATACAGGTGAAACTTGAAAAATTAGAATATCGTGCAAAAGTTCATTTATTTCCATAATGCAACTTAAAAGGTGAAACTAATATATGAGATAGACTCATTACATGCAAAACAAGATAGTTCAAGCCATGATTTGTCATAATTGTGATGATTATGGCTTACAGCTCATGAAAACCCCAAATCCACAATCTCAGAAAATTAGAATCAATCAATAAAACAAGGATTGTACATAGAACAATATCGGACCTCTGAAAAGTATAAGCATGCATATGTATTCAGTACTTGGTTTGGGCCCCTTTTGCAGCAATTACTGCCTCAATGCGGCGTGGCATGAAAGCTATCAGCCTGTGGCACTGCTGAGGTGTTATGGAAGACCAGGATGCTTCAATAGCGGCCTTCAGCTCTTCTGCATTGTTTGGTCTCATGTCTCTCATCTTTCTCTTGGCAATGCCTCATAGATTCTCTATGGTGTTCAGGTCACGCGACTTTGCTGGCCAATCAAGCACAGTAATCCCACAGTCATTGAACCAGGTTTTGGTGCTTTTGGCAGTGTGGGCAGGTGCCAAGTCCTGCTGGAAAATGAAGTCAGCATCCCCATAAAGCTCATCTGCGGAAGGAAGCATGAAGTGCTCCAAAATCTCCTGGTAGACAGCTGCGTTGACCCTGGACTTAATGAAGCACAGTAGACCAACACCAGCAGATGACATGGCTCCCCAAATCAATACAGACTGTGGAAAGTTCACACTGGACTTCAAGCATCTTGCAGTATGTGCCTCTCCATTCTTCCTGCAGACTCTGGGTCCTTGGTTTCCAAATGAGATGCAAAAGTTGCTCTCATCAGAAAAGAGGACTTTGGACCACTGAGCAACAGACCAGGTCTGTTTTTCTTTAGCCCAGGTAAGATGATTCTGAAGTTTGTTGTTCAGGAGTGGCTTGACAAGAGGAATACGACATTTGAAGCCCATGTCCAGGATCCGTCTCTGTGTGGTGCCTCTTGATGCACTGACTCCAGCCTCAGTCCACTCCTTGTGAAGGTCCCCAACACTTTTGAATGGCCTTTTCCTGACAATCCTCTCCAGGCTGTGGTCATCCCTGCTGCTTGTGCACCTTTTTCTTCCACACTTTTCCCTTCCACATAACTTTCTATTAATGTGCTTTGATACAGCACTTTGAGAACATCCAACTTCTTTTGCAATTACCTTTTGAGGCCTTCCCTCCTTATGGAGGGTGTCAATGATGGTTTTCTACACAACTGTCAGGTCAGCAGTCTTTCCCATGATTGTGATTCCTACTGAACCAGACTGAGAGACCATTTAAAGGCTCAGGAACCCTTTGCAGGTGTTATGGCTTAATTAGCTGATTAGAGTGGGACACTTTGAGCCTAGAATATTGCACCTTTTCACAATATTCTAATTTTCTGAGATTGTGGATGTGGGGTTTTCATGAGCTGTAAGCCATAATCATTACAATTATGACAAATCACGGCTTGAACTATCTTGCTTTGCATGTAATGAGTCTATCTCATATATTAGGTTCACCTTTTAAGTTGCATTACGGAAATAAATGAACTTTTGCATGATATTCTAATTTTTCGAGTTTCACCTGTATATAGTGAGGAATTCCACACACACACATACCCCAAAAAATCTGCAGTTTGAAATGAAAGATATGCCAAATATTGCTCTTATTAGAGCAGTCTTTTCCAACACAGTATATTGGATTGATATGAAATCATAAGTCAAGAGTCCCTGTGCATCTGCAAGAGATCTAAGTCTGGCACACCTTGAATGCCTGTTTTATCTCCTACTCATTTCCCTTCATGGATAGTTGTTCAGATTCTTGTAGAGATCTTAAGCTTGCAATAAATCTTCATACTCATTTAAACTGCCTGAATCTCCTGATTTCCCCAGCGCTTCACAGGCCCTAGATTCTTTCTTCAGTTCTTCCGTCCTATGGCAGTTTCAACAGGAAGATCCTGGCTACAGTCAGAAGTTTAATCAGATTAAAATCCAGAAGAGTCTGGTTTAAAAATCATGAACAAGACAAGAAAACAAACCAGGCTGAAAAATACAGAAAATAGTCTCACTATCATAGAAACTACCAGATTAATTAGAAGTGGAAGCTTGCATGAAAACATACGAGATAACAAACCTTGTAATAAGGCAAGCTACAGTACATGCTGTATGACTAGTGCAATGAATGAGTATCATATGTTTGAGGAAAACATTTTGAATTCAGTAAGAAATCAATATTCCAAATTTATGGAAGAAAATAACTAGTTATCTATGATTATTTGAAGCAGCTGTACTTGCAGCTGGTCAACTACTGGAGACAAAGAAAGAGCCAGAAATACACATGCAGCCTTTACATTTTTATACTTCACGGATACATTCTATTCAATTGTCCACTCTCTCTTATGACAAATAGAAAATTGGAAGAAATTATTAAGCAGCTTTGACAAAATATTTGTTGAAAAGAAGCAATAAGTTGTTTTCAAAGCTTAGGGCACATTGATTAAAAAAGAAACAGATGGAGAGTGGGCTGGTTTTGTTCCATCATTCTTGCAAACTGCCTTACATTAACATTCTAGCTAATCTAGATAGTAACCATCAAGTTACATATTGTCACTTTAAAGGAAGCAATGCATGAAAATATAACTCAATTTATTTGTCAGAATGTTAGAGTCTTTTAGTGCATGATGAAAGTTGAAATATCAAACCAGATGTCTTTTACACTAAAGCAAAATTTAAAAAGGTATTTACTTATAAATGCCAAATCAGCCCATGCAAATGTGGAGTCATTTTAATGCATTGATAGAATGCTCTCAGCAACCTATTCAACAGGTGCTTATTTTTTCCTGTTAAAACCAATTAATTATCTAACAGTTAAAAGACAAATTTTCACATACTAATTTAGTTGTGTGGTGTCTTCATTAGAATTCTTCCATTATGTAAATTCAAATGTTGAATGTTTTGCTCTGTTACTGGATTATTATTGTGATTAAATTTATGCCAAGATGCATTATTCATTGCATTTAAACCTATTATGTACAGTTTACATGGACTATGTAACCACTGGGAAGTATGCATCATGAGCTACCATTTTATTAAAGAATAATATAGCAAACAAATTAAAGAAGAATACAGCAAGTGAATTCTGAACTGCATTGTGGTTGGTATATTTTAGCACTATTTTAAATTATTTCAGAGATCATGAAAACAATGGAAGATATTAATATTAATTAAAAGGCAAACTCTAAAGAACAGTATAAGAACTAACCAGTAGTCTTTATGCCTGTGACCCATATTTTTTGAGAAATATGATTCCTCATTTTTTTTAGCTTGTGTGAAATAATAGAATAACTTTTTTACAAGAACTGAAATTCATTACAACCGTATCTACCATGCACTTCCTTATTGTCTTATGCAACTGCACATATAAGCATATCAATAGGACTAATGAGACCAACAATCCAATGGGACTCGCCTTCTCCATTCATACCACAGAAAGGCACCTACTATGGACACCATCTGCTAAAGAATGGGTGGGATTGATTGATTGATTGATTGGACTTGTATGCCGCCCCATCTCCAAAGACTCGGGGCAGCTCACAACTAAAAACATACATTCATAATAAATAAATAGTTTAAAAAGAATTAAACCAAACCAAGCACAATATCAATATTAAAATTAAATAAAAAGACCACCACCACCCCCGAGAAGGTTATCATAGCCCAGCTTGGTCAAATAACCAGGTCTTCAGGTCGTGGCGGAAGGTGCGGAGGTCAGGGGCCAGACAGAGCCCCAGGGGAAGCTGGTTCCACAGGGTGGGAGCCGCCACAGAGTAGGCTCATCCCCAGGGGACCACCAGCCGACGGAACCCCGAGAAGCCCCTGCCTGTGTGCTCGCACAGGGCGGTTGGTACTCGATATCGGCAGGAGTCGCTCCCTTAAATATTCTGGACCCATGTCGTGTAGGACTTTGAATGTTAAAACTAGGAGAGAAGATCAAGGAGAGAAGCCTTTTCCTCTTTGACCCTCTTCCTGTGGAACACTCTAGCACTGGAAGTGAGAACTGCTCCCACCTTTTTGGCCTTCTCAAAAAGTATCACTATCTGGTCTTGCCAGTTGGCCTAGGGCCCTGCTGGGGGCACCCACCAATGGAGATGATTGATGAGGTAAGAAGATCTCACTCCAGTGCCATCTATTTTTATATAGTTTTTTTAATGAATTGTTTCTACGGTATATTTATCTTTTTTACTTTTTTCTAAGCCACGCATAGTCTGTCAGGGAGATGAGCAGCATATAAATTTAATGAGTAAATAATTTTTTTAAAAAATTTTTTAATTACATTTATATGCCCTTCTCCAAGACTCAGGCTGCTTACAATTTTTGGGATGCAACCCAGTGTGCTCAGCAATAGCCTTCATTCCATTGTATATGCCTGCTTATTACTAAGCGGCATTTTTACAAGGTCAGCTAATTGCCCCCAACAATCTTGGGTCCTCAATTTACCTACCCCGAGAGGATGGAAGGCTGAGTCAACCTTGAGCCTGGTGGGATTCGAGCCTACAGTAATTGTAGACAGCTGGATCTTAAGAGCAGGCATTTAACAGCCTGAGCTACCAAGGCTATGCATATGTTAGAGAGAAAGAGAATGCTAGTAGGGTGTAGTGTTAACGTGCTTGCTTAAAAGAGGGAGACCCAGATTCTAATCCTTCCATAGGCTTAAAGTTGGGTGACTTTGGGTCACTCATTCTACCTCAGCCATAAAGTGGGAAGTTGAAAAGCATCTATTTGTCAGAGTATATTCATGAACTGGAATACAGCATGGTAACAAGGTCAGCCAATGAATAGACATAGCAACTAAGTCAGCCAATGAGGACTGTTTGGAAACTGAAACTAGAAATAGCTTAGGCATGGCTCTTTATTAAGCTCTGCAGCTCTGTTAAACTCTGAGTCTGTCTGTTGAAAATGAAACTAACTTGCTTGCTTGCCTGCTGAACTAAAGTGAAACTGATGTCTGTTTCTGAGCTCCTGCTCTGCTCTGAACCTGTAACATGTCTGCTTCTGTTTGAGTTTGCTCCATGTTGGAGAAATATACAACTGGTATTATAAAATTTACTTCATATGTTTATAAAGAAGTTAAATGAAGCCTCAGTCATCTGTGTTTACTTTTCTGGCACTGCAATAACTCTGAACTATTCACTCCATTGTACAAGAAGGAATTGAGCTACAACCAGCTTCCTACCCAGCCCCTCTTTTCTTCCTCAATTTTAATTCCCTTTGCTTTGCTTCCTGTTAACAACTACAAAATTCTGAACTCTGTAAAAGACCAAGCAAGACATATTCTTATTTATTAAGAATTCAGTCAGCTGGCTTAGTGCAGGCACCACAGCCCTCTTAATACGGGCCAGGTTCTCCAAAGAAGATTTAACTGAAGTAAGCAGCAGGATTCCAAGCCTGTACCTGCAAGATAGGACCAAAAATGAATTACAATTATTCAAACAGGTCCACTTCTTACCATTATTCATGAATGAAAGGAGCCTTAGATATTAGAATGCTTTGTAAATGTTTTTAATTTAACAGATGCCTGTTCATGCTTTGTTTACAAATGCCTTCTGTTGGGCAATTCCACAGCAAAACATGCATCTAAGTGGACAGGATGTTTCGTGCTTCCCTTTATCAAAATGTCAATAAGTACTGCATTGGTAACCAAAAGAATAGAAGCCAGTCTTAAACAGACATCAATAATTGGTAGCAGACAGAGGCAGATCTTTGCATGTATCACTTGGAAGCATTACATAATATGCATGTAAATGAGAATGTTTTTACTTGGAAAAACCTATTAAAAGATGTTGGATCAATAACTGTTAGACCAGAAGAAATTACATTTTCTATCAGGAAATGTTCCTAACATTTAGATTTTCCTCTGGTTCCGGCGCATATTACGTATGCACCCAACAGAGATTTTGTGATCAGTAGGTTTTTTTTCAAATACATAATACATTCTCCCCCAATATAATGCCTTCTAGACTTCATCACTATGTGTTCTACATAATTAGGATAGAAGGAATGCCTATCATTATCCATCAATGAGCCCAAAGCAGTCTTTTCATAAAAGTAAATCCATCTAATTTTAATGAAATTTTCTTTCTAAGGCAGTATACATAAACACAATAAGAGAAGGTGCTGGAAATAAATGTCTTCAAAATAGTCCCCAATTCTACTCTCCGTCCCTACTTTTTACTGCAAACAAAGGAGCATATTTTATTCCTTCCTCATATACACTTGCTGGTTTAATCCAGGAAAGATGAAAGATTTTAATCCACACAAAGATCAAAGATTTAATCACAAAAAAGCTCAAAATCATTGTCCTGGCAAAGTCTTCTCTCTAAGAAGGTCCAGACAACACTGAATAAAGTGTGCTGATATCAAGCAGCTTCCTATTTTGGAGCACCCAGTTGCCGAGTTTTTTTTCCCTACATTATCATTTTTAGACTTGGAAGGAGAAATTAAAATAATCACATGGCTCATAAAACTATAAACTGAGTTAACAAATGGCAGATTTTCACAGGTTGTCATTAAAGAGGGAAGAACAGTGAATGATATCCAAACCTAAGATTATGTTCTACTCATTAACAAGTCAATATATAACATCTGGATTCCATGATAAAAAGCATCCAGAAAAGAGACCTAAAACAAGATGGATTGACAACATCAGGAAGTATTGCAGGCCCCACTGGCAAAAGAAAGCTCAAGACCGTACTGGTTGGAAACATGCAGAAGAGGCCTTCACTCTGCAGTGGGTAGACAATGGCGATGATGACGATGATATAAAATTAACTTTAAATTCATAAAGAACCTTGGCTAGTTTCTAACCAATACACTGTGATCCCAGATATAAACATCAAGTTAAACTACCTCTGTCTTATTTACCATTTAAAGAGAGAAGCAAAGAAGTAATGAACCACGCTGGCTTAAATTACAGTTTAATAAACTAGAATGTGCGGCTCGTTGTTTGAAAAGATGGCTTAACGAAATATTGATAGGCACAATATTCAAACACAAATGTCACTGTATTCAGTGCAGTTTCCTTTTAAGTTAGAAGGCAAGGCTATGGCAATGCCGTTATTCCAAAATAGGGATGGGAAAAACTGTGTTTTGGCTTCTATAACTTTCAAATTTATAAAAGCATAAATTTGTTCTATTACAGTCATATATCTCTTTTTAAAAACACCTGACAAACTCTGCATAATGTGTTGGGAATAAAAAAGAAATCATGTATTTTACCTGTATTAGCATTTAATGTCAAGTACACTTTATATGTACTTAAATTATATATAGTTTTCTTTTCATGCTTTTCAGTGCATTTTAATCATACAATTCGATTGAATTGGACCAAACTATTTTAAAGTGCAAACCAAATTAATTCTCCACCATTATTACTAAAAAAGCCTCCACTGAATTTAGCTAAAGTCATTTGCAGATAACTAGGTATGAGATCACTGCAGGCAGGGCAGTACTGCTGACAAAAAAACTACATGGAAATGGCTATCTGAAGGCTAGAGCAAACGGCCAAGGACCGGACCAGACTGCTGTATAATAATGTACAAGTGCCAATTATTTCTGTGGTTTTAGTCCTTAAGACCTAAAGATCTGAAAAAAGACATATAGGATTTGAATTTGGGGACTGCCATTGATGGAAGCTGAATCCGGTTTTCAGGAGCCATTTTCTTCATTAAAGCTTTTGCTAGTACCTTATCAGAGCTGTATTATATTCTTAAATCTCTGCCCTGCCGGCATTTTAGTTCTATTACTGGCCTGTATAAAGTCTGACATGTTGAAATGTTTGGACAGATTTTGGTGTCAGATAATGAGCCTAGACTAGAAAGCACTCTTCTAGTGTCTATAGAACAACGCTAAGCACTCACAAGCAGATTTGGAAGAGATGACACATGGCTACCATAAGCTTCAAGGAAAGTTGTTTTAGAATGGGAGAGCCTGAACCAAGGAAAACATAAAATACAAGAGCCTAAATTGAATATTTTAGGTATACAAGAACTTAGGGCAGGAATATGATACATTAAATTAGACAATTACATAATTTTAAAAAGGAGATTATGCTGCTTAATAATTTTATTGAAGACTACAGTATACAGGTAAAACTAATACAATTCACATGGTATAAAAAATATTTTAAAAAAATAAAAATGTAAAAGTGCAGGAAAAGAAAAAAGAAGGAAAAGGGGGTGTGAATAGAAAGGAAAAAAAGAAGTGTTCTGTTTTCTTGGTCTCAAGAATAGTTAAAGATGGACAATGTGCTATAATAATAAAAAAATTAATCATAGCGAAGAAAAATTATATCAGATCATGAACTATAAGGTTATTTCCATGACAACAAATATAAGATAGTTAAAGCTATGGTTTTCCAGTGATAATGTAAACTTGTGCAAGCTGGATGATGAGAAACAGTGAGCAACAAAAGATAGATACTGTTGAATTATGGATTAATATAATCATCATCATCATCATCCTGCATCAAATAAAAACTACTCCCTCAAGGCAATGATCTGAAAGCAAACACTCACTTAGTTGATTTTACTTTACTTTATTGTCATTGCACCTCGTACAATGAAATTAAGTACTATCTTCAGTGTACGCTATAACTAGAAAAATAAAACACAAATACACATCCACCACATTCTATATAATTGAATTAAAAACCCAATATTGCATTAATATTGCACTATACAGTAGAATTCAATATAGTTACTGCCCTGTGATAGAAGCTGTTTTTCAGCCTATTTGTCCTTGTTTTTATTTTTACCGTCTGCCAGATAGTAATAGTTCAAAAAAAGGATGCCCAGCATGAGATGGATCTTTAAGACTGTTTTGAACTTCCTTAAGGCAGCGGGAGCTATAAAGCTCCTCCAAAGAGGAGAGAGGGCAACCAATGATCTTCTGGGCAATGATGTTAAACCTATGGAGTGTTGTCCTATCTGCCACTGTGCAATTGGCAAACCATACAGAGGTGCAGTCAGTGGTGGGATTCAAAAATTTTTACTACCAGTTCTGTGGGCGTGGCTTATTTGGTAGGTGTGGCTTGGGGGTCATGTGACTGGGTGGATGCAGCTTGGTGGTCATGTGACTGGGTGGGCATGCTTGGCCGTGTGATTGGGTGGGCGTGGCCAACTCAATGTCACTCACGTCAAAGGGTGCCTCGCCTGGCCCCTCCCCTCCCAGCCATTCCTTGCCACATCCAGCCTCAACATATCTATAGTTCTGTAAAAATGTTATTCACCTTTCTTTGACTTTATTATCTACATACTATAGATGTACTTTCATGGATCACTGAAAGGAGGAAATGGCTCACATGCTTTGCCCAAGAGGGTGATAGGCAACAGGCTTTTAAGGGCTGCCACAAAGAAGTGGGGGCAATATATTTTCCAAAGAAGCAGAATGCAAACAAGAAGCAATGGATGTAAACTGAACAAAGATAGAAGTAACCTAAAACTAAGGAAAAACTTCCTGACAGTGAGAACAAGTAACCAGTGGACCTACTTGTCTCCAGAAATTCTGGGTGCTCAATCACTGGAAGTTTTTCAGAAAAGACTGGACAGCCATTTCTCTGAAATGGTATAGGGTTCCCCCAAGGTCCCTCTAAGTGTTATTCTGTTATTCTGACACTTTCCCAGGATCTCTACTCAAATTTATTTCATAATTTCACACATAAAATAGCCATTTGTGTAATACAACCTGCATATTGTTCAAAACAGTAATTATTATGGCAGATGTTTGACAGCAAGCCTAAGTCAAAGATCATAAGAGTGCTTCTTTCTCTGTATGTATACAAAATATCACATACCAGGAATAGCATATTATGGTGGACTTATACAACCTGATGTACAAAATAAACACACACATATTTATGCTCTGGACTAGACATTGATGTAAATCCCTGAAAAATATGTGGTAGCCCTGGGCAAAAAAAAAGCAGTAACATCACTCTAGATGTAGTGTAGGGACAGTGTAAAATATTAATACATGATAAATAATGAAACAATTAAACATAATTCACAGAGTTTTCTCTCCCTTCCTATTTCTTTTTCTTTCTTTTTCTTTCTCTCTTTCTTTCTGATCTTTCTTTTTCTTTCTCTCCCTCTCCCTCCCTTTCTCTCTGTGTGTGTCTGTCTCTCTCTCTCACACACACACACACACACACACACCCCTGGTCTGGGACGATCTCCAATCAGCAGCGGGCAGGAGAAAAGGAAGAAAATGGGTAGTGCCCCCACCATTCCAGCCCTCTCACACACACAGACACACACACACACACACACACACCTGGTCTGGGACAAACTCCAGTCAGCAGCAGGCGGGGGAAAAGAAAACAGGCGGCATCCCCCCACTCCAGCCCTCTCTCTCTCTCACGCATGCACACACACACACACACACACACCTGGTCTGACTGGGACAAAATGATCCGGCGAGCTCCAGAGCAGTGGGTGGCACGAGAAGGCAGAAAGCAGGCGGTGGGGGTGGCGGTGGAGGGCAGTGGCTGCGCCTGCCTTCCTTTCCCCCGGGGAGAAGGATGACATGGGCAATGGAGGCCGGACATGCTGCGCTCATGTCTTTCTTCCTTTCCTCTGGGGAGAAGGAAGAAGAGGGCAACGGAGGCCAGGGCATGTTGCGCCTGTGCTTTTCTTCCTTTCCCCGGGAGGAGGACATGGGTGGTGGCAGTCCCGGGGATGAAAGGAAATAAGTGAACGTCCACAGTGGTGGTATTCCAGCAGGGCGGGGTGGGCAGAAGTACAGGGGCTGCTGCACATGGGCACCTCTGCCGACCCTCTCAGCCCCAGCACAGTGGAGATGCCCCCCAAGGACTGCCCACCCGCCCACCCGCTGGCCTGGCCAGGCTGGAAGTGGTGCGTCCCCTAAGAGAAAGAAAAAGCGATGCTGCTGCTTTGGCCTGTTGCCCGTGTCCTCCTTCTCCCAGGGGGAAACGAAGAAACGCATGGCCACAGCAAATTGCACACAACATGTGCAGCCCGGGACATCTGCCCTCCCGGTTCTGCCAGATGAGCCCAGGGATGGGAGGGAACAGCTAGCTAGGCCGCGCCAGCAACAAAGCAAGCCAAGCGAGCCCGGGAATGGTGGTGGGGCCCTTGACAAGCTCAGGGGACGGTAGGGGAGGGGAAGGCAAGCTCTGGGGATGCTGAGGGGGGGACTAGCGACTTGCAAGCTTACCTTTGAGCAGGAAGATCAGAGCTGCATAGGGCCAGGCACCATGTGGGAAGGCAGGTTAAGCCACTAGGATCCAGTGTGGAGTGAGGAGTGACTGGGCAGGGCGAGCGTTGGGAGGGACAAGTGAGCAAGCTGCAACCGGGAACCGGTTTGGGGGCATGGCCATCCAGAAGTCACTACCTGTTTGGTGACCCACACCAAATTATTGCTACCGGTTCTTCCGATCTGGTGCAAACCGGCTGAATACCACCTCTGGGTGCAGTAAGTTAAGATACTCTCTATGTGTAGCAGTAGAAGGTCACCAGAAGTTTTTCATTCAGTTGTTGTTTTCTGAGAAGTCTCAGGTAGTATAATCTCTGCTGGGACCTTTTGACCAGTGCTGCAATGTGAGTGCTCCAGGTCAGGTCCTCTTTTATGATAACACCCAGAAACATAAAACTGTCCACTTGCTCCACTCGGTCTCCATTGATAAGCAAGGGCTGGATGTCTGATCTATTCCTTCTATAGTTCACTATAAGCTCCTTGGTCTTATTAGTGTTAAGGACCAACTTACTGTCTCCACACCACGAAAGCGACCGGTCCACCTCATCTTGGTAGGTAGACTCAACCACCCCCAAGATGAGTCCCACCACTGTTGTATCATCTGCAAATTTAGTAAGAGGATTACTAGTGTGAGTGGGAATGTAGTCATGCACATAAAGAGTATAGAGTAAGGGACTCAACACGCAACCCTGAGGTGTATCTGTGTTAAGGATAAGGGCTGAAGATATATAATTACCTAATCTGACCCCCTGAGAGTGGCCAGACAAGACATCCATAATCCAAAGGCAGATTGAATAAGAAAGTCCAAGATCCATAACATTAGTCTATGTGGAAGTATGGCATTAAATGCAGAGCTAAAATCTACAAAAAGCATCCTCACATAGCACCCCCAAGCTGTTCCAAATGAGTCAGAGTAGTGTGAAGAGTGATGGCTATAGCATCCTCTGTAGATCTATTTCTTCTGTATGCAAACTGGTGTTTATCAAATGTATGTGGAAGACCAGAAGTTGCAATTAGATTATGCACTGGAAGAAATGACTACCATTGAGGCAACTAGAAGATAAAGTAATGGATGGAGTGGATGGATGGATGTATAGACTAAAAGGAAATGCAAAATTATTCTTGGAACAAGTCCAACCAGTCCATGGCTGGGGACAACTTGAGGTGACAAGCATTTGTCTTTGAGGACACCAGGAGACTGCATTAATCTAATTAATTAATTAACTAACCAGAGTTAGGAAGATGATGAATGAATTATGAGCCGTGGTGGCACAGTGGTCAGAATCCAGTACTGCAGGCTACTTCTGCTGACTGCTAGCTGCCAGTAATTTGGCAGTTCAAATCTTACTGGCTCAAGGCTGACTCAGCCTTCCATCCTTCCAAGGTCGGTAAAACGAGGATCCAGATTGTTGGGGGCAATATGCTGGTTCTGTAAACCACTTAAGGAGGGCTGTGAAGCACTGTGAAGCAATGTATAAGTCTAAGTGCTCTTGCTCTTGCTATTAAATTTGGAAATTAAAAATCATGAGTTTTTAAAGATTATTTTAGATAGCATGCTGCTAGTAGTGTGCTTCTTGACAATAGAGGAAGAGGAAGAACAAATGAACGAAGACTATGACAGGCTATCAATATGTATTTTATTTTAGCCATTGATCTTTACATCACATCGTTTGACTTGTGTCATCAAAACAGTGCTATAGTTTTACACAGCTAAAGAAAAAGAACCATATGCTGGTTCTTATAATGTCATTTAGTCTTTGTCATCTAGAATGTGAGATATTCTTTCATTGAAGCAGTGTCATAGAGACAGTCTATTCTACATAATTACACTATGGCAACCGAAACCAGCTGTCAGCCATCCTAGTACATTAAGTACTGATAGACATCTTAAGAAAAGTCAGTATTTCAAATACATTAACAACATCCTTACTTTTCTCTTGAATGCATTTGTACTTAGTGACCTGGAAAAAGATCAAGATGAGCAGGGAGGAAAAAACCCTCAATAAAACTCAACTTAAAAAAAATCCCATGCCTAAGAAATCCTACTAGAAAGGTTAATTAAAATGCATATTTCTATGTAATTATAACCCAGTGCATAGTAGCTGTAAGTTTTTTCTTTTAAAAAAAATCAGCTCTTCGTGTTAATGATTCCATGTATCATTTTGCTTCTGAACTCTGGCAGGTGATTTTTGGCAACAATTTTTAGTGGCATGTAGGTGACATCTACCCTGCCTCTAAAATTAAAGACATTTTCTTGAAGCCCTACTTATTAAAATTAAATGTAGCAGTTTTAAATGGCATGCATGAGCGCGCATGGCTTGTGCAAATGAGTACAGACTTCCACACACAGTCTCCAATTTGCATGCACAATTTGAGCTGTCATTTTGAGACCAGGCCCTCTTGTGTCTAACGTCTATGTTTCATTACATTTTAAATCTTAAATGATAGAATTAAACACAAAACAGAGGGAAGGGGAAGAGAGAAGGAAGCACTGTAATAAATAAAAAGAGAGACAAAGAGAGCATGAAGGAGGGAATGAAATAAAAAGTTGGCATAACTGGGAGCCACAGTAGCATTTTCCAACCTGATGCCCCAGATTATTTTTGGACTACAAGTCCCACCTTCCTCAGCCACAGAGTCAGTAGCTGCCATAGTTACATAGATGGGAAGTGTAATCTGGGAGATTCTGAAATGGGAATCAGATAAATAACAATGGTGGATAGGTGAAGGAAAGAAACAATAATGAAATTTGCTGGAAGTGAAAGAAAAAGGATGAAGAAAATTAAAATCTATCCATTCAAGAGTAATGAACAAATCATGACCTACTAAAATATGCAGATTTTTAAGTCGGACAGAAATCTTTTCATGACAGATGTTAAGCAAAAAAAAAAGATAGGAGGGAAAAGAACTATGTATAAGGTTGAAAGAACTAAGTGTACAGTTTCCACCTGTCTTAAAATGATAAACAAGATCCATTTGTCAGACTTTATGCCAAAATTACCATATACTTTCTATGGGTAAGGGCCAAATTAAATAAAACCCTAAGTGTATTTTCCGTAAAGAACTCTGTCAATTTATTGTTCTCTTCTGCTTAGTCCATCTTATCTTCTTTCATCCTAATTAACGTTCAGAGTTTGTCACATGTTTATTTATAATGTTTAATTGAGGAGCCCAAATTTATCCAGCACTGACACAAAGTGCAAATTATGTCAGTGTCTTAACTACATCAGCTTCACAGCAAAAGTCCAATGACAATTATGAAAATTTCATTTCTCACAAATCATTTACTTTAAATATTAGTTATATAATATATAGCTTTTATAAAAGACTGGAAACCCCTAAGAACTTTTTGCTGAAATCAGAAAAAAAATGATTTGCTGATTTAAAAGGGTTGAATGAGACAGAAGACAATGTAATGTAATTTTAAAGAGGGAGAAAGAAGTTGGTTTGTAACTCTAAAGATCTGTAGTTGTTTTTTAATTTTATTTTTTTCTTTTTCAATCTGTGTTGTCCTTTGCACTTTTATCTTTTTTTGAGATAGCTTCATATATTTTCATGTTTATCTTTTACATGTAAAAATCTTTAATAAGCATATTAATAAACAATTTAGACACATAGTTATACAGTATAAACAGAGACAGAATACAAATTACATGTTGGACTGTAGAGACATGCTTCTCAGAAGAAAATATACTTGGAAATACATATGATTAATCTTACAAAAAGTACTTTTAGGATATTTTTTAATTAAGCTTGAAAGTTTCATTTCAGATAAATGGGATTTTTTTCTGTTTGGTTGTAATAAGGATGTCATATGTCTACAAATCTTGCCAGCTCTATAGTATACATTAGTTGAACAATAATTCTGGTCTATAGTAAAACAAGTAGAAATAATTGTAATCTATTATGTTTGTAATAGCAATAGCACTTAGATTTATATACCACTTTATAGTGCTTTACAGCCCTCTCTAAGTGATTTACAGAGTCAGCATATTGCCCGCAACAATTTGGGTCCTCATTTTACCCACCTCGGAAGGATGGAAGGCTGAGACAACCTTGAGCCTGGTGGGATTTGAACTGCCAAATTGTAGGCAGCTGGATTTGTTCAGCTTTTGCTAACTAACTTAGTTAATTTTGATTATCATGATCTGCAAAATCCAGAGGGAGCACAAATTCACTGTTTGGGAATTTTTGAGATGATTCTTTCATATCCAGACATTTGAACAGACATGGTTAGGATTTCAGGTTGAGTAGATTTATTGCAAAAGAGATTACATGTTGCACTATAGTTTAAGGCAGGGTGTCAAACACACATCGTCATGGTGGTGTCATGTGACATATTGGGACTTTTTTCCCCTTTGCTAAACTGGGTGTGGGTGTGGCCAGCGCGTGATGCATCTGGTCTGTGGGTCAGGAGTTTGACAGCCCTGGTCTAAGGGGACAGAGAAGAGCACTGCCTAATTATTATACCACTTAACCATTATTTATTATTTTCAAATTGTAGAAGAATAACTATGATGGGTGATGTACGTGGGCATAAAGGCTTGCAAAAACCTGAAAAAGAACAAAACTGATCATCCATGGGAAAATTCATTTAATACAAATAAAATGCCATGGATGGTGGCTTCTTTGTACACTCAGGTTCACCATTCACAAAATAACTGAAAACTCCGCAAATGAGGAACCCAGCAAATATTTTTAAAAGAAATATCAAAATAGGAAAGCTGGATATTTTGCCAATGACAAGAAAGGTCCTTCTTTTGATATAATCTGCTTTTCAGGTGGAATCCAATATTGTTTTTCTTTTGGCAGAAATATTTCTCAGTAGAAGCAAGATGATTTTTCCCTTCCTACCGTCTCTCCAGCCTCTCATATTCTCTCTGCAACCAATTTTGGGGAAATGCAGGATCTGCAAAACCCTATTTATGCTGGTTTCTACCTTTCTTCTTTCCTTTTTCCCCATGTCCAGAAACCTCAGAATTCAAATTTAGTTGTAAAGCAAGACTACCATCATAGGTATCATATTCCTGCAATTGAAGATAGATAGGGACAACTATTATGAATATGGGCAGAAAGAAAAAGGGAAAAAAGAGGGAGGGAGAGAGAGAGAGAATTTAAAGACAGTTGAGAGTCTGTAAGAATTAAAACTCTGTTGTATATTAATAATAGTGTAATAACAATAGTAATATAATATTAATAGAATTTGTTCAATATAGCATAGAAGTACAGGTAATAGTATATACTGTAGATTAATAATTGTAATATGTGGGCTTCTATTCATTTCAGCAACTTAAGAAAGAGTCTTTTTTTAAAAAAAAAAAGCAACTGAAAAAAGCAATGGCAACTGAATATCAGGATTGATGCACCCTTAGATATGATAATATTAGCCTCTGGCATGTTAAGGGCAAGTCCTATTAATACAAATGAGAAATAAACAAGAAAATGCCATGCATTCTTTCATGTGTTTTTCCTTCTTTTACAGCAGAGCAAACATTTGCTTTTTAACAAGATTTGTCTTGGTGAAAGCATGAATAAATTACGATCCCTTCAAGCTTCTCAGAAAAATCTTTTATACACATCTGATCTTTAGTAGCAAATGATCTGTACTGGGGCACACTCTATGTTTGTTGTCTTTCTCCTCTCCCTAGCTTGCCCGCCGCCCAAAGCACTAGGCACAGGATGAGGCATCTAAAGTATGTTTCATCTGTTGAGATAGAGTTCAACTGTGTGAACTTGACTATGCAGACACCCCTCCTGCTTCCCCCCCCCCCTCGAAAGACACACCAATGGAGTCTTCACCCTTTAGAGGCAGAGATGTAATCCTCTTTCATGAAAAGGAATGAAAGTAAGTTTTGGCCTGAACTGTACAGAATCGCACTAATTTACAATAGAGTGGCATCTTTTTCTCAAAGAGTTTCAAGGCATGAATCACGGAGACTGGCAATTCAATTACCCTCTCCACTTAGAAAAGTATTCTCCCCTTTCTTGCCAAGTTGAAATCTACAGGAAATGTGATGTAGAAGAGACTACATTGTGCACGCCCGGCAAATATCTGAAACGCCTCAGGCTTTAGAGAACAAGAATCCCTGACCTTTTATGATTGCTACAGTAGTTTTCCAGCAAAACACACTCCATACAATAAAGCTCTTAAATACCTGACAAAAGAATGCATTTGCTATATATTCTGGCAAAAGAAGGGGGGAGTCTGTTATAATGAAAGCCGCTTAAATGAATACCTGAGAATTCTACCAACTCTTTATTATTTCACGGGCGACCCTGTTTAGGAAGAAATGATAAAGCCACTAACATGCAGTAGGAATCTGAGCACTGCACTTCCTCATACCTCGCTCATCTCCCACATCCACGTATGTTTTTTAAAACTGTGGATCCTTTCTGGACAGTTAATACATACAGGGGAAGCAGAGGTGGTATTCAGCAGGTTCTGACCAGTTCTGGAGAACCGGTAGCGGAAATTTTGAGTAGTTTGGAGAACCAGCAAATACCACCTTTGACTGCCTGCCCCCCCATCTATTCTCTGCCTCATGAGTCTCCGCTGATCGGCTGGGTCTTCTTTTGTTGTCCTGCACAGGAGAACAGAGCCGGAAAGCAGGTTAGTGGGGTGGAGAGGGTATGTGGATTCTGCAATATCCTTCCCTTGCCACGCCCACCAAGCCACGCCCACAGAAGCAGTAGTAGGAACATGTTGAATCCCACCATTGAGGGGAAGCACCATGTTATATTCTGCCCCATCCATGTCATTGCTGTTCTCTCATCTCAAAACACTGGACCAAGCTCTGAAATCGTCTAGTCACTCAGGATGTGAGCGGGAACAAGGTTGCTAATTAATACTTCCATGGCATTGTGCTAATATAAAATTATATATAGGGATATAAATTAAACAAACAAATAAATAAATAAATAAGCAACAAACCAAACAGCTTGTGTACCTATAAGACAAACAGCATCATTACTGCAAAAGCTCCCATCAGATGTGTTATGGTCTGGAGTTAAAATGCACTATATACCAGAAAACAAGGACTCTGGAGAATTTACTCATAAATCAAAAACCATTAATATTAAAATTTAAGGCAATTTCTCATTTTCCAAAGTAAAAGCAATACATTACATACCCTCCTGTATTGTGCTGTCTTAAAATTGAGTCTCTGTGAATCCACAAAGAATTCTTTGTATATACAATTCTACAACTCCCCTGTATGTTATAAATCAAAGAGGTACATTCTCTCGATCCACACTCTTCTCTCAGTTGATTGAACTGATGTGTTAAAATTTCTTTTTTAAAAAAAAAAATAATATCGTCAAATCTACTAGAAGAGCAGGAACTGATTTGGTACAATATTCTTGAATATATAAATGTTTAAGGCACAAATTATACTCCAGGTTTGAAAGATCTGGTACTGAATCTTCAGCTACCATTTTTTGTTCTAAAGGCAACCATGGAAAGAAGTACAGGTAGTCATCACTTAACAACTGGTTACTTAGCAACCACTCACCAAAAGCTACCTAGGAACCCTATTCTGGTCACATGATCATTTATTGGGCACTTGGCAACCAACTTACCTTTACAGACAGTTGCACCATTCCAGTCATGTGAGCACAATTTATGATTTTTTTAGTCAGTTTTCAGCTTTTTTGGTCCGTTTTTGGCAACAAAAAAAAAGCAATCATAAGAATACATTGATCTGATTTACAATGATCCTGTTCACCTAACGATGACCACCACCACAAAAAAAAGAGCATAACACTGGGCTTGGTTACATGGGTACCTTGACTTATGACCGTCATAACTTATGATTTTTTTATTTTTTTATTTTAAATTACATTTATATGCCGCCCTTCTCCGGAGACTCAGGGCAGCTTACAATTTTTGGGATGCAACCCAGTGTGCTCAGCAATAGCCTTCATTCCATTGTATATGCCTGCTTATTACTAAGCGGCATTTTTACAAGGTCAGCTAATTGCCCCCAACAATCTTGGGTCCTCAATTTACCTACCCCGAGAGGATGGAAGGCTGAGTCAACCTTGAGCCTGGTGGGATTCGAGCCTACAGCAGTTGTAGGCAGCTGGAACTTAAGTGCAGGCAATTAACAGCCTGAGCCACCAATGGAGCTTGGAAATTCCAAGCTCCATTATGGTTGTAAGTTGAGGACTAACTGTAATTTAGAACAAGATCATAGCATTGGCTGCTATCTTCTCATGATCATACCAAGATCCAAGCTTCAGTCTTAGAGGCATTATTATCTTTCCCCATCTACTTACTAAGTGTAGAGTATGAATCCAAAGGTTAGGGAATGCCTTGCTCTATCAGAGAAAATTAACATCTGGATCCCTCAAACTGTGATGGCACCAACATGATGTCCTGCATTCAGTAATATCATGCAAGTGCTGCCATTACATACTTGCATCTCAACATCTAATGAAAGTATGTAAGTCAAAAGATTCATATAACGATGTTGTCATTATTTTAATCATCTGTTCTTCTTGGCTACCCTTAGTTGCTCATAGTACCAGGAGAATTCTAAGTTGTATACTGATTTAAAGGCTGCAGTAGGACCGTAGTGACCCAGTTCTTGCTTATACTGATTTGTGGAAATTTATCAATATCTTTGAACCTGGCTTTGTACATTATCTTTTTATGTGAATAACACAGAGAATAACAATGGAGAAAGGAATAGAACATGCACTTTAAGCTCATAAAATAAAGGTAATCAGAAATCTAACAAAAACATATACCATAAATGAACATAATCTGGAGAGACAGAAAACCAGGATTTAATGGAAATTTTCTCTAAACTTTAAAAAGCCTCTCCTACATGTTTTATGAGTTGACACATATATCCTACTAGTTAATTCCAATTGACTCAAAGAAGAAGAGAAGTTATTACAGGTTCTGAACATCTGGGATCCAATTCTTAAAGGGTAAACATCCAAAATTGAAAAGAGCTATAAAGATTATAGTTTGGCATGGCATACAATCAAGGTTAAAACCAGGTGCCATTCAATATTCTCTGTATTAGTTTCACTCCATCCATATACTGTAACTGAAATTGATGCTGCTTACTACCACTTAGTGTCTAACTGTCCCATTCTTAAAAACATCTTCCTATATAGTGAATTTATAGTACATGTACAATAGATAGTAAGTACAGTACAATATGTCTATGTATGTGCATGTGTACAGACACATACGCAAAGAGGTATATATACATGTGCGCACACGCATACACACATACAAACACAATATCAGTTAAGATATATTAAAACCAAAAGCCACAAAAAGATATTTGAGAGTCAATGTATATACTAACTATGTATTTAGCATACAGTATCTCCACAGGAAAGTAGCAAGAATAATTATGCAATTAAGAAAAGTCTGCTAAATTTTGTAATAGCTGCTCCAAACATTATTTCATTAAGCTACACACAAAGATAAGGACTGTAATTCAATCATACAAAACAACTGTGGCAACTGAAGCTTTTGGCTTTCATTTTTTTTCTTCCTGCCTTCCTTTTTCCTCTGTCTTTTTTTTTACCTTGTTTGCAATACTTGTGATAAATGACTTGATGTCTAGATTAGTTGGGCAGCTCTTCTGACAGGGGGCATCTGCACACTTTAAGCACCTGGGGAGGAAAGTAAATGAGTTAGAGTGACTTAGAGCACAAAGCACTGCCAACAACATACAATTTTTCCATGTACCTGACAGAAGCTAATCAATCTAAAAATTAATAATACTCTACTGTTCGGGCAGAAACTCAAAAAGGTTCCCATGAGTAAGTGCTATTATCCCCATGTCACAGACAGGTAAACCAAGGCAGCTGATCCCAGATCATTCAAATCTTGAAAGTGAAAAGCAAGCCACCCATAAAATACAATTCCCCAGTGCATGTATTTGTTATGACATGCATTATGTGATGACACTCTTCTGCAAAGTCTTTATTTCAAATAGGCAAAAGCAACATATAGCACTAAGCCAGCAGATTTTAAGTCACTGCATTCCCTACCCAGCTTGCAGAGTCCTGATGAGTCTTTGATTTTTGTATTTTTTATCACCCAATACAGTATTAAACATTCTTGAGCATATTCCATCAAAACAATAAAAACACAATAGAACCAAAATAAAATACCAATAGAGGAAGGCAGAGTAAATCTAATATTAACACAGAGGACAAGATATACTGATTTCAGAATTATTAATTCTATTCTGGACATTTCCACAGAATAAATCTTTCATAAATATTAGCATTCTGCCTAATACTTGTTTGAAAAACTGATAAAGAGCAACAAAAAATCAATATACTAATTTGTGTTTAAACATAACACTAATCTATATCATACATGTGGTCCTCACAATCACAATTTAGACTAGAATTTCTGTTTTTCAGTGAAGCAATTGTTGAGACACCCAATTTTACAACCTGTTTAGCCACAGTTGATAAGTGAATCACTGCAGTTGTGAATCATGTGTTCAAATCCAGTTTTCCCCATTGACTTTGCTTTCCGGAAGCTGGCTGGAAAGGTTGTGAATGGCAATTGTATGAGCCCAGGATGCTGCAACCATTGTAAATACCTGCTGGATTCCTGGCAACCAAATTTTGATCACATGACCATGGGGATGCTGTGTTGGTTGTAAATACGAGGAACATTTTTCAGTGCTGTTGTAATACTGAATGGTCACTAAATGAATGACTGTAAATCAAGGACTACCTATACCGCCATTTGAACAAGCTCTGACCTTACAGTGATCCTCTTCTCAAGTGGGTGCTTTACTAGTATGTGCAAATAAATCAATTTCAGGCTATGGTTTACAATCTGGATATATTTGGATAATCTACAGTTATGTTAAATTATGGCTTAACTTGCAATCAAAGGAGGTCATACTAGAGGAGTCGTTATCATCATCATCATCATCATCATCATCATCATCATCATCATCATCACCATCATCAGGTCGTGTGCAGATCACACTGCCAGCAAGTGTTCTCCAAAGGTTTTGATCATTCACATCATTTTATTAATAATCCTAAGAACTTCCTGAAGTGTTTGATGCTTAGTTTTCTGAGATCGGCCTCGTTTTCTCTTTCCTCCAGGACGTAGCCAACATAGTGCAATTTTTGGATGGCAGCCTTTAGGCATATATAAGACATGGCCAACAAGCTGGATTTGACATTCATTCACAGTTCTCAATAGATGTTCTAAATCTAAATCTTAACTCTAAATCTTAATTAACTCTTCATTAGTGATATGGTCATGATATTAGATGCAGAAGATTTTCAAGCAGCGTTGTTGAACATTTAACTGTTTAATTATGGTTGTACATTTCCATCAGTGGTGGGATTCAAAAAAATGTTACTACCAGTTCTGTGGGCATGGCTTGGTAGGTGTGGCTTGGTGGGCGTGGCAGGGGAAGGATACTGTAAAATCTCCATTCCCACCCTGCTCTGGGGAAGGATACTGTAAAATCTCCATTCCTACCCACTTCGGGGTAAGGTTTCTGGAAAATCCCCATTCCCCCCCACCCCACTAACCTGCTTTCCAGCTCTGTTCTCCTGTGCAGGGCAACAAAAGAAAACCCAGCCGATCAGCTGGGACTCGGGAGGCAGAGAATAGATGGGAACCTGGCCAGTCAGAGATGATATTTGCCAGTTCTCCGAACTACTCAAAATTTCCACTACCGGTTCTTCAGAACTGGTCAGAACCTGCTGAATACCACCTCTACTTTTCATGTTTCACACACACACACACATACACACACATATTGCAGTTGATATAACAACACTCTGAAAGAGTTGTATCTTTGTGGTAATATTTATAGCTGTGTGGACCAAACTGGGCACATGCGCTGAAACACAGCCGCTGCTATTCCAATTTGATGGTTAATATCCTTATCTGTACCTCCATTCATAGACATAATGCTACCAAGGTAAGTAAATTGTTGGATTTCTACTACAGTTCTAATTGTTCTATAAGCTGGCCACTTTATCCAGACTTGGGACTATTTGTGTTACCTCAAAACAGAGTTGGCCCAGATGGAGTTTCATATTAAAGTAACCACATCTAAAAAACAAGGAGCATATGGTCATGTTTTGAAAAGAAAAACAGAAAAACTAAAGGTTGGAGATGGGCAACAGGAATCTTCAAATCATAGGCAAAGGTCCCAAACCATGATACTGATATCATGGTTTATGATATATTGTTTTCATTTGTCCCAGTCTGACTCATACGCAAAAGATATATTTGAAGTAATATAAATCATGTCATGTAGAGATGACATGAGCAGGTTCTGTTAAATCAACTTTAACGATCAGAGACAAATGATCAATCTTCAAAAGGTTATAGAAGAATGCAAACTTATTCCCATCTTATGAACTTAATCAAAACCCATAAAATTCCTTGCTCTTAATAAACTTCACTCTGATCTAAGCATTCCTTTGTTGTTGTTCTTTTTAATCTTTATTTCCACTTGCAAAGGGGAAGAGCATTAGAGTCAGACACAAGTACCTGAGGTGACTTCAGGCAAATCGGTATCTCTTCCAAATTTTAGCCAGATCTATTAAACAGAAACTGTAGAACTGCTCTGTTTTACTTGCTCCAAGTATTACAGTTATTAACATGCATTTTCTAAAAACTAAGAGGTAAAGTATAAAGTATCAATTCCTACTTTTTAAGACGTGGTGAGTTGCAGTCTCCTACATTCAGACCATTCTTATGATTATCAAATAATAATCATGTCCTGTTATTTATAATCAGATGTTGAATGTAAGGTAGTAAACTTACATTCAAGGAGAGCATTTAATCCATAATGTAATCTTTACTCGAGAAAGAGAGAGGCTGAAAAGATATTTAAAACAAAATTGAGAAAATATAGAAGTACCATAACCTTCAAGAGGAGAATATGGTTAAAAGTGAGAGTTACCTTTGAATAAAATATAGGCAAGTTCAATTTTAAAGTTCAAATTTATGAGAAAACAATGTTTTGGCTCTTTTAACAAAGGAGAAGATGAATATAATTATGTAAAAGTAGACAGCTTGGAAGACATTACCAGACTAATCACCATTCAAAGCAATGCCGGTTAGATTCAACCAGGAAAGGTAAAATAAAACAAGATCAAATCAAGATTGACCAGGAAGCCATTTTTTCCACTACGGCACGTGTATAATGGCGTCATTATGCATCTTTCACCAAACACTGTACATCTCCATATTTTATTTTATTATTATTATGGAACTGGCTCATAAATAACAGCTGTTGAAAATGTCAAATGTTAATGAGGCAGGGCAATGCAAGCTTGAATTTGTGGCATTGGCTGGGAAGGGAGGGAGCTGGAAGCGCTGCGAATATGCCAGTATAGACAGACTCTTATAACAACACCATCTTCCAATTCTCAGAGCACTCTGAAGACTAAAGTGCATCAGTCTGCCATTAATCCCACTTATCACTCTGACAGCTCAGTAATTACACCACTGCTACAGCCCAGGTACTGCAGTTGTAATAAAATATCAACCGCTGTGCAGGATGCATGCTGGTGAGATGTTTTATTAAACTTTGGGGGGGGGAGGGGGGCTTGATCATCAAGTGACATTAGTGTTGACCTATTTTTTCTATTTGACAATAAATTAGCCTTTGACCATGCCATAATAGATATTACAGAGTGCATTTACTGTTCCCAAACAGCAAAAGGTGCAGCATTCCAAGGAACTGGGCAAATGGCATAAAATAAGACGGTAGGAGAGGCATGTCAGAACATTATTACCTAAATGGCTATAAATGATTGATATAGTGAGAAATCACATGGCTCTACACTTGGAGAGAAATGCAACAACAATTACAAAAAAAAAACCCTACCCTATAACCTATGTAAATTGTTCCAGACAAACAATGGGGTTTTTTTTCCCCTATAAAATTTCTATCATTTTGAACTTCATGCTTCTGGTGTCTTCTGCTGCCTTTCAAACTGGATGCATTACCATTTAAATTAAATAATACTGAGGAGAAATGAGAGGAAACATTTTGAAAGTCATAAATAAATACAGCATCAAACCCCACACATTTATTTCCACTCTATTCTGAGAAGAGAGGTACTGTATCCGAACTAGATAAGGAAGATGATGGTTAAATTAATTAGCTAAACCTATTATATATAAAAAAAATTAAAATTCTATTTGAACAATATTTACTGTTAAATTATGAATTTGTATATACTCATAAAATTAGTTCTGCATGGATGGCATCTTTTCCTTAATGGTCCAAGAAAGAGCACCTATCCTGTTTTATAACAATGCAATAGGTGGGCAAAGCATGTTTGAAATCCTTAAAGAATGAACACCAAAGAAGCACCTGTGACTTTAATTTTAAGTAAATCCTTTTACAAAAAGTCATTTCTTTCTGAAAAAACACTCAACTCATACTCATAGCAAAAGCATCTGCTTGGGAGGATGAGAAACAATGGGGGGAAAAATCTACTAGTGTCAAAAATAAGTGCACAGGTCTCTTGTTCAATAGACTGTGTGCCCTGTTTAAATTTCAGTATACTGTAATCAGTGCACACTGAATCATTGTTCATAGAAGAGATCATTTCTGCTTCAACTATAAGACCATTAAAATACAACAGAGAACACTAAATCAGACAAAAAAGCAAGTAACTTTTCTTTTTATTGTTATAATTGTGTGGATTGTTACGTAAGTTGTTGCCTACAGCAAGGAGGTTATAAAATTTTAGATTTTAAACACCACAAAACCATCCATTGTTCACCTAGTATTACACAAAAACACTTCTGTTCCTGAGACAGGTAAGTTGCTGCTCTCTAACCTACACATAACACAGCCTTCCAACGTAAATGTAAGAAAATCATAGGACATAAACGGGAAAATTAAAATTAGCAAACGCGCAAAACCCCAAAGTTGGAGTTCTTGTCGCTATTTTTAAAAAGTGACAAATTGTCCTGCCTGCCCCTTTTAAAAAGAAACAAGTAATGTCTCAAGCAAAATAAATGCATTTGTTCCCTTTGCAATTAAATATGCCTTTTCTCTAAAAAAGAACAGTTTGGAATATTCTTAGAATTGTGACAAAAAAAAAACCCCTCAGAAACATCAGTAGACATGACATTTCAGTGTCAATCTCGATATGACCCTGTGTTATCTGTTTGGTTTTTTTATAAAAAAAAAGAAAACTAATTCCCCCCTTCCCATAAAACTAGTAAAATACTTCAAAGTAGGGTTGATAAGACAGTATATAAAAATAAGGAAGAATGGAAGCTTTGAAATAGTCAGCTGTTCAAAACAGCCGTAAAACAGCAGATTTATATGGACAGGAGTCAGTATCCTCCCATAATGATGATTTGTATTTCTGCTTATAATTATTTCTTAATTTGTATTTGTAGCTGCAGATAAGCCAGCTACATGGCTTATAAATTTTATACAAATGTATGTCCTTTAACAACACATTTCCTCTTCTTTGCTAACATTTAAGTGGCTTCTCTACCTCAAAGTATTTTCACCCCAGTCTCAGCATTTCTGTCTAACAAATCTCCCATCTGAAGACTTTTGCAGTTCTGTGGGCTACTTGGCTTGGACATTGAGAAAAATATACATTTAAGGCTGCCTTAAATATGCCTCTTTTAGTCAATGGTAGAATGGTCAAAGGTAAAGCTGCCAAATGATATTATGAATGACAATCACAATTGCGGCATAATATTCACACTCCTCTCCGACACCAATGTAACTAATTTAGTATTTTGCATTAACTAAGAAGGTGCAAAAGCCTGACTAAGAACAAAGTAAGGCAAAATAATAAAGCGTACATAAATTTGATCTCATATCCAGTATCCGAACTAATTGTCTTCGTCTGATTCGGTAAACATTACCAAATATTAATTAATGTATGAATAAAATATACAAAGCCAGGGTATGGAGAGAGGGAGAAAGTACATTTACCTCAGTAGTGTCGACATCAAAGCATATCCACAGCTTCCTCGGATCTCCAGGACTGATGACATAACTAGGTTTTAAGGGGCTTAGGAAACAGCAAAAGGGATGGATCTAACCAAACTTTAGGAGCAAGGGGAAAATGTTCCATAAGGCAGGTACCATGGCAGAGAAGGAAAAGGCCTCCTAGGACCTACCAAATGTGGTAGATGGTAGCCGCATCTATCCCACCTGTCCTATTCTATGAAGAGCTTTAAAGGTTAAAACTGCACAGTTGTGATATGTGATATATTATTAGCACACATAACTACCCAAGCCCATTGCATCTGCCCCAGATGCTCATCAGGGCAGTTTCATGCAAAGCCCATTACAGCACTCTAACCTGGAATGGACTAGAGCACAAGTTACTGTGAGCAGAAGGGCCGTGGTGGCTCACATGGTAAGATGTTGGGCCTGCGCACCGCTGAGGTTGGTGTCTTAATTCCCGTGACTGAATAACCGCGTAGGGACAAGAAAGGAGCCTCCCCTGATTCAAAACCTTTCCTCAAGTCCTGCAAGCATCCAATATGGAAGACTGCTATGAATTCAATGGGGAAATTTTTCATGTGCATAACTGAATTTGCTTTGGTTTCCACATGGCTGAACTACTGTTGTTGTTCTGAAAGAATTCTTCTTGTTTTCAAATATATTAGAAATCAATCTAAGCTGTACCAACCTTGCTTGAGTGGATGCAAGGTTCATTTGGAATAAATAAAATACTTTCTGGGCCATTCAAAATGCTGAAATTATATCTTTGACAGTCTCACCTTTGACTACACCATGCCCTAAAATAAGCCCTTACTGTAACTACGTGGGTAACTTGATTTCTGTCAGAATTTTAACTTGTTGCCTCTGGAATCATGTTTCAGATATTGAAACCTTTTGTCCTTTTACCCTCAACACTGATCTGGAGAGTGTTTTTTTAACACACAGTTGTCTGACAATACATGTTGTATCACTATGTGACTCCTGGTAAAAGACAACATGAAAGCTATTTAAAAAATCATTATGCATGCAGAAGCTTTTCTCCTGCAGGTTTCCATACTGAATCTGCGAACATCTGTAAGAGCTGATCTAGTTGGACCAACAAGCTGTTTCTGAGCTGACCAATACCTAGATATTATTTCAGTAAACAATGTTTATCCTCTTTTGTAAATAATTTAAACTGAACTATATGATGGCAGACCAGGCATTACTTACAACAATAAACATTCTTTTAATTTTTTTCCCACAAGAAATTTTTTGAATGCAAAATAATTAATTGGTATTGGTTGAACTATGTTTTTCTGCCCTGCCTTCCAGACAGAATATATGGTATAGGTATTTAAAATGTCTTTCCCAAGTTATGTAAATAACTACACCAATTTTCAGTGTTAAAATGCTTTATGTATTGAAAAGTAAAGCTTACCTTTATTTATTTTGTAATTACAAACTGCCTCAAGCACTCTGAGAACTGCCTTCCATTTAAAAATAAAATCCAGAACAAAAAGAAATTAATCCGTGTTAGTAAGATTTCTTCCAGTAGTTGATTGATTGGTTCTCAACATGTTGTTCGCTATTATGCCTGTGAGTACTTAGACATTGTAGGCAAGTGTGTCATTGGCCTATAGCTTCCTGGTGTTGTCCGTTTTACCAAGTCTTTTTGAATCAGGTAAGTTTTGCCAGTTATTAAACGATCATTGATGTCTCCTTCATGCAATACTTTATTAAGCTATTTAGCTACACTTAGATGGAAGCTAGTCAGATATTTGAGCAGAAACCATGCAACTGATAATTTCCAAGAAATGTCCAGGTCCTAATCCTTTTCACTCATTTTTAAACCATTTCTGCTGTTAAAATTAGGTCTTCCATTCGAGTTTTACTTAAATCATCTTGTTATTTTATCCATCTAGCATTTTATTTTAACTCATTTTTGAGTTTCACATAGATCTTCCCAAAACTAGATTGTTTCCTTTTTGTTTGGTTTTCCATGTTCAGAATTTCTATTGCCATTTATATTTTGGTAGAATTGCCTCTTATCTGATTGAGATAGCTTATTTTGCTTAAATTGGATGAATCGTGTCTCATAGTGTTCAATTTTCCCAGCTATTGCCATTATTTGTTATTTTATGATTTCCAAAACTTGCTCATTTTTTCTGCTGTTAAGCCAATATTTTTTATTAGACTTACATTCTTCAATTTTTGCTCTTTCATATATTTTTTTAAATTACATGCATCTGATATTAATTTCTTTACTTGGCCTCCAATCTGATCTTTGACTTTGGGATTTAATATGATTTTGCTTTTGGTTTTCTAATTTAGATATCTATTTATTCTATAAGCACCACTGCTGTACTCTAGGCAATCTGATTGGTCTGTTTGATAAATGTTATTTTAATCCTTGCAATCATCTTATTCGCATTCTTAATTACACATGCTAGGTCACTATTTTCAATGCTGGCAATCTTCGTTTTCTACTGGTAATTCTGCATACGCCATAAACTTCTCTTTGAATTCTTCTTGTAGAGAGGTCAGTTCAAAGGTTGTTTCAGTGCTGGCTTGTATAGTTCTGTTGTTATTATTTCTTCCAATGTATCATTTGTGTAGTTCATATCAGTTGTTTTCTTTACGTTTCCACTTGTTATCCGAGTTTCTTTTTCTACACTACTGTTCCTTTGGGGGTCTTATATTTTTTTGAATTTCTTCCAATTCTGCTTCCCTGAATATTTTACTTCAAGTAATGAATTAACAAATTCCAATTAACAAATCAGTTTTTATTTTTTTCCCCTCTATTCAGCATTCAACTTTATTATTTTCAAGAACTTTCCTGGATTGACTGCTTCAGCAAGGGTTCTTGGCTTTTCTTAATGTAGTCATTCAGGCCCTCTTTTTCTTCCTTCATAGTTTGCTTCAACTGTAAAAGTCCTTTACCCACATCAGCTCTTGGCAAATACAGTGTATCAATATCAACAAAGCATGATGCATTGTCATTAGTTTTCTTATCTTCCAATCCAAATTATGAAGTTCCATCTGGGTCTAGTCGACTATTCCAGCTATATACTGACTAGCAAGGATTGCCCACATATTAATTGCTTTAATGATGTTTCTACCATTTAGCTTTTATTTCAAAATTTTCTGAACTCATTTGATATATTTGGTAGAAGTTTTTTTTTTTAATTTAATTCCATGATAAATTGGAAGCTTCCAAAATTCCTGAATATTTGTAGCTTTCTTCTGGTACTACTAGGTTTATCAAACTATCATTGTTAAGCTCTGTTCCATCATCTTCAACAATTTTGCCTGTCTTTATGGCTATGGTTGCATATTTGTCAGTGCCAAATTCCATTCCAATATTTTTCTGAAGTCTATTGTGCTTTTTCGTAAAGAATTTAGTTCAGGCTTTGTTTTTCCAAATAATCCTAAATCATCCATATAGCCTAAATGAGAAATTTGTGTGTGGGGGGAAATTACGGTTTATTGCACTGTCTTTCAGATCTTTAGCCTGGATTTAGTATTTTTATCCACCTAGAGCAGGGGTGTCAAATTGACGGTCCACGGGCTGGATGTGTCACATGCAGGCCACGCCCACCCCAGCTCCGCAAAGGGAAAAACGTCACGATATATCACATGATGGCAATATGACACCATGAATTTGACACCCGTGACCTAGAGAGTTCTTTCCAAGAGCCTGGATTTAGGAGGTGATTATTATCGTCTTTTAATGACCCCATAATCCCTTGCATCAGGATGGAGTCGGGGCAACTGAATGGAGCTGAGTGTTTACTGGCCGGATGCCCTTCTGGTTCGTCCCAGTAAGCCAGAGGTTCAGATTAGATTTGGCATTTTTATTCTATATACTTTTGTTATCATTAATCTATGGTAGCCTAATCTAAACAAGGACCACCATGTGAAATGACAGACAATTTCATCCCAAGTCCTTTTTTATAAAATACACAAAATACACACTGAAGAAAAAAACAGTCTATGTCAGCTGTGGGCAAACTACGGCCCAGGGGCCGGATCCGGCCCATTCGGCTGTTCTATCCGGCCCACAGAGCCGAAAGAGTGGAGGGTTCTCTTGCTCTCCCAGAAGGCTACGTGAAGTAATCTAACTTTGAATTTATATTAGTTCACACAAACACTCCATCCATGCTTTTGTTCCGGCCCTCCGGTCAAGTTTAAGAACCCATTGTGGCCCTCGAGTCAAAAAGTTTGCCCATCCCTGGTCTATGTGAACAGGCATGTTTATGAAAGATTCTTTAAAAACAAATGACCTCTGGATCAGTGAATCTGATCCAGATTAGGACACCATTCGCTCTTACAATTACAAAACAAGAAATTACATGATGATAAGCCTTCTTGTATTGCTCAGTCTGCCATTTAAAACATATATAATGTTGCAATGGTTATATTTTATCATTAATTTAAGACACAATTACGCACATTTTGTTGGGTGACAAAATGTCTTGCTTGTGGAATTTTCAATAAACCATTTGTTTGCCTAAGTATAACCTAAAAATTCTGTTTCTAGATTGGCTTGGTCTGGCCCAATATAGTTCTATTTAGAAACCAAGAATAATATCCAGAATGACATTAAGAGATGAAATACATTCAAGAAAAACTCAACTACTGCAATTATTCTATTGGAATTATATTCTTGCTTCAATTGTACTCCGAGACGGATTCATTTGTCTTGTGATTCCCCTCAATCTGAATCAGTCCTAATTTCTGACTTTTTCCACTCCTGTAGCAACTTCCTAAACCCATATTTTCCATGTTTTTTCTCTTCTGAACATCCCCGTTCTGACAAGGCTGCTTCCCTGAGGCATTACCTCTCTCTATCCTCATTTTTGTGTGTGTCAAAGCTAAAATCAATGGAGGTAAAGATAACTTGTTCCTAAGAAGATCACCTACAGCATCGCCATAAAAACAAGGAACAAAGAAAGGATTGTTTGATAGGGAGACATTTTCAAAGTTCTAAAGGATTCAAAGCCTAAAGTACTGTTAAGGAGTACTACCTGAGGAGATAACAGCCTCAGAAAACTCTACAGCAGCCAGTTATATACTAACCAATTCCATTAAGGGCATAGCTTTGTCAGTGAAATCTCACTCTGCATCTCAGTGGAACATTTTCCCCCTTCCTTTCTCCTTTTCCTTGATAGTAACAGAATAAGAAATATAATAGTTCTTTCTTTCATAAGCATAGCTTCTAAAATACCTTTTGCGCTGTTTGTGGAGGACATGCTTTTAAATAATAGGGTATTTGTGAAACATTTTGTCTTAGGGTTTTTTTTTTTAATGTTCAATTTTCATTGCTTTGTGAACACCGTAGGAGAAAAATTAAGTTAGTCTATGGTGGCAAAAGAAAAAAAAGAAAAGGAGCCTGGCAGTCTGGTGGCACCTTTTCCAACTAACACATATTATTTTTTAAAAAATAAAAGCTTTTGTGAGCTGCAGCTCGCTTCATCACGTGTAAAGAGTGGCTAGAGTGATGGAAGATTTAAATTGGGGTAAGGCACGGAGAAGGGAGGGAAAGGCAGGTTGGTTATGATGAGGCATCACTCCTGTTTTTGCCAGTAAGGATCTGCTTCAGATTGGGTGGTGGTCTGTATGTAAGTATGGGCCCGCCATCTGCATATGGGTGGTGGGCCCATACTTGCTAATATGGGGACCAGACCCTGCACTAAACCCACATGTCTATTTTGCCCCTCTCCCATCTGTACTACCAACACAATCAGAGCCTTTACAAGTACAGACCCAAGATTAGAAGCCCTTGTATATAGCCTTCCTCTAATGTGATATATACTGTCCCTCTGGATTCTAAAGTTACATTTATTTTATTTTATTTTATTTATTTATATTGGGATTTCTATGCCGCCCTCTCTCCCAAAGGACTCAGGGCAGCTCACAAAAATAATAAAAACATACAATACAAATATTAAAAAGCCAATTAAACAACATCCCAATATAATAATTAACATTAACAAACCAGCGTTAAAAAACCCACCCCTTCCATCAGTCCAGGTCAGCAAGCTGAAAAAGCCATGTTTTCAGGCCATGATGGAAGGATTGAAGGTCAGGAGCCACCCGAAGCTCCAGGGCAACTGATTCCACAGGGTGGGCACTCCCACAGAAAAGGCCCTACCCCTAGGGGTCGCCAGCCGACACTGTCTGGCCGATGGCACCCCAAGGAGGCCCTGTGTGTGTGAGCACACGGGACGTTGGGAAGTCATTGCTGGCAGCAGAGTTTCCCGCAAATACCCCGGTCCTAAGCCATGTAGGGCTTTATAGGTGAGTACCAGCACCTTGAATCTCACCCGGAGGGCAACCGGCAACCAATGCAGTTCACGCAGGAGGAGTGTAACATGGGAGTATTGGGATACTCCCATCACAACCCACGCAGATGCATTCTGCACCAGTTGAAGCCTCCGAGTGGTCCTCAAGGGCAGCCCCATGTAGAGAGCATTGCAGTAGTCTAACCAGGGGGTAACGAGCGCATGAGTAACCGTATGTAAGGCATCTCGGTCCAGATAGGGGTGCAATTGGTGTACCAGGCGAACCTGGGCAATTGCCCCACTGGCCACGGCTCCCACCTGATCCTCCAAACTGAGTCGTGCATCCAGAAGGATGCCCAAATTGCGCACCCTATCTATTGGGGGGGGGGGGCAACACCTCTCCCTCCATAACTAAAGATGGAACATCCTGGATAACCCGACATGGGACACATTTTGTGAAAAAGAATTAATGGACATGAGTTTCACATCTACACTCAGTAGAAGGATAAAGTAAATTAAAACATTTCAACCTCTGCCTGCCCTTCTATGGGAAAAACTCCAAGTGTGAGTGTTTTGGAAAACAGGACTTTACCACTGAATGAGAGGCTGCTGAACTCACATCAAAAACTTTTAGGCAATTTCAGAAGGTTTCAACAAAGACAATGAAGTTTTAATACATTACAATAGATGATTGATGAAGTTCTGCTAATCTGTTTTACGTTAACTTGTATCTTCATAACTAACCTACTCTATCTTCCTATTCTTTCCCTCCACCATCTTACCAAAACTTAAATCATACATAAGTCTAGCCACCAACAGTTCACCCTGTTCACAAAATCATATGCTTTTCAATAACACATGTTAGTTGGGAAAGGTGCTACCAGACTCCTAGAAAATTTATGGGAAAACAAAAGGGAAAATTCCTCCAAATTAAGGCATGTATCACATTAGTTGTAACCAGTTTGTAAATGCCAGCATATCTTAGCAACTCATCAACTCAATGTTGTTTTGTTTCAACAGCATCCTGCGTTTCAGTATTATGGAGGTGCAGCATTTTCTTTTAGTGCTACTCTAAATCTCTAATAGCAGAAAAGCTGTTTGCAATGTAGTTTTTGACCCATTGCAAATCAGGTTTGCAAACAGGAATATGACATTATTGGTTATTGAAAATGGGTATAGTTAATTAAGTGGCTGAGGGAACAAAAGCAGTCAGTTCTGTTCATAGCTGCTGTAGCTGTTTTAAAATCATTCACTACCAAACCTAGGGGATGTTTACCCATCAGAACATGTGAGCTGCTTCAAGTGTTGTTATGAGAAAATATTCCCAATGAGCTGAACCCTGAGTGGTAATAGAGAAAGGAATCAAACAGTGGCCCAGTAAAACCAAATTGTTTATATTTACTGATCCCAACCTAACAATTGTATAGTTAGCATGCTGACCTAACAGGAAAGGACAAATAACAATACATTCAACCAGATTTACAACATTCCAATGTCATCCATAATTTATATTGCATCTGCCTTTTCTTCTGTCTTAATTTTATGACATAGTAGGGCAAAGGTATACAGGAAATCATCGACTCACAAACCACAATTCATTTCTGTTGCTAAGCGAAACAGTTAAGTAAATTTTGCCCCATTTTACGACCTTTCTTGCCACATTTGTTAAGTGAATCACTGCAGTTGTTAAGTAAGTAACACAGTTGTTAACTTAGTCTGACATCTCCACTGACTTTGCTTGTCAGAAGGTCCGCAAAAGGTGATCACGTGACTCCAGGACATTGCAACTGTCATAAATATGAACCCAGTTGCCAAGCATCTGAATTTTGACCACATGACCAAGGGGGATGCTGCAACAATTGTTAAGTGTGAAAAGTGGTCATAAGTCACTTTTTTCAATGCTGTTGTAGCTTTAAACAATCACTAAATGAAGTTGAGGACTACCTGTAAAAACTGTGAGCCTGCTTTTGCTCAGAGTGGTTCAGCAACTTTTTCCATACATGGCAAGAAGCCCTGTGTATACTGAAATTATGTGCATACTAAATAAACGTATGCTGACTCTTCAAAGTGATTTTGTTAGACCAGGTAGTCCAGTATTTGGCCATAACATTCCTGCATGAAAAAAATAACAACCAATATTTCCATTCCTGTGCATACTGGGAAAGAGAGAGACTAGCACCAAGTGAGGTTACGAACCTTTCCCAATGCTGGGATAAACTGGCGTCCATCCATTTTTTAGCTGGCAGACCTGTCCAGTATGAAATTTTCTGTTTCCATTTCTGATCCTTATCCTGGCTTATTGCCTCTGCTTCCAATCACTTCAAGACATCTGATTTATCCTTGGTGACAAAGTATAAGAGTTCCTACATACCTTCTATAATGCAGGGATAAGAACAAAAATGCTACTTTAACTCCAGCATAACTAAAGAGGACTTATTACCACTTTTGCTCATAGTCCGGAATCAAAAGGAAAGCAGCACATGGAAATAGTAAAACAGTGGTTTTGAGTGAGCAACTTTATAATACAGGACTTGAATGCTCATCTATTTTAAAAAGCCAAGAGTGTCCCACCATGCTATCTCAAATCCGAAATCTAAAATGGGATGGTCCAGTTTAGGTTTACCATCTCTTCACAGATATTACCCCCGCTTTGTAAGATCATTTCTTCACATATGAAATTTTAAGAATGGCAAGCAATTAACTTTGGAAAGGCCATTACCATATCACTTGAGTTCAGGCACAGATCTGAGCTGACAGTGGCTTTGTCTTAAGGATCCTACAAAAACTCAAGACGTGCATTTGATGTACCGCAATTGCAATTCATATTCATTCACTTATCATATTCATAATAAGGTCTTATTATTTTCTAATCTGATCAGAAGGTGGATTCTTGAGTGCAAGTTTAATTGGTTCCAGTCTAGCTTGCCAGGAAAGTAATGTTGGGAATGGAATTCTTATGTACATAAATACTGTATTTATTATTCTAACAGATGTATGATTATTTTACATTAATTGGGTATTCTTAATTACCAGTGTTTTCATCATACTCCAATCTGGTAAATAAGAATGCAGAAATTATATGGGGAAAAGGTCTTTATACTAGGAGAACCACACTAGCATTTCAATCTATATCTGATGGTGAAGTGGAAAGTACAATGTCAATACCATCACTATGAGGCTGAACCTCCGTGCAGTTTTTTATTGCTATATCAGAGTGGTGTGAGATGACACCACAGTGGGCTGACTTATTGTTGAGTATCTCACTAGACAAATAATCAATCTTCAATCCAGCCTTTTCTTGCCAGGCTCACATTTCTCGATTCAGCCCACAGGCAGCTGGAGGATTATGCATTTATTAAAAGCTTATTCCTCTCTTTTCACCCAAAAAGACGTGTTCAAGGGTTTTAATGAGTACAAAATCATTATCATTTAAAAAGCATATTATTTATTTTTTAAAACAATTGTTTTATTTATTTGTAAATATATTAATTTATAAAATTTAGTTTTTTTAAAAAAGCATACACTAACTAGGAGCACAACAGTAAACAGTAATGATCCATTCCTCAAATTAAAGGATAATTCAACAAACAGCTAAGTTTAACACCCGAAAACTACCCTAATTTGAGTTACCGCATTTCCTTCTGTTAAGTTTGCATGAAGAGTCAGACGCGAAGAGCTTCAGTGAAGAGTTTATTTAGTGACTACAGCTCGAATGGACCCAACTTGGCTGGGCTACGGCTGCTACTTATAGCCAGCAGCCATAGTTGCCAGCCAATCAGAGTGCAGGGTTTTCCCGCACTTTTTAAACCAATCCTTTTTGACATTTTACAAGAACAATTCAAACTAAACCAATGACATTCAAACCTACATACATAACACCCCTCCCCACTAGGTTCAGTCCATACCAAGCCCCAACCTATATAATGTATTCTTTTAAATAGGTGGGGCTCTTGCGTGTACGTTGAGACTTTCGTGGTTCAGAAGTTTTACATTCTCACCCAGTGAGAGGAAATGTGTCTGCTGACATTTCCCCACTGGGTCTTCCTGTGAAAGAAGACCCTGTTTGATTGTTAGAATCTGGTCTCTCCTCCCAACCCATCTCCAGCCCAATGTCAGCACCCAAGTCAGGTAGTGATGTACAATCTTCCACTTCTAAGGATGGAATTTGGCATTGTGACAGGTTTTGGAATGGTTCCTGTTGTAATGGCTCGTTACACATGGGGTGGATTCTTGCTTGCTGATTTTCCTCCTGTTCCTCCCGTTCCCCTAGAATTGACATCAGGTGAGGGAACTAGAGAGGAACAAGTGCGATGTTCCTGAGAGAACCTGGATCTAAGCTGATCAATGTGCCTGCTCCAGAGGAGTCCATCCTCTGTTTGCACCCTGTAAGAATGAGGGCCTGTGATTTGAGTTATCTCAGCTGGAATCCACAAAGGTTCACCCATAAGGTTCTTAGCATAAACAGAATCACCCACACTGAATGTGCGAACTTTGGAAGTGGAATCTAGTGGTGCGTTGGGTGCGTAAGTGGGATGAAGGCGGTCAAGGGAAGACCTAAGTTTCCTACCCATCAACAACTCTGCTGGGGATAAGTTATTTGATGGGTTAGGAGTGATGTGCTGAACACTAAGAAGTTTTCAACTTTCTCAGTGATGTCCCAGGACCCAGTTGCTGAAGCTTCTCCTTGGTAAAACATACCATGCGTTCAGCCCGGCCGTTAGCCGAAGGGTGCCCAGGGGCAGTAAGGGCATGTCTGATACCCTGTTGTGCTAAATAGGATTCAAAAAGGTTGGATGTAAATTGAAGGCCATTGTCAGAGACAAGAACATCTGGTAACCCGTGGGTTACAAAAGTTTTGAGCTGTTTGATGACAGCATCAGTTGTGGTGGATACCATGGGGATTACCTCTAGCCATTTGGAATATGCATCTACTATAATAAGAAAGGTGTGCTCTGGTAGGGCCAGCAAAATCAATGTGAATCCTGGACCACGGGCCCCTAGGACATTCCCATTCCTGTGTGGGGGCGAGAGGTGGGGCAGCCTGACAACCTGACAGTTGGGACAAGATGCAACCCAGTTTTCAACCATTTTGTCAATACCTGGCCACCATACATAACTCCTGGCCAATCCCTTCATCCTTACAATACCAGGATGACCCTCATGTAACATTTCCAAAACCTCCTTTGCAGTTTTGCAGGAATAACCACCCTGTTACCCCACAAAATACATCCTCTTAATACAGATAATTCAGTTTGCCTGGACTTAAAAGGTTGAGCCAGGTGAGGTAGATCTTGAAGAGGCCAACCTTTCTTAATCCAGCCTATAACAGGAGCCAATAAAGTGTCTTTGGCAGTCTCTCTGGCAATTTCAGCAGCATGCACTGGAAGCTTGGCAACAGTTTCTAGGAAAAAGGTGTGTGTTTCAGGTTCAAAGTCCTCCTTGTGGCAAGGAAGTGGGCAATGACTCAGTGCATCAGCATGTCCAATGTCCTTGCCTGGCTTGTGGATAAGTTTATATGAATAAGCAGCAAGAAATTCAGTCCACCTCAGCATTCTTGGTGACAGGATAGTAGGTGTAGGTTTGTCTCCTGCCACAATGCCTAATAAAGGTTTGTGATCTGTAACAATGGTGAATGTTCTCCCATACAGATATTCATGAAATTTCTTAACAGCTGCAACAATTGCCAATGCCTCCTTGTCCAATTGGCTGTAATCCTCTCTGCTTTGGTCAAAGTGCAAGAGTAAAATGCAATAGGGGCTTCTCTCCCACTGGGAAGCCTGTGGCTCAACCCCCACTCCAAAAGGGGATGCATCACAAGTCAGTACAACAGGCAAATTCTCAGAGAACTCTATCAGTACAGCATCAGACGTGATTAGTCTTTTAATACTGTTAAATGCTGATTGTTCCTTCCTTCCCCAGACCCAAACAGACTTCTTATCAAGTAATCTGTAATCAGCAATGGTTGCCTTCTGAGGTAGGAACATGTGATAAAAGTTAATGAGTCCAAGGAAGGCTTGCAAATCTGTTTTGCATTTAGGTCTAGGGGCTTCTTTGATTGCTTTAACCTTGGCATCTGTAGGGTGGATGCCATGCTTGTCAATCATGTAGCCCAGGAACTCAACCTTGTCACTTTTAAGAGTGCATTTTTCTTCCTTGACTCTTAACCCCGCTTTCCTGAATCTGGTGAGGACTTCTCTGAGTCTTTCTTGTAACTGAGTGTCATTTTCAGCAGAGATTAACACATCATCAAAGTAAGGCACTACCCCGGCAGTCCTTGGAGCATTCTTTCCATAAGGCTTTGAAAGATGCCTGGTGCCACGCTTACTCCAAATTGTAACCTTTTACATTTGAAGGCACCTCTATGAGTCACAATGGTTTGGGCCTCTGCAGTGGCATCATCAACTGTTAGTTGTTGATATGCCTGGGCCAGATCCAATTTGGCAAAGACTGTACCCCTGCCAAGTGAATGTAACAGATGATGCACCACTGGAACTGGGTATGCGCTCTGCTGCAGTGCATGGTTCAGTGTCCCCTTATAGTCTCCACAGATTCTTACTGACCCATCAGTCTTGACTGGTGTGACTATGGGTGTCTCCCACCTGGAGTGGTCAGTGGGCTCTAAAACCCCTTGAGCTATTAATTTGTCTAATTGTGCATCAAATTTTTCCTTTAAAGCAAATGGGACCCTTCTGGGCTTTAACGAATTGGGGGCACCCTGGGATCTAGGTTGAAAGTGATAGGGGTCCCCATATACTTGCCCAATCCTTCGCTGAAGACCTCTGGAAACTCAGACTTCAAGGCCTCCTCCCATTCAGAGTTGCTCACGTGATTGATGCCAGTCACCTCGATGCCTAGTGGATTGAACCACTCAAGTCCCAGCAAGCTTGGGCATCCTGTCCCACGATGGTCAGGGGCAAGCGTTTGGTGTGGCCTTTAAACTTAAGTTGAATTCTCTTGTTCCAACTACTGGAATCTTGTTCCCTTGGTAGTCTTTAAGAGTCAGTGCTTGCTTCTGGAAGTGTTTCTTCTGAATGTTGGGAAGTAGCCTGTGAATAGTGTCCCATGACACCATAGATAAATAGGAGCCTGAGTCCACTTCCATTTGGCAAGGTCTTCCTTCAGTGAGTACCTTCACATGTACTTTTCTGCTTCTCAAGGGTGAAGAATGACCAATGGTGACTGTTTGATGAGTTTCATTCTTCCCATTTGCTTCTGAGTTAAGCCCCATTTCTCACTGAAGTTGTTGGGCTTGAAATCTTTGTCAGGAAACTTTCTTCTGTGTGGAGGAGTTCTGGATGATTTGCAGACTCTTGCTAGATGACCTCTTTTTCACAACGAGGCAGATGGTATCAAGAAACTTGAATTCAGTCGGGGGTGCCCCCCACAACCTCTGCAATAAAAGTCTTGCCTTTTTCTTCCCAGGTCTTTCTTTTCTTTTCCATTCTGAGTCTATAAATTCCTTCCTCCACCTCACTACAGTCTGATTCAGAATCTATTTGCTGCAATGAGTTGTTGTGGACTTTTCCACATCAGGATGGCTTGAGGCCTTGTTAATTTTCTTCATGGCTGCCGCTGAGGACTTAGTGGCTTCTGCTGAGGAGCCTCTTCTATGGCCTCCTTTAACGTGATCTTAGGTTTAATAATAATTTGCTCTGAAGCACCTTGTCTTTGAGGCCTAGAACAAACCGATCGTGCATGGCCTCCTCCAAGCTGTTAAACTCGCATGCACCCCAATGTCTCTTAAGCTTGCCATGAAGTGTTAGCGTTTTCACTTTCCCCTTGATCCCGACGGTAAAATTCGTGTCTCTTAATGAGGCACGATACTTGTGGCGTAATGGGCTCTTAAAAGCTTTTCTAAATCAGGCCATTTCATTACCTTCACGTCTGCAGCTCCCGCCAATGCTTTCGCCATCTTGAAGGCTGCCGGACCGCAGTGCATAAGAAGAACGCCCTCTTCTGCTTCCGGAGATGTCGGGAGGGTCGTTTCCTTCCAAATACATTTGGAAGCTATCGCATATGATTCCCAGTCTTCTGCGGCCGGATCGAGCGGGGCTGGGGGGTGTTCAGCGCAGCCATCTCGCTCTTCTGCTTGTCTTCCGCGTCGTCTTCTCTTCAGGGGAATCCCACATTCGTCACCAGTGTTAAGTTTGCATGAAGAGTCAGACGCGAAGAGCTTCAGTGAAGAGTTTATTTAGTGACTACAGCTCGAATGGACCCAACTTGGCTGGGCTACGGCTGCTACTTATAGCCAGCAGTCATAGTTGCCAGCCAATCAGAGTGCAGGGTTTTCCCGCACTTTTTAAACCAATCCTATTTGACATTTTACAAGAACAATTCAAACTAAACCAATGACATTCAAACCTACAAACATAACACCTTCCACTGTCCACTTTTAACAATGCACGCTTCATGACTTAGCTTTTTCCTTTTCCTATCCAAATTCCAAATTCCTTTTGACCAGAGGTGGTATTCAGTAGGTTCTGACCAGTTCTGGAGAACTGGTAGCGGAAATTTTAAGTAGTTCAGAGAACCAGCAAATACCCCCTCTGATTGGAGATTTTACAGTATCCTTCCCCTGCTACGCCCACCAAGCCACGTCCACAGAAAAAATAGCAAAAAAGTTTGAACCCTACCACTGCTTTTGACGCCTTTTCTAGTGAAAAAAAATCTGCATATCTTAGAATCATTCATATTTTTACATATTTACCTTATGTAACAATACTATACTAAATTGGACTAGAGAAATTTTTATAACCAAGACCACGAGTTTGTTTAAAAAAAATATTTAAGCATTCAAAACAGCACGGTAATTAAAAGCTCCATCTAAAAATTATGTTTTGTAAATGATTAAAGTTGATTACCAAAATTTATGAGACCCATATGCCAATAGCTAACAGGTAATCATTGTAGTTTTCAACCTAGAGGTTCCAAAAGCTATATGTTACTGAAATATTAATTTTATATATTAATTTTAAATATTAAAATGTACTTCAATGTTTTTTAATGTTTTTATATCTATATTTTACACAGGTAGTCTTCCACATACAACCATTCAGTTAGTGACTATTTGAAATTACATCAGCACTGGAAAAAAAATGACTTTTGACCAGTTTTCTTACTTGCATCCTTTGCAGCATCCCCATTGTCAGGTGATCAAAATTCGGACATTGAACAATTGGCAAATGTTTTGTGACAGTTGCACTGTCCCAGGGTCCTGTGATCACCAACCTTCCCAGCTGGCTTCCAACAAGCAAAGTCAACGGGGAACGCCAGATTTACTTTAACGACCGCACCATTCCCTTAAAAACTGTACTGATTCACTTAACGAGTGTGGCAAAAAGGTCATAAAATGAAGCAAATTCACTTAACAGCAACAGAAATTCTTGACTGCCTGTACTATTGGAACCTGCTAAGGCTCACTTGAGCGAGACAGGAGACAAATAAATGTAATAAATAAATAAAAACTGAAGTCTGGAGTCTAACAATACCATGCTTTTAGCGGGCTTCAGGGATTGGGAATGTGGGCAGCTAGATTCCTTCTAGATCAGGGGTGTCAAACTTGTGTCATCACATTGTCATCACATGACATATCATGATTTTTTTCTCCTTCACTAAACCAGGGGTCGCTGTGGCCAGCGTGTGACACATCTGGCCTGAGGACTGTGAGTTTGACACCCCTGCTCTAGATGGTGGGTAGAACTCCTATTGCCTCAGCTGTGATGCCATAGGCATACAGAGCTAGGCCATCTGGAAAGCGTTACACAGTGGCTGGTCTTTGGTACAATCCAGCAGGACTTGTCTTATATTCTGACTTTCTATCCCTATCCTCTCTATAGTTTCTATCACAGACCCCATGAACAACTGTAATTACTAGAGTATATTGTTACAGTTCTAGGAGGTAAAACGAAACCGCTAATCTAATACTGCACTTTCAGGAAGCAGAAATACCTTTGCGTACTTTATGTTGCAGATATATGACCTGAATAACAATGCAGGAAGAAAAATGCACAACGTATGGGACTTTTTTTTAATGCTCTGTCATCTGCCTCTTACTAATAACCTGCCTGTTGGATCAAATTAAACATGATAATCCAAACAGAAATGCTAACAGCATACATATTATAATGGTTAGATGAAAAACCATGATGGTGAAAATGAATATGACCCCAGATAATGCAACTATTTTGTAAAATAAATGGGTTCTGAGGACACTGATCAGTTCATCTGTGTAGGAATAGAATGTATAATTCACAAACTTAGGCAATTCCACTGTGATAAGGATTCAGACCAAGATGCAAATATATAGATACATATGTATGCATGAGTGCGCACAAAGACACATATACAAACACTTTATTTTAAATAAGTGTGTATGTCTGGTTCTTCCCCCCCCCTATATATATATATATATATATATATATATATATATATTTGTTTTCGTAGATTTTCACGGGTAAAGGTATGTAGGTCTTGGTGTATCGGGTCTTGTCCGTGTAAGGTTGAGAATACCTTGGCAACGCTTCGCGAAAATCTCATCAGTATCTTCAGGCTGGTGTCTTCAGCTTCGTTCTCCTGGGAGAAGTGTGGATCGTGGCTGTTTTTCCCTTTTAAACTCTAGAGTTGGATGTGTTGTTACTTTTTGATTGGTTTGTGGAGTTGATGTATGCAGATTGGATGGCTTTTTCCTGAGACCCTGTGTGGCTGAGGTGCTGGAGGTGTGTCTCTCAGCTTTTGTGTTGTAACGACCTGGGTAATGGGCTGTGTGATGACCTTCTGAGTTCTATTGTTGTGATGTCCTGGGTGTGGTGCTGTAATCTCCTGGGTCTTGTCTGTGCTGCAACCTCCTGATGTTTTGTGTTGTGATCTCCTGAGTTCTGTGATGTAGTATCCTGGGTGGAAGGCTGTGATGTGGCATTCTGGGCCTTGGTTTGGCTCCGAGTTTGAGGTCTGGCTATGTGTTTATAGCGTGTGTCAGTTTGCTTAGTTTGGGGGTTGGAGGGGGGTGTAGCAGCTGGTGTTGCAGCCATGGTCTGGTTTCTGGATGGTGGTTGCCTTCAATGTGGCGTGGGCTTGGGTTTGAGTCTGGTGAAGGAGATTGGTGGTGGCATCATGTGTTATTTTGGGTCCGGTGTTGGTTTTTGTGGCTGGGACTCGCTTGTTGATTAGGCTAGTTTCCAGATGTCTGGTAGGCGGGAAGTATCATCCGTTTATTCATGTTATGGGGTGTTTCTCTTTCGATGGCTTCCTAATTATTCTCTTGTTGAAGTGTTCAGTATTGGGATAAGTTTGATCCCTCAAAATCAATTTCATGTCCTGTGGCTTTAAGGTGCTGGAAAGGGAGGAAGTTTTTTCTTCTTTTCTGACTGCGTTCTGTGTTCTGCAATGCGTGCATTTATTCTCCTGTTGGTTTGTCCAATGTGTGGCTGGGCAAATTTTGCATGGTATTTTATAAACTCCTTGGTTTTCTAGCTGGATCTTGTCTTTGGGGTTTCTTAAGATGTTGCTATTTTTGATCAGTGCCAAAGGCTGTCCTGATATTGTGTTTGTGGAGAATTTTGCTGATTTTATCTGTGGTGCCTTTGATGTAAGGGAGGGGGCGATGCCATTGTCCTGTTCTGTGTCTTGGTTTTGGGGGGAGTCTCCTCGGATTAGGTTGGTGATTGTGCGCTTTGGAATCCATTGGACATTAATACGTTAGAGGGTGTGTAATTCTGTTCTCAAGTGGTCTTTGTCAGCTGGCGTTTGGTTCTGGAGATGAGGGTCTTGGCTACGGAGTTGATCTGTGCAGGGTGGTGATGGGATTGTGCATTTAAGTAGCTGCGTAGTGTGTGTCTTTTCTGGTAGATGGTGTGTCCTAGGGAGCCGTTGGGTTTTGTAAATTAGGACGTCAGGAACGGAAGTTGATTGTTGGTTTCTGTTTCCATGGTAAATTGTATTTTGGGGTGTAGGCTGTTGAGATGTGTGAGGAAGTTGTCCAGTTTTTCTTTCCCGTGTGGCCAATTACGAAAGTGTCATCTACATATCTAAGCCAGAGTTTGGGTTTGTATTCGGATTTGTCTAGAGCATTGGTTTCAAAATGTTCCATGTATAGGTTAGCTATGACGGTGAGGGGGGTGATCCCATAGGTGCTCCTTCTATCTGTTTATATCTTTGTCCATTGTGGATGAAGTACGTGTTGGAAAGGCAATGGTTGGTCAGATCTAGGATGTGCTTAGGGGGTTGTATTTGTTTGGATAGCTGTCAAGGCTTCTTTAATAGGTACTTGAGTGAAGGGGATATGACATCGAAGCTCACAAGTAGGTCACTGGGTTGTAGGTTTTGTTTCTTTATGTTTCTATGAAGTGGAAAGAATTTTGTACGTGTGAGGTGATGGATTCTGTG